>OY978514.1:7194993-7660492 GCA_963854855.1 Nasturtium officinale | reverse complement strand
TACTGAAATGTGCTAGAGCCACTCCGGGGAAGCTTTATGTTGGGGTAGGAGATCCTAATGTTGATCATAAATGCTGGGAACGGCCTGAGGACATGGACACACCACGTACAGTTTACTCTGTATCCCCTTCAAACCCTGGTTCTGATGTCGCAGCTGAAACAGCAGCTGCCCTAGCTGCAGCTTCTATGGTTTTCAGAAAAGTTGATTCCAAGTATTCACGTTTGCTGCTCACAACAGCCAAGAATGTGATGCATTTTGCTATTCAGTACAGAGGAACTTACAGCGATTCCCTTTCTTCATCTGTCTGTCCTTTCTACTGCTCTTACTCTGGTTACAAGGTCTGCTCACATATGTTTCATCTCTTACATAGTACCAAATCTCAATAATTCATTGCAACTAAACCGCTCTTACCACTACATTGGATGTTCTCTTATGATGACAGGACGAGCTAATGTGGGGTGCGGCGTGGCTGCTAAGAGCAACCAATAACCCTTACTACGCAAATTTCATAAAATCTTTAGGAGGTGGAGATCAACCTGACATCTTCAGCTGGGACAATAAATATGCCGGCGCCTATGTTCTTCTATCACGGGTACGTCTCACTGCTAAAGTCATAGACCACTATACTTACTCTTTGACTCACTAATCCACAAACAAAACTCTCTTTACTTTATTGGCAGCGAGCATTACTTGATAAAGACATCAACTTTGAACAATACAAGCAAGCAGCTGAGAATTTCATGTGCAAAATCCTTCCAGATTCTCCTTCCTCATCAACACAATACACTCAAGGTAACCTAATTCGCAATCTTGAATACAAAATTGATAACAATGAACAATTCATGTTTACCAAATTACAGGAGGATTAATGTACAAGTTACCTCAAAGCAATCTTCAATACGTAACTTCCATAACATTCTTGCTCACTACTTACGCCAAATACATGAAAGCAACAAAACATAATTTCAACTGTGGAAACTCTGTAATCGTCCCCAACGCTTTGATAAGCCTATCGAAGCAACAAGTTGATTACATACTCGGAGAAAATCCAATCAAAATGTCTTATATGGTTGGATTTGGACCTAATTTTCCCAAAAGAATTCACCATAGAGCATCTTCACTTCCTTCACACGCTGTTCATTCCAAATCCTTAGGCTGCAATGGCGGATTTCAGTCCTTCTACACTCAAAATCCTAACCCTAATATTCTCACTGGAGCTATCGTTGGAGGTCCAAATCAGAACGATGGGTATCCAGATCAAAGAGATGATTACAGTCACTCGGAACCAGCCACTTATATCAACGCCGCCTTCGTCGGACCTTTGGCGTACTTCGCCGCCGGTCAATCGGCGTGAAATTGAATCCGCCACTCATTTTTTTCCGTTTTGGAAAATTGGTTAGTTAAGAATTAAGATCCGTTGGCCCAAGCCGAACGCGAATTCAGTAAGGGAGGGACAGTAATTTAATTGTAAACTCTTAATGGGCTAAGACCCAATATTAATGAATCCTACAATAATATTTCTTGTGGTTTTGAACTCTTAATTTGATCTTAATGAGTTTCAAATAATTTAAACAAGACCGTTAATAGCTAAGCTCCATGAAATAGTTAACGTTTAATTATAATATAAAGAACACCAAAATATTAACATGCCATTAGTATTAGTACTAAAGATAAAATACTAACATAGTTGTAATTTTCAGGTATATAAAAAGGCAACGCCTTCTAGTTTTTTCAAACATATATATTCTAATCTATGATAAGTTGATTCTAAAAATATATTAGTAAATCATGTTAATTTTTTGAAGTCTCTAAAAAATATTTGAAATCATTTGATAACCGCAAATTAAAATTCTGAGTAATTAATAATGTAAGAGGTCGGCCAAGGCAGAGGAATTCGCCAGGTGTTGGAGTAGAAGGGAGCAATCCAAGCTGGCTCTCTTTACGCCACGTCATTAGTCAATCTCATGGGACCCATCGCCTTAATTACGACCGTCATTCTCCTCCTCTACCGTTCACTAGTTTCCTAAATTTGTATTTTGAATTCAATTATTTGATTTTATGTAGACGAAGTAAACATATTTCAGAAGACAAAAACAGTACTGATGACATGCTTCTTTTCTTTATTATATACAGAGTTATTTTGTCAAAGTTGGATACCAATAACCAAATTGCATTTCCAATCTAAACTAGCCACTCTATATGATTCTTGGAACATATAGTGGCATGTGTCTTGTTTAACATGTGTAGTAGTTTATAAAAATACACTTAACATAGAATAATCTTTGATCATCCACGCATAATTAATGCGGCGTAGCTTATATTTTTGTGTTGTTTTATTAATGTTATATCCAGCATATATCAATTTATTTGTAAACAAAAAGGATTCAATGTTTTAAGTAAAGTGAAACTGATTTTCGAGTTGTTAAAGAATTTGAAAAAACTTTTGCAAGGCAATGATTATTTTTCTTTGGAGAGAGCAAGTGAGATGAATAGATTTACTCGTGTAATTTGGTTTTTTTTTCGAGGGATAATAATTTATATTCAATAAAATAAATTGCGTATCTACCATCTGGTAGTGGTAATAGTGTAGTCGGTATAACTACAGCTGTTAGGTAAATCACATTTGGATAGATCCAAAAAAGAAAAAGAAAAAAAGATATCAACATAGAAATTATTTGTAAATTAGTTGAGAAAATCAAAACAAAATTTCCTTTTAAACATGTTAAAGATTCGAGTACATAAAATCTAATAAATATCTATGCGAAAACGTAAAAAGAAATAAATACTATTTAGAAAATACGTCGGTGTACAGGTCAGCACATGATTTGATTAGAAGGTAAGGTTTGGAAAAAAATATAAAAGAAAAAAGAAATAGATGATTAGCCAAATTCAAAAGTGTGGAGCGGTACAAATACATAGCTCCATCCATCCAGGCCTTCCACAACCATCTGTGTCCATTGTCTTCACAGATCAGTTCTGTCAGACTCTACAGATTCCGCGGTTTTTCATTTTGAATATCCTTTTTGACTCTTCTCTTTTCCTTTTACACCACAACGGTTAAAAAGATTAGAAAAAATTGTGGTGTAATTGTATTTGAGTTCTATAAATTTCGTGAAAAATTGGCAGAGATTTAAGGTGTCATCGACTGTGATGCAGAGACGGAGTATATCGTCGGAATTTCATAGACAGGTATATAAACGATTGGAAACCCATCGGAGACGGCGGCGTTAATTCGTTCTCAGTTAATTCTTACTTCCATCTATTGTTTTTGTTATCTTCTTCAATCTCTGATTCGTTTATTGGATCTGGAAATCAATGATTTGTAAATATTATAGCTTTGAGTCAAGTGCTCTATTGTCTTTGTTTGTATATTATAGAATCTTTGTTTCCCTTTGTCTAGTTAAATGTTTTGGTTTACTTGTGAAACTGATATGCGTTGCTATTAACAGGTTTGAACAAAATATATTTAGTTTGATTTGGTGATCTGATATTGGTTGGATGTGAAATGCAAAGATCACGGAGAGCTCTTCTGGTTAGAAGAAGAGTTTCTGAGAGTACTTCTAATGGAAGGAGCCGCTTCTATAAAGTTTCATTGTCTCTGGTTTTTCTCATCTGGGGGCTTATTTTCTTATCTATACTGTGGATCAGTCATGTTGATGGTGAAAAAGGTAAGTTCCTAATTTGGATGGAATACAATACATTTATAAGTTAAAACTTCAAAAAAAAAAAATAAGCTTTTTAAGGATCATCAAATCAGGAAGATGCTTTTACTTAGTATCGGTTTGTTCCTCCTTATTTGAATCTTATTAAGCTCACTCTTGGGCATTTGCAGGTAGGTCTTTTGTTTTCTCGGTAGAAAAAGGTGATCCAGATGATGTTAAGGCATATGAGACAGCTGAGTCTGTTGATGCACCATCATCACTAGAGTCTGCCTTTGTTCGTTCTACTCCTTATTTAAGTCCAGATGTTGATGAAGCCACAGCCGAAGTAGTCAAAGAGTCAGAAATCGTATTGAAGCAAGTAGAAATCGATTACATAGTTGCAGGAAATGTTACAGAAAGCAAAGACAATGATTTTGTGAAGCAAAGTGAGATTAGTAATAACACAGGTCCAGGGGATGATACTGCTTCAAAGCTTGATCAGCTATCTCGTGCTGTTCCGCTTGGTCTTGACGAGTTCAAGAGCAGAGCGTCCAACTCTAGAGACAAATATTTGCCAGGCCAAGTCAGCGGCGTGATTCACAGGATGGAGCCTGGTGGGAAAGAGTACAACTATGCAGCTGCTTCAAAAGGAGCAAAGGTCTTATCTTCTAACAAGGAAGCAAAAGGAGCTACAAGTATCATTAGCCGGGACAAAGACAAGTATCTCCGTAACCCGTGTTCTACCGAGGGGAAGTTTGTTGTCATAGAACTTTCAGAAGAAACATTGGTGAACACAATCAAGATTGCAAATTTCGAACATTACTCTTCAAATCTGAAGGATTTTGAGATTCTGGGCACCTTGGTTTATCCGACTGATACATGGGTTCATCTAGGGAACTACACTGCTTTAAACATGAAGCATGATCAAAACTTTACACTCGCAGATCCCCAATGGGTGAGATATTTAAAGCTCAATTTCCTAAGTCATTATGGTTCAGAGTTCTACTGCACCTTGAGTTTACTTGAAGTCTACGGAGTGGATGCTGTGGAACGAATGCTGGAAGATTTGATATATGTCCAAGACAGGAACATATTGAGACCTCAAGAAGGAGGCACTGAGCAGAAAGAGAATGAACTAGTACAAGTAACAGAGTGCTCTGTAAGCAATGAAGACGGGAGTAAACAGAAGGAGAAGGAGCAAGAAGCCTCACCAGAGATTGCGATTGTGCAAGCTGAAGTATTAACCGAGAGGAAAAAGCTGCCTGATCCAGTGGAAGAGATAAAACATCAACCGGGAAGCAGAATGCCAGGGGACACAGTGCTTAAGATACTAATGCAGAAGATAAGGTCACTGGACTTGAATTTATCAGTGCTAGAGAGTTACTTGGAGGAACTAAGCTCGAGATACGGGAGGATATTCAAGGAGATGGACCTAGAGGCGAGCAAGAGAGAGAATGAAGTAGCTAATATGAGGTTAGAGGTAGAGGGAATGAAGGAGAGGGAAGAGAATATAAAGGAGGAAGCCATAGAGATGAGAGAGTGGCGGAAAAGAGTGGAGACAGAGCTTGAGAAGGCTGAGAAAGAGAAAGAGAAAGTGAAGGACAGGTTAGAGCAAGTGTTGGAAAGAATGGAGTGGATGGAGAAGAAAGGTGTGGCTGTGTTCACCATATGTATAGGGTTTGGGGCTGTCGCGGTTGTAGCCGTGGTTCTTGGGAAAGGAACAGTTGGAGCAGAGAAGCCAGGTGGCTTGGCTTGGCTTCTGTTATTGATAAGCTCGACATTCGTTATGTTCATTTTGTCTCTTTGATGAGAAGAATTCTCAGTTTTGGTCTTTCTTTTTGTTTTCTAGTTTTTACTGTAGAGTTATACCAAAATAAAACGATAGAAAGATGAGCTTTGCTCTTCCTATGAGGTTTCATTCTACAGAAGAATTTGGTTGGTAGCCCAACTTTCCGGTTCAATGGAAGATCAGTTTTGTTGTTCCTAAAAATTCCGGTTTATTCAACACAGTTTACAGATTTCAATACGGTTAATTCAGAATCATTTTTGCGGTGCCTATGACTGGTTACGATTTCGATTTATACGAAACGGTTAACAGAATTTGTAGTGCTCTGTTAAATATCCCAATTTGAATAATCAGTGAAAACCGTCAAGCATTGAGGTTAATTAACTTACAATTCTGGACTGGTTCAGTGAACCGGTTAATGAAATTCAATACAAGAGACACGTGGCAAGCTTAGATGCAAAGCTAGAAAAAGAAATCGAAGAAACCGAAAGGGTTTAAGACAGACGGCGCTGGTCTGTTTATGTTTTGGGTCCCGCGGTTCTAAAAAGCGACACTGTAGGCGAATCAGAATGTTCAAGAAGGCGGTGGAGGCAAAGTCTCACCAGCGTCTCTCAGGCGCCGACCGGAAAAAACTCCGTCGCTCCATCCGAAATAGGCTTCCTCTTTTAACTGATGAACTCCTCGACGCAATCCTTCCTCCCAAGGTTTGCTTTCTCTTCTTTTTCCCCTCAGTTTTCGGCATCGTTGTTATCTGATTGATTCTCGATTAGATAGCATCGAGTTTTGATATGGTTTGATTTGATACACTCTTGCTAACTTTTGCCATTGATTGGTTTATGTAGGTCGAGATAACTCTCTCTAAGTTTCAGAATCGAGTTCATGTCTATAGTATTGAAGGTGGATGTCCTATGTTTTTTGATATTGATGGAAGAGGGACTGAGATATTTCCCACAGGTTTGCAGACTTTGTATGATTCAAATGCTTAGTTTTGATCAATATGAGTTCTTTCTGATTTGCTGTTGATTTTTTTCTTTCCTGCTGCAGTTTTTGCTCTATGGGAGGCTCCTGAAATGTTACCTTTCTTTATGTTGAAAGGAGGTGAGGTTTCAAGGTATGTTTTAGGCGGTGCAGATTTGATGTTCCCTGGAATTTTGATCCCTCCCCAAGGCTTTCCTTCTTTTTCTGCTGGAGAAATATGGGCTGTCAAAGTTCCTGGAAATATGGCACCTATTGCGGTAAGTCTCTTTTATATTTGCTAACAGTTGAATCTTCTTAACGACTTTAAAGACTTGAGTTACATGATGGTTATGCATGTTTTTGAAGGTTGGGTGGACCACGATGAGTAGTGCAGGCGCCCTTAATGCAGGTTTGCGTGGGAAGGCTTTACGAATAGCTCATTATTACCGTGATTTTCTCTGGTATATGAGATGCTGGCAAAAGTATATTCTTTTCTTACATCTGTGGAGGAACTCAGTCTCTTACATGCTAAAGATGTGTGTTTACAGGGAATCAGCTGAGGGGCACTATGTTCCAAACGCTGGTTTTTTTGAGGATGTGGTCATGGAGGATCCATCCTACCTTACTCCTGGTTCAGGTGAAGATATTTCAGACACTTCAGCTGGTCTTCAGACAAGCACAGGAAATGAAGAAGGTGAATCTGCGTTGGAAACAGTTTCAAACTCAGATACGGGTGCTAAGATTGATTCTGAAGAACATGTGGTTGGGAGCATGAATGAGCTGGACTTAGCAGATGACGTTTCTGCTATTGAAGCTAATACCGATAAGCAGATTGCTCTCTCCCCTGAGGAGGTAGATGCCCTTCTTGACCAATGCCTTTTGCAAGCATTGCATACAACACTAAAGGAGAAGGACCTTCCCATCCCTGGAAGCACTCTATGGTAAGAACGCCATTCAGATACTTAAGATACTTTGAAAACTAACTATATTCTTGTAATTGGTTTTTATACAACCCCGATTTACCTTGCTGGTTTTTTTGAGTATGATTGGGTTGTTTTATTACGCTCTGAAGCTTTGTTCTTGTATTTGTGTTACTCTTGAGTCTTGCTTACATATGTTTTCTTGTGAGTGGTGCAGGGCAAATCATGTATTACCTTGTAGGCCTTCTGGTCTCACACTTGACATTAAGAAGTCTTCTCATAAAAAGCTGTCAAAGTGGCTGCAATCTAAAGCGTCTAATGGAATGGTCAGTTTTCTTGCTAATCATGTATTACCTTGTAGGCATTGGTACATTTACATTTACCCTGAATCCCGGAGATACACATAACTGCAAGCTGATCTGCTTGGGTGTCTTGATTGGTAACTTCGCTCCGTCATGTTCTTTGAAAAATGCGCAGATTTCCGTGAAAGAAGACAAGCATAAGAAGGAGACTATATTGGTTTCAGTCGACCGAACCCACCCGGATTACACATCCTTCAGGCCGGAGAAAAAGAACGCAGCAGAGATCTCTGAGTCTTCTGGAGACCATTCCACAGCAAAAGCTCAGTCAGAGAAAATGCTTGAAATCATAGAGGTCTATAAACCAAGCATACACAACAGTGCAATATTTGCATCAGTTGGGGAAGACAAAGGGAAGCTATACACAGCTGCAGAAGCCTCTGATGTTGTGTTCAGATACATCGAGAAGGAAAATCTGGTAAAGCCAACAAACAAGTCAATGGTGGTTTTAGATCCAATATTATGCGATTCTTTATTCAAAGGAGCTATAAAAAAGGGATCAGCATATCCATCAGAGATTCACAAAAAGGATGTTGGATCGACGTTTGTAGGGAGGATGCAGCCTAATCACGTAGTCATGAGAGGCGGTGAACATGTGGTTCGTAAAGGAGCTATAAAGCCGGTTCAGATAATGACGGAACGAAGACAAGGTAACAAAAAAGTGACCAAGGTCTCAGGAATGGAGACATTCTTGATAGACCCAGACTCGTTTGGATCAGAACTGCAGAAGAAGTTTGCTTGCAGTACTTCAGTTGGAGAACTTCCAGGTATGTTTAAACAAAATATTTCCTTTTTGTTTCTTTCTTCAATGTAAGTGAATAGAACTATTTGAGAGATTCAATTTTTTTTGTGTTGCTGTTTGCAGGTAAGAAAGGATACGAGGTTCTGATTCAGGGAGGTGTCATTGAGAATGTTGCGAGATATATGGTGGAACACTATGGAGTTCCAAAGAGATACATTGAAGTTCTTGACAAGACTAGGAAATGATATATATATATATATATATTTCTTTGTGTCTTCTTCTAAATTTATTTTGTGAATTGATAATAAAAAGGTTTGTAACATTTATTAATGCAAATTGTTAATTTGAGAAATAAAAGAAAATGTGAAAATTATTTTGTGTCTGAATGTTTGGCCGTTCACTAAATTATTTCGAAAATGATGATTGGTGAACTTTTTTCGAAATCGTTCTTCATTAGCTTGTAACGGCATTGCCTTCAAATTAATGGTGATCTTCGGGTGGCGGCAGATCTTTGTACTCATAAAGCTTTAGTACAATGTGCACAAGATATAGTTTGCGCCTTATCTCTGCGTCATAAACTGCTTATGTAAGTACTTGAAAAACAGAGTATGGATCATTTGTTGATGCTTTAATTCCGGTATTTCTGGCTTTGCCTACCTGAATCTTCAGTTCTCTGTTGTTAAGATTGAGAGAATGCAGTGCAAGAATTGCATCGTATGGGCCAAAAGCGACAATTTGGCTAGGGACATAATCAGACGAGCAGCAGATATTACAGTAAGTAGAAATGGATGATTTCATGTCAAGCTAGGATACAGAAGTTTCCTTCTCATTCCTTGTGACTGCACTCTGTTATTCGGCAGGTGGGATACATTGTGATGGTGGATCCTTCGACAAGACTGAGAAACAATCTGCTGAGAATAAATGGGAGCTAGTGTTGTGGGAGTCTATCATCCCTTGATCGATGAAAAGTTGATTATAGTTGTGCGTGGGTGAGCAATAGATTCTATGTTTTAAACTGAAAACACACCCACCTATCATTTTCCATGTGTTAAACACCATGCTTGATTGTGATCAACAGGAGAAACAAAGGTGTTTACGCATGGACTGTGGATGATACTGATCCAATGAAAAGGATGCTTCACTTAGGTGTGGATGCACTTGTTACAAGCAATCCAGCTATGTTTCAGGGTCTCACGGAAGATCTTCGAACCGAGTGTCTAGAAGAAGGCTTTTCATTACGGACATGAAAAAATTATAGTTCAAGCAACAGAGAACTAATACTGGAATCACCTTCCAGCTTCAAGTTGCGTACTACAAGGTAGTCAGTTTGAAATCAGCTTACTAGTTTTAATACTATTCAAGAAACTCTAGCATCCTTAGAGATTGTAGTACCAACTCAAAAGTTTCTGATAAAAGTCATTTACGTTTATGTTGTTCAACTGAACCCTTGATCAACAGTAAAATCTTTGTCTATATTATAACTCAATAAGATTCCAGACTCTTGGAAAGTACAAGAATAAATAATCGACTTTCTAAATCAGAACCTGTAATACAATTATCACTCGAATAAAAAAAGTGTATTAGACTGTGGCCGAGTGCTTAAGGACATCATCAGGCAGTAAAACTCTAAACACTGCATAATGGTGGTTTAAACTCTTTTCCCCTTGAAGTCTATGAACACTCCCGAGGCCACCTGCCGTAGGGTTTGGAAACGCATAGAAAATCCGTTTTATTCTTTGATGCACAAGCGCCATAGCACACCTTACGAAACATATCAAAACTTTGATCAGATACAAAACTTGCGGATGTTAAAAGGGTAATCTATATGTAAAAACTCACATTGTACAAGGCTCCCAAAGAAGAAAAATGTCATAACCAGTACAGAGGTAGGGCCTCTCCATTGAAAGATCTCTAAGAGCCTCTTCTGTGCTGTCATTTTGGACCTATTGGTAACTCGGAAGTGTAAGAGAGAATGCTTTGCTAGTCGAGGCACTAGGAGAAAAGTTAAAAATCTTGGTGGGAATGAACTTACGTCAGCACTCTGACTGCTTGTTTTCTGCTTTTTAGCTGGAGAATCAGTATTTGAGGGCCGAGTATTATCCGGATCAAAACTCTCGGATGAGTTAGGAAACAGATTTCTATCTCTTGCAGAAGAGGATTCAATGGCAACCATGGAAGCATGCCTTAGAGGATGCCATTGGCTACAGTTTTCAGTTTCATACGGTTGCAAACTCCATGGCCATGGATTCAGACAAGCAACAGCAGACCATGAACCGTTCTGTTTTTCAAGTATACCATTTAGGCATATCTCTGAGCTAGCATTTTTCACTCTGTCGATACTCTGACATTGGATAGATTCCCCTATTTCCTTAAAGGGCATTGTCAT
Source organism: Nasturtium officinale (assembly GCA_963854855.1). NCBI lineage: Eukaryota > Viridiplantae > Streptophyta > Magnoliopsida > Brassicales > Brassicaceae > Nasturtium > Nasturtium officinale. Next base: position 7,649,701 of record OY978514.1, on the reverse strand, counting down.
GTCACGAGGAGCAGATGATGCATATACTTGATCCGTTTCACTAGCTATTATTCGTCTAACTGAAGGATCAACTATCACTGCAGCATTTACAAGCTGAAAAGTACATTAGTAATTTGGGCATGAAGATCTTTTCCTATGTATATAACAATGGTAAATCTTACTACTAAGAGAAAACGGAATGAGGCAATAACAAAGAAGTGAATGGTATGTGAAAAGTGAAAACAGATGAATTGCCGAATTGGAGATGCCTGGTCTGTTGTCTAAAACTTCATAATGACATTATGTAGAGAATGGGAAGGGGCAAAACACTTACTGGCTTACGACCAGATACTGCCAAATCAATAACAACTCTCATGAACTTGCAGATTGATTGTGTGTCTTCCTCGCTGAATCCACCAATGCCATCTATATTGCTGTAATCGACAAAATTAAAATAATCAAAAAGTAGGATTACTCTAGAACGACTAATGATTAGACAGAAAAGATTATGTAGACTCCTTTGGATACAAATTAGATTCAAGAAACCAGAAGCTAACAAAAGACATGGAGCTTACTAGGTTGGGGGATGAAATGAAGTTGGCCATATCTTACTCTGTTCTTCCCACTCTTCTTTCGAGACTGCAGCATATTTGCATACCTATCATATTATAATAGCAGAAAGCTGAGATTCAACTAAATATATCAATCAATGAGCTTTCACTTGGAATCTAAATGCACAAAATCCTTGAAGAAAAAATGCTGCGAGAAGAAAGAAAAAGAAACCCACTTCTGTAACAAAAGGACTCAACTCATAGGGATCAACGAGTTTCTGTACATCATGTGGCATATCGTTCAAATGATCATGGTGCTCAGGTACTAGACATAATATTACAGTCAACTGAGTTTCACCTGTCCAATAAGCTTGCTATCAGGATCTCATAATTAGATTGTCGGTGTATCACTACCTCCACAAAACTAACAATAGGTTACCGTTATCTGGAAGAATCTTCTTTCGCACCCTTTTAACATGACGCAGATCTTCTAGAGGAGCAATCTTACCCAAATTCCTATTATAGCAAAGTAAAACTTCACTCATCAAAGTTCTGCAGAGTTGGAAAAAATTGAACATCCAGCTTAAAAATTAATTAACAAAACAGAGTTGAAACAACATGACAAACCTCACAATTGTATTGGCGAATTTGGGTTTGATTACACTCGCATACACCTTCACTGTGAACACCAACAACACATACACACACACAAAAGCAAAAGTTTGAAAAAAGAACCTTTAAAAGACTAAACATACAAAACAAGAGGCCTTGGAGATTGAAGCATACCAGTGGGCTGATGATCAGGTGGAAATGCAGGCTTTTCAGGAATATGGATAATTTCCCACCCATCTGAATCCATTATTTGTTTTAATTACTTCAGCCTAATCTACAGACAGTTCATACCTCGGATTATAAGAATTGTGAAGCAAAAAAAAAAAGAGGAAAAACTCAACCTTCTCTGTGGAAATTGATGAGATTGAAGAAGAGAACTTGCAAAAAGTTCCAAATTTGATTACAAATATAACCAAATACTTCCACTTTCCATATTTAATAACTACAGTGGTGAGTAAAACACATGTAAAGGCTTCTCAAAACAGCATTATCGAAATCAATCATATTTGAAACGAAGTACTCACTCAGATGCAATGCCATAAACATTATAAATCGTAAAATTTCACATACAGGAAAGTAATTAATCATTAACTCACACAGGAGCTCAGAGGAATTGGTTTTAAGCAAGCAAGAGACGAAGACGCCGAGAGCTAAAGCTAGAGCCCAGAGGAGAGAGTTCACCATAAGGTCGAAGACAAAAAAAACCCTCGCAACGACGACGTTTTGCTTTCTAAGGTTTAATATTTTAGTAATCGAAAAATAATAAATAATAAATACGTGGAAATTGAAAAGTCTAATAAAAAAAAAGGGTTTGCTAAGATAGAGTAAGAAAAAATCATAATACATCTTTCTAATCTATCATACATCCTTAAATTAAAATTCCAAAATTAATTTTAATGAATTATTGGAAAAAATTAAAAATTAAAAGAGAAAAAGGGAAAAGCGGTGGATTGTGTGGAGGTGGAAGAGAGAGAATGAATTTTGTTTGGTTAAAGTAAAATAAATAATATTAGCAATAGTATTAAGACATGTGTCCAACTCTTTCTTCTTCTTCTTCTTTTTTATTCGGGAAAACCAATTTCACCATTGAAGAATAATTTAAAGATTCGCTTAATATTATGATTTGATTCAATTTATTTTTAATTAGTGATTGTTGTTTGTATTCTGGCTGTATTAATAACATACTATCATTCAATGAGAATTGTTTTTTGATATAGAATTTCATACATTTGAAAATGAAATTGATTTATTTTGTATGCACATTAGATTATTAAAAATGTTTCCATGATAGTTTATAATGTTATTTTGTTATTTTTTGGTAAAATATGGATTACAGTGACACAATCGTGTCGATTTGTAGATTTACATCATTGAAAATCATTTATTGAACGTAAGTTGCAGAAAATGGTACGAATGGTACAAATAGTATAACTAAAGAATGTAAGTAATACTTGTACAACTCCGTACTAATAAAAACAATGAGAAACTAAACGATTTTTTGGAGAAATAGATAATAATGCTTGTACAATTATACATTTTGATTACAAAAAATAGATATTATTCAAATGAATACGTTGACATAAAATGGAGACCAACCCGGACGATATAGGAGACACGAGTCTCGTATGAGAGAATACTCAAACTAATGGAGAAATGAGACAAGTTATGACAAAAATAAGTCAAAATAGTTAAAAATTGAGTTTGAGTAAAAGAAAAATGTATAACTAATTTAAATGTATTAGTGGTGAAACCTAAATTATATTTTCAGTTGTCATTATCATGATGTGGTAGATATATGATTTGATTATATGTTATAATAATAATTGTTTATAATTCTGTAAGGGTATAATTAATAATACAACTATTTTATTGGAAAACTTGTTTGTTTTATTTTCACTCAGTGTACAACTATTGAAACCTAATCAGTACAACTATGTATAATTTGATTTTTGTTTTGGTTTTAGTTGTATAAATATTTTTTATGATGTTCGTTACCATTAATAACATTTACATAAAAATGACAAAATATTAAAAAACTATTAAAAAGTTTGAAATTATTTACATAAAACCATATTTTATCAATATTTCCCTTATAGTAGTATGGTTACTTTAAGTATGAACTACTTCAAATTGACAAAAATATAAAATTTGTTTATTTTTACAAATATATTTATATGAAACTATTTGAAATTAACTTTTAAAACATATTGAATTAAATACAACTATAAAAAATAATTTAACTTTGGTACAAATGACAAAAACTAAAAATCGTCAATGTACAACTATGTATAACGAATGGTACACCTAAAAAAATGGGTACAATTATGGTACAAACTATGTTATAATTTTTTTAAATCAGTACACAGATATGTCAGCTGTTATTTGTCAGTTCATGCACTTTTGCTATACCCAATGTACTTTTTTGATCGCAAGAATGATTTTGTCGATGTTAAGTGTTTGACTGATTGAATTTATTCTAAATAATTTAAAATTATTTTATAAAACATTATTTAAAATTAAATAATATTGAAAATGAATAATTAATATTAAAATTAACTGCTAACATTAAAAATAAAAAATATTTAAAATAATTAAATAATATTAAAATTTAATAATCGAAAATAATAACTAAAGATAAAAAAATTTAAGTTAACATTAATATTAATATTAATAATATACGATAAATTTAACAATTAGCACTAAAATTAATAGTTAACATTAAAATTTGACAATTAACCTAAAAATTAAAATTAAAATTTAACAATTAAGATTAATATTAAAATAACATAAAATTAACTATTAACACTAAAATGAACATATTTTAAAAATTAATAAACAACATTGAAATTATAAATTAACATTTTAATCAAATAATTAATATTAAAATTACTTAATTAATATTAAAATATATTGATTAATATTAAACTAATAATCAAAATTCACATTAATAATTTTAAATTTAACAATTAATGTTTAATTTAGAAACTAACATTATAATTTTTTAATTAACACTAAAATTATTTTATTTTCTTGTTTAACTATTTTAATTAATTTAATACAATTAAATTATTTAATTATTAATATATCTTTAATTTTATTTATGTTTAGACATTTATAAGAATGATAGTTATTCTGAGCTAGACATTTATAATATTTACAAGATTCAACATTCAACCAAATACAAGATTCAACATTAAACCATAAAGTATTTTGGATGTTTTCGATTAATTATCTAGTATATGGTAGAACCTAATAGATTGATTTGATGGTTAGTTATGCTCACTATTAGCCTTAATACTTTACACCAAAAACGTTCTAGTAAATAGTTGTACCAAATTTACCTAGTTGTGTCTGCAATTAAACAAAAATCACAATGAAATCAAACAAAAAACTTAAATCAAACAAATATCCAGTTTCAAACTGAGGTTTCAAACCAAATCTAGTGACAAACCGAAGTTGGTCGACGAAAAAGAAGAAGACGTGAAAAATGAAAAACGAAAAAGAAAAAATAGAGAGATGATGAAGAAAAACAGTGGATGTTCGAATAAGGAAGGAGAAAAATCTGAAATTTGAAGAAATTAAAGTTTATGGATGAAGAAGAATCTCTTCGAAGGTAGAAAAGAGATAGAGAAAGAGAAAGATGAAAAGAAAATAAAATCGATTTGGATCTATCTTTTTTTATTGACTTTGATTTTTTTTTTTCTGGGGTAGATTTCTTTTAACATTGGTTAATAAATTATGATTTATTTGATTATTGTGAATTAATTATATTTAAATAAATGAATTAAGTTTAGTGGGTAATAAACTGAAAAGTTAAAGGGTTTTTTGTAATTATACTAATTTTCTATTTAAAAATAAATATTAAAGAAATGAATTATTAGATGGAGTGTATATGAGTAGAATTATGAGGAGAGGAGTGTATATTAGAAATTGACCCTAAAAAAAGGAGCGGGACGACAAGACAGCTAAACCCTTGCTAATACCGGAGCTCAAAAAACGCACCTTTAAGCATTTTCTCCGGCGAAAGAAATGGCGGGTTTAGGGTTACGGCTTAAGGCGGCGACTTGGAAGCTGAGAAGTGGAGCAGGTACTGTATCAAAGAGATGGTCTTGGGAAATGGGAAAGAGTGTTCGTCGATTCTCTTCTGAACCAGAGAACGATGTTCCAACTTCAGGAATCAGTAGACCTCTCTCTGAGATTCTCAAAGAACTTAACAAAAAGGTTCCAGATTCCGTCATACGAACCCGAGTCGAAGATGGGTTCTCCATGAAATACATCCCCTGGTATGGTATCTCTCTTGGTACTTGTTGTATTTGTCATTTTGTTCATACTTAATACTTTGTTTGTGTTGACTCTTAGGCACATTGTTAATCGGATCATGAATCTTCATGCTCCAGGTCTGATCAAATCCCTTGAATTGGCGATCTTTTGTTCTTCTTGGTTTCGTTTTTTTGGGTTTTTGATTTTGATATTTTTTATATGATTCTCTGTTTTCAGAATGGTCAGGAGAAGTTCGAAGTGTTACTTATTCTCCTGATGGTAACACTGTCACTGTGGCTTATCGTGTGACTATTTACGGCACTGATGCTGAGGTCTTTCTCTTCCTTTTGTTTAATATTATGATTTGGTTTGATTTAGCCTTTAGTTTAAGAGGTCTTTGGTAGTGTCATTTACCTTCTTGTCTGAGACAATGCAGCTCAGAGACTATATTTTTACCAACTGTAGGTTATAGGTTCTGTTATCAGTACTTGTAGAGCTTAGAGATGATAATATTTGTTTAATATGGAGGATTCACCTGTTTTTGTTAGTATAAAAGTGCTGGTGATTTATTTTCATGAGTATATTATGTGTTCATTGTTTTGATTGTAAGCTGAAATCATTTGCTAATTAATTAAGTCGTTTGTGTTGTGAAGATATTTAGGGAATCAACAGGCACCACTTCAGTAGATGACAAAGGCTATGGTGATGCTGTACAAAAGGCTGAAGCTATGGCATTTCGCCGTGCCTGTGCAAGATTTGGGTTAGGGCTTCATCTTTACCATGAGGATGCTTTGTAAAGAGTCGGTTTTTTTTTTGGCATGGGAAAGTGTATGTTTATTTTGGTGTCCACTGCCTAGTTGTTAGTTGTTTAAGGTAAAAAAAACTCAAAGATTTTTGGTATCTAAGATTTGTATCTACTGATATCAATCGGTTTTTGGATTGGAGCTCGGTTAATGTAGTGAGATTCAAAAGACTCTTTGTTGCATTTCTCTAACTTAACGTCAGGTTGTATCTTTAACTAGTAAAAGTTTCAGTTTGCGGTGATGGCTATTGCACACTTTGTTCTCTCGTTGCTAAATGATCTCATACCTGTTATATATCTCAAATCTTTTAAACAATGGCGAATTGTGGATGGACAATCCCATGAAAGTATCCAATACACTCAGACCTAAGAAAAACTATAGACTAAAATGGGTTAAGAGTAGCAAAAGACATTAGATAAACTCTTAATAGTTTCAAGAATATATCAAAACCCATAATAGTGGCTTTAGATTCACTTTGAAAGATTTGATTTATCGTACATTATCCTTCAGAAAGTCAGTATTTCTTGATCTCCAACGCTATAGATTGATAGTTGACAACATGCCTGTTTCAGAGCAGATCCACCATCTATCTTCTTGATGCAGTCTGTGAGTCTTGTATAATAGAGCAAAAGTTGTGACAATGCAGCTTTCAAAATATCCATACCACACAAAGAGTTACTGAAGGAATCCCTAATATCTTTGTCCATCGATTTTATCGCTGTCTTTCATCTGCTATTAAAGTCACTCAACAGTGGCTCTCCTTCAGCAATAGTGATGGATCTCACCGGATTTAAACTTGAATTCTCAACTATTACTTATTGTTATACAGTTGAGTGGTTATCTGATTTGACAAATGATGAGTGCGAGGATAAGAAAGAAAGAAAGAAAGAAAGAAAGAAGTTGCTTACAGGGTCGACTTTTCACAAACTTGATTAAATCACTGAAATGCTCCATCAGCAGTTCTTCCTGCAAGAATATAAAAAATGAACAAAATAACAAATGGACACTTAATGTTACCAATCCGTTTATGGTCTTTGTTTACTTGAAAATTGAACTCTAGGTGTCGGCTACTATAATGACATGCTTTTGTTAAAACCATGAAGCAAATTATAAAGGCAACGTGGCTTCAAAAAATTTAAGGAAATCAAACAGTGCAACATTGCCCCTTACCACAAGTAAGGGAGTGTTGCTCTTTAGTAATTCCTCAAAGTGCATTTGAATTTTCACACCTTCTGGTTCAGCTTTCTAGAATAGAGGTAAGACAGAATAGATATGAGTTAAGATTCATAGTAAAATCAGATTTGCTGACTAATTCAGAAAGGTGTTTCAAACCAAGAAAAGACAGCCAAAGGTCCAAGGATTCAACTCACATTCAGCACAGAAATTATCATATCGTAGTTGTTTATGAGAAACTCAATTTGCTGCTTTGGCCTTGGGAACAACGAGGCAAGCTTGAGAATCAAGCTATCTACAGCCACTCTTAACCACTCCAAATTTATATCACCTATTTTCAAAATCTTTAGTGATGTTATTTAAAACTTATGTTGATAATAAAATAAATTTCGAGAGATCTGTTTGAGGAGAAAATTATATAAAAATAAATATTCAAATTACTACTACAATTTTCTTTTAAATGTATGCCAATAATTAAATTTATAAATATTTGGTTCATAAAATTAATTATTATTTATTTCAATTTGATTGATGGCCAATTAGCATAGAGATTAGTGGATCCTAATTAAATTTTTACAAAAAAAAAAATTCACTTTAATACTTTGTACACACAATTGTTGAGGATTGTTTGAATTGTTCTCTCCTTTTTGAAATTTCCCTTCCTTGTTACTACTATTCAAATCTTTAGCAAATAATTAAAAAAAATTCTATATTTAGTTCTTAAAATATTTTTTTTAATAACTTTGTTTCAGTTTTCAATTTGTTATTTAATGAGATATTAACATACAGTCGTTAAATAGTACTTATGAACTTTAGGATGATAACCCTTGTTAAATAGGGATTCATCTTTTATCATAACTCGCAAGGATGCTTTGTAAAGGCTCATTCTTTACCATGGGAAATATATGTATTTTTACCTTCCGTAGAAGTAGTCTCTTGAATGTAAAACTCAAAGAAGCTTAGGATTCGAAAACGATTAATAAAATGAGCCTCATACGGCTCTTTGTAGCATATCTTTTTAGAAACATTAGTAAAATTATATCTGAATTGAACAAACATTATTATTTAGCATAAATAAAGATTAACGACAACAGAAATTAAAACAAACAATCCCAACAAGACTAGTAGTAGTGCTACTCCGTAGACTTGACAACCAACCCGTTTCTGATAATTACAACAACTCTTGTTCTTCACATAAGCTGAGGAGTGTCTACATGATCCACGATGGTTCGAACAAAATAAAAACCCCTAAACTCTTCTTCAATCTCAACTTTTCTGAAATGATGTGTGACTGTATCGTAATACAACACAACGAATGATGGCTCGGAAACAAAATAGTTTGGTGCGAAAACAAGTTCTCCTGTTCTAATGGTTCCTTTGAAAAAAAATTTGACATCTCCAACAGCTTCTTTCCAACCATGAACCACAATGCTTTTGATCTTCCATTCACTTGTAGAATCATTACCAACCCACATTTCAAAAACTCCATTTCCATTATATTCTTTGATTCCAAAGTCAAAAACAGAGTCATCCACTAAGGCAATTTCCTCGTTATAGTTCACCAATCCCCAACCCCAATAATCAATGCTGACTTCCTTAGGTAGCTTACTGACGGTAAACTTTTCAGAACTCATATCGAAGCTCACTATTATAGATTCGTTACTCTTGGACTTAGCTCCATAGTACAAAACATTTTCTTTCAATAGTCCTTGACAAGTAATCGGAGTATGATCAAGATTATCCGTACGTTCGATCTTTCTCCAAGATTCTTCACTCGATCTCACCGTCATTATCTGATACTGATATTTGTTAGCTTCTTCTGACTCCATTTTTATCACACATAACACTTTGAATACATCATTATCTTTATCGTACCCGAAATAAGTTCTTATGTCAGCTATGGAATCTCCTTTAGGCACTTGTATCTCCGATAAAGTCATACATTTTTTCGCACCCAGATTACAAATCACAACTTTAGTTTGTTCTCGAATGCAAATTAAACCTCGGATGGGTTCAGAAATCTCATGGTCTGAATCTAAAGAAATAATCAACGTTCGTTGATGACCTGACGACAACAATGGTTTCTCCTCTTGATAAAAAGAGTGAAACATTACACCACCAAAGAATTCAGAGATCAACAACATTCGAGGCTTTGTCATCGATTGGAGCAAGTAATCATTTCTAAATATTCTCTCGCGGATTAAAGATGTCCAGTTCTTTGAGACTAACATGAATTTCTTTAAGTCTTCCAGAGACAGTCGTGACAGAATCCCCATATATAATTCATCAGGAAGTGCACCGTTATTCGCCATTCTTGTTCTTCTCTTATGATATTATGTGTTATTATTCTCTAATGATATTATGTGTTTGATACAAGACCACATAATGTATGTGATATTTATAGAATATCTCAGAGTTTGTTACTTATGTTGTGTGAGTTGGTGACTTTAGTTTAACTTGTTGAGTCGTATAACGCGTAAATCTTTATTTCAATCTAATTTCAGGTTTACATCCAAATACAAAAGAATAAATTTCAGTTCCATACGTTTTGAAAAGCTTACTAAAACTGATGGCCAATTAGCAAAACTTACTAAAAATAGATTTTCTTTCATCGTACTTTTTAGTATAGTAAGTTTTTCAAATGTACAAGTGAGTCACACGTCAAAATATCTATGAAACGTTAACCTTTCAAAAATGGTTTTCATATTCATTATTTGTCATTGTATGAAAACAAAAGGTGTCACTTGTAAAACTTTACTGAGTTTTACGACTAAGAGGGATTTGGTGCCAAGCATGAGTTGAGATTACGGTTTTACTTAATCGTACATATCTACTTAATTGTCTTCCCACAATAGTAAAATCAGCAATCACTAGTTGATTCACATTACGCGTATATCTTTAGTTTAATCTAATTTCATCTCACATCGAAATACAAAAGGAGAAATGTCAGTTCCAAACGTTTTAAAAAAAACTTACTAAAATTGATGGACAATTGGCATAGAAATTAGTGGATACTAAGTATGTAATATCTTTTTTTTTAACTAAATATGTAATATTAATTCACAGATTTTCTTTCATCCTACACGTTTTAGTGCGTTAAGTTCTTCGAATACAATTGAGTCACACACACTTCAAAACATCGATGAACGTTTACTTTTTGCAAAAATAGTTTTCACTTTAAATTCTTTCTACACAACTGCTGAAAGAGTCATTTCACGTTCATGCATAATAAAAAACTTACTTGCCAATTTTTTTTTTTTTTTAAATTAGCTTACCTATTCTTATATATATTTTTTTAATATTTAATCCGGTTACTCATTGAGGATTGTTTGCACTTTGGATGTCGTGTTGGCTAATTTGGGTTTGGTAACTCCCTAATATGTAATAAAAAGAATAAGGGTCGAGATGACAAGAGCCCTCGCTGTAGACCACGTTTTGGTTTTATGAGTTTCTTATATAGGTTCTAAAGATAAAAAAAATAATGAAAAGAAGATAAAGTAAGAGAGATGATTAATAAAAGTTCTTAACTAAGATATTCAAGAAACGTTTCTATAAATTTTAAGAAACTCCACTTCTAGATGTTCTATTTTGATTGGCCACTATTTTTTTATAATTAAAACATTTATTTTTTAATTATAAGAAACTCACCACCATCTTCTAATGGATGTGGCCTAAGGCCATTTCCATCCCAAGTTTCTTATAAAAGTTCTTACCATAAAAAAAATAGTAAAAGTAATAAAAAGTATGAAAGAAGATTATGAGAGGTTCTTACTTAAGAACTTGAAGAAACTTTTCTAACAAATTTAAGAACTTCTAATGTAATCTGTTGCATTTTTATTGGTTAGTTATTTTTCTTTAATTGAAAACATTAATTTTTTAATTTTAAAAACCCCTCCACCATTTTTATGGATGGAGGTGGTCTAAGGTTTTACACTTTTACTGTTTTTTCTTGTTCAATTGTTTTACATATTTTCTAATAGGAAACTTTAACCTAATAATTGACAATTATATAATACTAATAAATAATCCTAATAAGTTATTTACTTTTAATCCGATTATTCGTTGGCGACTATTAGAGTAAGTAGCCATATATGATATCTTTCAGAAAGTCTTGAAGCTTCTTGATTTCGAACACGATAAATTGATAGTTGAAAACTATTCCCTGTTCATATCAGATCCACGCATCTGTATTCTTGATGCATTCTGTGAGTCTTGAGTAATAGAGCCAAAGTTGTGGCAACGCAGCTCTCAAAATCATTTTTCATTAAAATTCATTTTGTCATTTTTAATTAGATTTTAAAATACAGTCATTGTATGGCTAACATAACACTTGTTAAAGATTTGGTGTCCCGCCTTGAATCTACGTAAAACTCAAGAATTAGTATTTGAAAACAGTTAATAAAATGAGCCTCATAGGATTTTTGTTGTAGATACTTAATAAACATTATTAAAATTATATCTGAACTAAACAAACAATATTATATAGCGTAAATAGAGAGATTAACGACAATATAAATGGAAAGCAACAATCCCAGTAAGAATACTAGTACTGCTCGAGAGACAATATTATTATTTAGCATAAATAAAGTCAATCATGAGAATAGAAATGAAAACGAAAAATCCTAATAAGACTAGTATAGTTGGTACTCGAGAGACTTAACAAGCAACCAGTTTGTGGTAATCAATGGACTACCAACTCTTGTTCTTCACAGAAGCTGAGGACTATCTACATGATCCAAGAATGTGTGAATACTATGAAAACTACCTCCAGCGATTCCTTCAATCTCAACTCTTCTAAGTTTTTGTTTGACTGTATCGTAATACAACAAAGAGAATGATCCATCAAGAGTCACATCATGTACGTTTGGTGCGAAAACAAGTTCTCCTGTTCCAATGGTACCTTTGAAACAAAACCTTTTATTTTCAACAGTTTCTTTCCAGCCAGGAATCACAATGAGGTTGGGGTTTTCACACCACTTTCCTTTACCTTCAGTTTCATTCCTAACCCATATTTTAAATTCTCCATTACCATTTGATTCGTCCACATGAATTCCATTGTCAAAGTAAAAGTCATTCACTAAGGCAATTTCCCCATTGTAATTTACCAAGTTGTAACCAAGATGAATCTCGAGTTCCTCAGGTAGCTCAATGACCTTAAAATTTTCAGAACTCAGATCGAAGCTCATTACCAAAGGTATGTAACTATCAGACCGAGCTCCATAGTACAAAACTTCTTCTTTACATAGTCCTTGAGTAACTGGAGTATGATGATCCTTACATGTGATCGATCTCCAAGATTTTCCACTCGACCCCACCGTCAAAACTTGATATTCCTTAGCTTCTTCTGATGGCCCATTAGGCTCAGTTGGACTCCTCGCCACACATAACACCTTGAAAACATCCTTTACGTATCCGAAATAAGTTTTTACTTCTGCTCCTTGAGGCTCTTGAATCTCTGGTAAATGCCAAAACTTTCCAATGCCCGGATTACAAACCATAACTTTAGTATATTGTTGAATAGAGATCAAGCCTCGGATGGGTTTAGAAATCATATATTTTAGTTCTAGCGGATTAATACGCATCAGTTTTTTACCAGACGACAACAATGGTTTATTCTCTTGATAAAAAGAGTAAAACAATGCAGCACCTCCGAATATAGAGTCGATCAATAAGATTTGAGGCTTTGTCATCGATCGAAGCACGTAATCATTTCTAAATTTTCTTGAGACTAGGACGTATTTCTTTAAGTCTTTCAGAGACATTCGCAACAGAACCTCCATGTGCATATCATCAGGAAGTTTTTCTTTATTCGCCATTTTTGTTCTTCTCTTATGATATTGTGTGTTTGAGACAAAAACCACATATGTGATATTTATGATTATCTTACAGGTTGTTACTAAAAATGTGAGTAGGTGACTTTAGTTTAACTTGTTGAGTCGTATAACGCGTACATCTTTTATTTAATCTAATTAATTTCATGCTTACATCCAAATACAAAAGTAAAGTTTACAGTTATAAAACTTACTAAAATTGCTGGCCAATTAGCGTAGAGATTATTGGATACTAAGCATGATAATTGACAGATTTTTTGTCATCGTACATGTTTTAGTAGTTAAGTTTTTCGAATAAAATCGAGTCACGCACGTCAAATATTGATAAAACGTTGATCTTTTAAAAATGGTTTTGACTTTAATTATTTGTAAGTGCATAAAAAAGGTGCCACACGTCAAAACTGACTGAGTAGTACGAGTAAGAGTGATTAGGTGCCAAGCGTGACTTGACAGGTCTTATCTAATCTTACATATCTATTTATCTATCGTCAACCCACAAAAATCAATTTAAATAAAAAAATGGAAACACATTTTAATTTTTAAATGTTTTTAGTTTTTAGTTTTCATAATTCTTTGTTGAAAGGGAGGTTTCACGTATACGCCTGAAAACTTACTTGCCAATTCTCATAAATTTCTCTTTAAACAAAAAAAAACCCTGCTATTTTTTTAGGCAGGAATTTAAAATCAAAATAAAATGTTATAATCTATAGTGTATTCAGTACTTTCTTATTAGTTAAAATACTTCGCATTAAAAAACTTGCTAAAATACAATTAGTAAAGAGATTAGGTGATAGTAAGCAGTAAGCATGAAGCTGGCAGATTTTCTTTCATCATATATGTTTGTGATTTAAGTTGTTCGAATACAAAACTACTGTTAAGGAGAAATTTGAGTTCCACACGTTAAAAAGCTTACCGTTTATTTCGTTTTTTTTTTTGGAAAATTTTGGTTTAGTTATTGTGAGTTGGAAGAAACTGAGCATTCAGCTCAAATCAACGAATCAGTAGAAACAACATGACAAACCTCAATGGCAAATTTGGGTTTGATTACACTCGTATACACAGCTTTACTGTGAACAATAACAACGCATACACACACAAGTAGAAGTTTGAAAGAATAAATATCTTTGAAAGATTAAAAATCTAAAATAGATGCCTTTGTGATTGAATCATACTTATGGCAATGCAGGTTTTTCAGGTATATATGGATGCATTTCAATCCATAATTTGTCACACTATCGTTAGCAAAACTATGTGTGTTTGGCAAGTTTGGGGTTTGATTACACTCGCATTTATCGCATACACTACGTCAAAAAACAAGCTGAGAAACTACCGAGACTAAAATGAGATAACAGTATCGAAAGACAAAAAGGGGAACTCGTACCTTTAGCAGTTTTAAAAATACATCATATCCCATAATTCTTGGCTTTAGATTCACCTTGAAAGATTTGACTTCTCTTAAAAACTCTTCATAAGGAACCAACATATGTTCTTTTTTCAGAAAGTCTTGATGTATTTCTTAATCTCGAACATAAAAGATTTCATCGAGACAAGATCCCTGTTCAGAGCAGATCCACCATCTATCTTCTTGATGCAATCTGTGAGTCTTGTGTAATAGAGTAATAATTGTGTCAATGCAGCTCTCAGAATATCCATACCACACAAGAAGTTGCTGAAGGAAGTCATGATATCTTTGTCCATCAATTCTATTGCTGTCTTCCATCTGCTTCCAAAGTCACTAACCAGTGGCTCTACTTCAGCAACTGTGATGGACCTTTCCGAATTTGAACTTGAATCATCAGCTGCTGCATATAGTTTAGTTGTTTATTTAACTTTAGTGATGATTAACGTGAGGACAAGAAAAAAAATAAAATAAGAAGTTGCTTACAAGCTCGACTTTTCACAAATTTGATTAAATCACTGAAATGCTCCACCAGCAATTCTTCCTGCGAAGTTATAATAATGGTTAACCAAATAACAAGTGAACACATAATAAGAATTAAACGTCTTTTTGGTATTAGCATCTTTTATGGTCTTCGTTTATCTTGACCAAACAAAAATCACCATCACTGAGAATTGAAAGAGGTGAGTTGACATTAAATTTAAGGGTACGCTACTACAAAGCCATGCTTGTGTTATATCCATGAAACAAGATATCAGCGACATGAACTCGGAAAATTAAGATAATCAAACTGCAACAATGGCCCTTACCACAAATAAGGACGTGTTGCTCTTTAGCAATTCCTCAAAATGCATTTGAATTTTCCCACCTTCTGGTCCAGCTTCCTATAGAATACAGGACGGTGATCAAAACAGATTGTTCTGGTAGGTACGACTCAATAGATGAGTTAAGATTCACAGAAATTCAAATATGCTGACTGATTCAAAGAGGTATTTGAAACCACGTAACGGTGGTCTACATGGGTGCACTTAACATGAGACGGCCAAGGTCCAAGGATTCAACTCACCTTCAGCACAGCAATTGTCATATCGTAGTTGTTTATGAGAAACACAATTTGCTGCTTTGGCCTCGGGAACAACGAAGCAAGCTTGAGAATCAAGCCGTCTACAGCCATTCTTAAACGCTCCAAATTTATATCAAGCTGCAGAGTTTCATAGAAAATGTACAGAGCTTTGAGAGACGAGCTCCAGGTAAAACATGGAATCAGAAAAATAGGAAACGCTTATAACAAACCTGCCCATCTCCATATTCAACATTCAGGTGAATAAACGAGGCCGTGAATTCAGCATAACGCCTCATAACATAGTGAGGGTGAACATCATCTTCCCATAATGTCTTTATGCTTGCATCCCGTAGACTGCTGAGGTGAGAGTCAAACACCATCTTGAAACGAGGCCACAAAGAAATATTAACCTGCTCAATTTGCAAAATGCAAAAGATTCATTGAGAGAAGAATATGGAATCCAAGGAAATAAATCACAGCCGTATGAATGAGCTTTTATCTAACATCTATATACAAGACCTTCAACGTTATACCAAATAAATTTCATAAACTGACCAAGTAAAAACAGCAGATGATAAGCAAAATAATAACGAACACTTTTTTTTGCTTTAAATGGAACATATTAAAGAGTAGATCAAACAGAATAAAAGAGATAAGGGGTTATGAACCTTGTCCAAATATGAATCCAGGCATGGAATCCCCCGGCGAGACATGGTTAGCTGCGAAAAAGGTGGCATATTGAACATTGCTTAAACAGAGCGGATTAAATCATTATGACCCTTGCAAAAGTCTGGGATCTTGAAAATAAGTAATATATAAGCTTTAGATTATTATACTGTTAACGAAAAATATTGACTGGTCGTGGAGTGTCTATGTGGACCAGTTGAAGTTATGTAATCCAGAAACAAGTATCGGAATATTTATTTTACAAGACATTAGGGGTCCTCCTTCCAATGTGGAATGATATATATCTAACCATACTTCACTGGATCAATAACTTCTAATGCATTCTCAAATACAGATGCGACTAAAAATGTAAAACAGAAGCTAACTAAATTGCCGGTTTCCAAGAGATTCACCAAACCATGGATAACTAGTAATTGGGTCATCATTAATACCTGGTGGTGGTGTATAATGCGAATCATAAGCATCAGGCCGATAGCATCATAACAGTTTGAGAGAACAGGATTGAAGTGCTCATCAATGACAGAAAATGGACCTGTATCATGTAATATTCAGAATTTATCCAAAAAAGTGCTACAATCATCATATCACTTGTAAAGTAGACAGAAGCTTTCTATCTGGAAGAAGACAAGATATTTCTTACACACTGCTCAACAAGAGATTTCTTACACATTAACAAGAGATACTGATGTCGTTTAAACAACTAACAAATTCACATAGTTTGGTATAGCAAACGCGAGAAACATAAACAAAATTACCCGCAAAAATTTCGTAGAATATGGACTCTTCACCAAAGAAATCATCACAAAATATGTACCTGTTAAAATGAAAACAAATGACATTAACCAGGGGGTTGAGCGATGAGCAACAATGACACAAATAGAAAAGGGGGAAAATCAACAGAACTCAGAAGTAGCTGTATCCATAAGTAGCTTGTGCAAACTCCTGAAGAGCACTTCATAAGGATATTTGAGAGAGCTGGCTTCGGCTATGTGCGGGATCAATGCAGGTTGATCAATTTCCTACAGCAGACATACTGAAACTTAAGTCTTTTAACAAACTTTTAGAATATAATACATTTGTTGAACTGTACGAAATAGAAAAAGCACAACTAAAAATGGGGGTAACTAATACGGCAAAACCAAACAGACTTTTCATTTACTTATAAACCCGAAAAACCAAAGCAATACTGAACCACATTAATCCAAACTGAAAATGAGGAAAAACACACACACTGAAATTTACATCTATTTGAGGATCCTTCAAATTAAGGATACATATTTTAAAAAACCCAAAACAGAAATGTACAAGGAAATTTAATTCTTATAATTCAAAACCTAAAACCAATTGTATACGTAAGGTTGATACAATTTCTAATTTATTTGTAAAAATGCACACCTAGTGCGATCTTTTGAATTAAGAATTTGCTTTCTATTTTCTATAAGTCGCTAAAGAATGTACAATGGTTAAAAAAATGCATCAGCAATGCTAAGCACTAAATGGTGAATACCTTTATAATTTTTAACCTCTCACCCAAAGCAAACACGGCTGAACGGTTCTTTAGTGGCTCCCTGGCTCTTGAGAAGAGGCCAGTGCTTCTAGTCTCCACCCCAATTAAGTCATATGATGTGGCTATATCTAACTGTAGTTTCTCAAGTGCTTGAATGTAAGCACGAAAATGTGCACTTAACACCTGACACCAAATCTCACAAAACATTAGGAATAACAACACTTGAACGCCTCAGCTAACAAACATCATTTTTATCTAACCTGCATGCAGCATTTAATCTTTATAGCTCAGTCAAGGACTCAACAAAGAAAAAAAAAATTTCCATTTCTAGCAAGACAAAAGGCTCTAATGAAGATGAAAAGAAGAATAAAAATACAACTTGCATGTAACGTGCAATTGGGTGTTGTATTAACTAACTTATATTTGCAGAGAGTAACCTAATAAAAATCTATCTGCTTATCCCTTTCCCATCCACCTCGGACAATATAAAAGAGTTGCAGCAAGGTGGAAGTAATCAAACAAGATAAAGAATGTCACCTTGTTCATGGTATCAATGTATGCAGCACGGACATCCATAAACACTTCTTTTCCATGTTCTTTGAGGAAAGAGATAATATACCTATAATTAAATTATTATTGGTGAATGAAGTATGGATCCAGACAAATCTACTATACAAGAAAAAATAATATTAAGTTGGATATCAGTAACATGCAAAATAAAAAAACTCCGCCAACATCACGCATGACAGATATAAAGCAAGATAACAAACAAATAGTCTGTAAGGTGATGAGCACAGACACATATATGCAGAAAAAAATAAATAGATATAAACATGCAAGATGGGAAATGTTGTCCGATAGTAGTTCCACTATGTACAATCAAGTAAAAGGGCTTGAAGAGAATGACTCACTTATATTTTAATAACACACTCTGTTGAAGAATCTGAATGTTTGTTTTGGGTTTTCTCAGGGCTATAAGCTTCTGGACAATAAATTCATACACCTGCAAAAACGGACATTAACCTATGGCATGAGAACAAATTTAGAATGCTCTGCCCACGTGCATGCCCCTTCAGCACCAGAAGAGAACAAACTAACGAATTGAACTTAATACAGGACTAGGAATTCATTGAACTCATTCCAGAAGGCAGCTTTCCTGGCCATGAAATCTTTTTAGAGTTAAAGAACAATAGCTAGGATAACAAATCTCATCTCAATCATGTAGAATAAGCTGGGTGATACGTTTTCTGTACTTACTTATCCAAAAAATTAACAACTTTTACAGACGTGCATATATCAAATGTCTAGTTTGAGTCAATAAATACATAACTGTTTGGACCTATCACACTTCCTTTGGCGACATCATAGAAGAAGTCAAACATAAAACATAGAAATGTATAATCATCGGTTTCAGGTAATAGAGAAAGTAGATCAATAACCTTCGAAATAGCTTTCTGCCGGAGCTTTTCGAGCTCAGGCTCTACATCTTTTAATGCTTTGGAACTTTTAACAGCTGGATCTGCTTCTACATATTTCAGCTTCTTACTCAGAATTTCAAGCGTTTTCATATACTCTTCATTCACCTGAATGAAGAAAAAAGCACAATTATGAGATGAGCAATAAAAATCTTCCTTATCAATCCATCGTAGGCCTAAATGCCCCAATACAGCTTTACAAAATACGTACTCCAGGGACATATACCAACAGAGAATGCATAGTGTAAGGAAACAGAATATAGATAATTGACCAAATTCCAGGTCTATTATTGCATAGTGACAGACAGCATATACCCATCTTAACCAGGACACTTTTTTTGTTCTCCCTATGAATGGACAGGTATACATGAAAAAATCCTACAAATCATGCACCCTAGCAAAGCTACATATAAAGCTGGAGTTTACAAAATACCTCTCCATCAACAATTACATCTATCATCTTTGGTGGTACTATAATATCTTCAACAAATTTTGCTAGCTTTGATTCTGCCACCTGTTCCAATTGAAGAGATCATTTGGATGTGTATCAGACATCAACAATACCACATTGGTGGAAGCGGCAGAGATAATACTAATAGTGGTTTCTGATTGGCTATACCCTGCGATTTTTCAATCTCAAACCCATGTCCATTGATTTTTCTTGAAGTATCTTTATGTCTGAACTTATAGAACCAATTTCTTCCTGAAAGAAAAAAAACATAGCGTGCATTTAGTTTACAAGGAAAATATAGATAACTATTTCAAAGTAAACAAATTCCTCCCATTACGCAAAATTCATAATAAGGAGAAAGTAGCTCATACATACGAAAATGATATAGATGTATAATTTTAAAATACCTGAAATCCACTGAGGAGAGTCTCCATTTGTGAGAGGATGCTGTCACAGTCACGGATCTGATCGTGAAGTGAGACTAGGTTATCACTTTCTTTTATGTAATCCTGAGTATTCATGGGGTGTAAAGCATTACAGTAAGCTACTTACAAGACTAAAAATTCCCAAACTTATAGAACAAAAAAAATGTTACAGGACAAGTATAAAATAAAGTGCCACAATATATCACAGGTAAAAATAGGAACCTCAATCGAATCCAATTCGACCTTCCGAAGATTGTTCTCTACCCCTTTTGCATATTCTCTAAGTTTGGCACCACTGGATAGAATATTAGTAACAACCTGAGCTGACACACAAACAAAAGATAAAGAGGACATCATATCCTTGGATCTAAATTTTTATGATTTATCAATGTACAAAGTAACTCAATAGATAGTAGAAATGATGATGGAAGATAAAAACAACCGAAGTGCTTCATTTTCAGGTTCTGAGAATAGCTTACCTGATCACTTTCACATTCTTCTAGTTCTTGTTGAAGCCCTTCCAATGATATATCCTCACTGCCAAACGAATTAAATAGAAAAAGTAATGTCGATTTAATCAAGTACAACAGATCATTCTAAATGAGAACAATAAAGAGATGGAGAAGCATAGTTCGTAATGAAATTACCTGCCTGAATCGTCTTCAAAAGCCAAATCTCCAACAAATGCTCCTAAATCAAATCCAAGTTTCTCAGGATTACTCAACTCACCCATACCTTGCCCCTATGAATTTAGATAGAAAAGATACAAACTTTGATAAGAGATCAAACCAAGTAAAACAATCATACATGATCCATGAGTTGATAGACCACGAATTTATAAGGCTAGAAGATCCCAAAGACTTTGAGTTCCATAAAATCAAATTCCAAGGGGAAAAAAAGAGTGAAAACGAAGTGGACGCTTACCAATGCGTCAATGGAAATGTCGGACATTTTGATGATGAAACAAGAAATTTAGATTCCTGAAACCTATCTAAACAACTTTCTGATCAAACATTTGTAAGAAATTAGAGAGTTGGAAATCAGAATGCTCGAACGATCTACCTTCTGAGTCTGAAATCAGATTGAGTCTGCCATTACTTCTTCACCTTTCCAGATTCGTCTTCTCTAATCTGACAATTTGATTTCTATTCAACGTACTGGGCCCCCATTAAATCGAACTAGAAAAGCCCATTTTTCCTGTTACAAGAATGGGAAACGGGTTAAATTATGGGTCACCCGTTTTATATGGATTAAACCGTTTTAGATAATTCATATATATAAAAAAAAAAAAAAAAAACCTCAGTAACCTCCAAGTCGTTTTGTACTCATTTCGTTTCTCTCGGAATTGCAAAAGATGCTGAAGCAAGCTCGCATTTTGTTCACAAGGTTACTCCAATTTTTCGTTTTTTCTCAAGTAATTCTCTCTTAAATGGCTTCTCTGGGTTTGTTTGTTTTTTTCCAAAGCAGGAGCCTTTTCGATCAATGTCACTCACTCTTCCAAGAGAAAGTTAAAGCTGCGACTTTGCGTGGTTTTGCAAGCTCTTCTGCACCTGTACGTGGTTTCTTTGGTAAAGATTAGTACTTGGTTTGTTCTGTCTCTCTGTTTGAAATGTTACCCTAATTTGTAATGCTTAATTCATAAAGATGACGCAAAGCCTAGTAGTGTTGGTGGTCGAGTGTTCGCATCTTATGCTATTTTCAAAGGGAAAGCTGCTCTCACTGTTGCACCTGTTCTCCTCTTTTTCACCACAAACGATATATGTCAAAAATTACAAAAATACATTTTTTTTTATTTTTTTTTGTGTTTTGTTTAAGGGTTTTGGATTCTCATATGAGTACAATTTTTAGTCTGGATATGTTCGGATAGAGCGTAATGGATCTATGATGATGACTTTTATGCCTGCTATTGGTCAGCCTAAATACGATTCGGAAAAGAAACAGCTTTTTATCTTGTGTTCTCTCTTACTCTTTACCTTCACTCAGTGTTGATAGATGATTGAGTTTGTTGCTACATTGTTTTAGAGGTTTGATTTGTCAGCTACGGAAATTGGATCAGTATTCAGTATGGGTTCTAAAGACAGCTCCGAGTTTTTCCATGGTCCTGCCATGAAATCAAGTTTTTTTTTTGGTTCAATACATGTTATTGTTTGCGGATTTGTTGAAGATTTTTGCTTAATTTAGCTACTTCATGTTCTGACATACATTTGTCTTTGACTCCTCAGTAATTCTGGTCAAATCAGGAAGTCATTGTCGATTAAGCCAATTGAAGATATCAAAAGTGCTGATGCTAAATATGGCTACTACATCTCATTGAGTTAGGCTTCTATCTTTATTTTCAACTAGTTGTGCGTCAGTTTGAATACTAATGAAAATCGTTAGTTGTGGGAGAATTTTGTTAAGTAAATTTAGAAGTTTACACTTGTATAGGCTTTTAGTAGTGTTAACGTGATAACAATGTTTGCAAGGTGTACCTTTCCTTCTAGTAATGATGTATAAACTTACCTTCTGCGGTTGTATTGCAGGTGTTCACAATAAGATCCTCAATACCAATGACTGGCTTGTGGTTCCTGTCACAACAGCTGAATTTGCAGTGATGAAGATAGCTTTTAGTGTAAGATATGATTTAAACTCTGCTTACCCTGTTACTAGTTGGAGAACCAAAAACAATGACTGGAAAAACAAAGAGCATTGCGATTATGTCAGTTTTAGCACATGGATCAAGTATATATAATTTACGGAATGGTTATTTGTGATTGTTTGTTTTAACCAGATTTTGTATTTTTTTGCAGTTTCCCCTTCCACACATCATGGGCTGGGATCGTTTAATAGTTCAAGGTGCAAATGCATCGCAGAGGTTTTCTTCACATCCAAAGACCGATCCACAGCAATTAGCGATGGAGTGGGATAGATGAACTGATGGAATAGTAGGAATGGAGTAAATTGACAATGTTTGGTGTTCCATTTCCTGGAATTTTGTACTCACGATGGCATGCTCTGTTCTTGAAACTTGCATGTCTGCTATAAGAACTCTAATCAGCCGGCTTCTGCCATTTTTATTGTTAAATATATTATTTTACAGGGAAACCGTTTTGTTTCAGCTTCATAGACGGGTACAAACATCACAGCATACTACTTTAAGACGAGAAACACGAAAAGAAGGGAAAAAACAAAAGCTAGCGAAGAAAAGTCATCTGTTGGACATTGACAGGATATGCATCGGAAGGAGGACCATAGAAAGCTCGTTTAGCTAGAATGGAGTTAGCTGTCTGAGTAGGATGGAATGCGTCCCAAAACACATACTGACTCCTGTTAAGACAAGGAGCCTGCATTGGCAAACATGTGATTTGTCCTTGGTTCCTCCCAAGCCCGCAACAAGCCCTGTCCACCACAGTGAATCCTGTACCATATAAAACATGTTTGATCAGAGTAGAAAGCATAAAAACAAAAGCTCCCTATATTAGCCATATAGCCCAGGAGGAGATTTACCATAAGCACGTGGGTTGTTTAAGATGTCACCAATTGCGCTGTATGTGTTACCATATACATAGATGGCTCCAGGTGACCGCTGGTTCAGCTGATCAACAAGTGATTTTAGCCCTTGGTTAAATGTGCCTAGAATCTGGTTCACAATGTCAACACATCTCCCAGGTGGTGCAAGGCCGGTGGCTCGTAGGTTTGGTATGCAACCTAGTGGTCCTACTCCAGGTACAAATATTTTCCTTAGACCTAGGCTGTAGAGAGTCTACACATAGATTAAAAATCATAAGATTGATTAGAAAAATAATATCATAAGAAAATTTGATGTAACATACCATAAGTTGGCGAGCGTATTGATTAAGAAGTATATTGGCGAAGTCAGGTGGTCTGTATCTCAAACTGGAGGCATAGAGATTAGGCATAAGGTAGTTGTTGATATAGTCATTGCTTCCAAAGACAAGAACCACAAGCGATTTTGCCAAGTAATCCATATAGGCTTGGGGACTCATCATCGTTTTCAATTGGCTCAGCGTTGTCTCTAGATTCACCATTTGCTGGGTCAGGCTATATCTTGCACCCTGAACAACACACCATCATTTTCTATCCATTTAACACTATCATGCATAAAAGTGATGATACAAAACTTAAAAAGAATACATAGTGTTGGCCTGATTCATCAAGGATGCCAGCAGCTGCAGACGCGTAATTAACTCCTTGAAGGGTTCTATTGCCTGTTGTGGTTGGATCCGAAAAGGCGGGAGGCGGCGGAATTCCTAACAACTGAGCTGCTTGTAGAGAACAGTTTGTGTTATTTCAGTAAGATAAAAGAAAACTAAAACATACTGATGAATCTTGACAAAGTGACTTGGATGATCTTACCAAGCAGATCGACGAAAGTTAAGCCGTTGCTAAATCTGCCAGTAGGACGGAAGTTCAAGTCAATGCCATAAGGGAGGTAGTTGGCTCGAGCTATAGATTGTAGAAAGTTGTTGTTACCAACATCGACCAATGAGTCTCCGAGCACAAACATAGCCGGAACTCTAGCTTGTCCAGTGACCAACTCAGGCTGTTGTAATATAACAGACGCCATCATTGAAAGTATCAACACATGTACTCTAATATGGATTATCATCTTCTTTTCGTTTGTGTTTAATTGAATTAGCTTGCGAATACGAAAGATTGTTATATATAGGCTTCAAGCAAAACAAGCTACATGTGATGACACTAAGGAGTTATTATTTTCTGTTAGCAATTTTGTAACGGTTCTCATTATCAAGTTTAATTCTTTTTGTAACAGCTCTCTTTTTCATTTGGCTTCTTGCAAGAAAGCGAGTCAGCAAGCGTACCTCATGCTTTCCTTACCCTCTTTGGCTAAAGAACAAGAAAATATTAAGCGCAAGATTATCTGAGACTATTAAAGGATAAGGTTTCCGTAAATCATCTGTCTTTGAGCCTGACAAATTTCAAGACTCAAAAGAGCAATAATGTGAGAAAAGTCTGCTGTAATTGTTGACGAGATATAAAATGGCAATTAGTTATTTATGAGATACAGAGAAACTTCAAACTTAGGAACTAAAACTTGTATTGCTCTGTAGTAATTATATAAATTTAACAACCAGATAATCATTTTCAACTACATTTAACATTTGTTCCACCTAGGATTGTTCCTTCTTGAACTACTAGTGTATCCAAACATACACATGTCACTAACTTATAAAAATTTGGCACTTTTTATCAGTCACCTCTCTGTATTTTTTTTCCTGGACTTGCTGGTGTAGACTCTTCATTTACAAACGGTAAAACAATAACAGTAGCTGCTGGTACCATATCGTACGACGAAACACGAAAGAAAGAAAAGCTACTGAAGGAGCGTCATCTGTTGGACATTTACAGGATATGCATCAGAAGGTGAACCATAAAAAGCTCGAGTAGCCAGAATTGAGTTAACAGCCTGAGTAGGATGGAATGCGTCCCAAAAGACATACTGATTCCTGTTAGTACAAGGAGTCTGCAACGGTATACATGAGATTTGTCCTCGGTTCCTCCCAAGCCCGCAACAAGCGCTGTCCACTACACTGAATCCTGTATCATGTAAAACATGTTTGATCAGAGTAGAAAGCATAGAAGAAACTTCCATATGATCAAAGAGGAGGTTTACCATAAGCAGCTGGGTTGTTTAAGATGTCACCAAATCCACTATATGTGTTGCCATATACATATATGGCTCCAGGTAATCTCTGGTTCAGCTGTTCAACAAGTGATCTTAGTCCTTGGTTAAATGTTCCTAGAATCTGATTCACACTGTCAACACATCTCTCAGGTGGTGCAACGCCTGTGGCTCGTTGGTTTGGTATGCATCCTAGTGGTGCTAGTCCAGGTATAAATATTTTCCTTAGACCTAGACTGTACAGAGCCTACACACAGATTCAAAAGAGTATCCTATAAGATTCACTAAATGATAATACCATACGAAGATTTGATGTAGCATACAAGAAGTTGACGAGCGTATTGATTGAGAACTATATTGGCGAAGTCAGGTGGTCTGTATATCCAGCTGGAGATGTAGAGATTAGGCATAAGGTAGTTGTTGATATAGTCATTGCTTCCAAAAACTAGAACCACAAGTGATCTTGCTAAGTAATCCGTATAGGCTTGGGGACTCATCATGGTTCTCAATTGGCTCAACGTTGTCACTAGGTTCACCATTTGCTGGTTCAGGCTGAATCTATTTCCCTGCGCATTGCAATTTACAACCATCAGTCTCTATCCTCAATATTACTTAGACACAGCTAAAACTGATGACACAAGAAAACATAAAGCATACATAGTGTCGGCCTGATTCATCAAGAATGCCAGCTGCTGCAAATGCATAGTTAACTCCTCCAAGAATTCTATTGCCGGATGTAGTTGGATCCGCAAAAGGAGGAGGTGATGAGATTCCTAACAACTGAGCTGTTTTACAAAACAGTTTGTGTTTTTCAGTAAAGATAAAGAGAGACAAAAGGCTTTTTGTTCAAGTGTCTGAAATCTTACCAAGCAGATCAATGAAATTTAAGCCGTTGCTAAACCTCCCAGTAGGGCGGAAGTTTAAGTCGATGCCATAAGGTAAGTAATTGGCTCGAGCTATGGTTAATAGAAAGTTGTTGTTCCCAACTTCTACCAATGAATCTCCGAGCACAAACATAGCCGGAACTCTAGCTTGTCCGGTCACCAACTCAGGCTGCTGTAGTATAACAGATGCCATCACTGCAGCTATTAACAACACATATCGTCCAATATGGATTCTCATCTTCTTCACGTTGTTTATCTTCATTTGAATAAGATTGTTAATATGGACTTTGATCATTATATAAAGGCTCTAGGCAAAATATGGTCTGCTTAAATTTTCCGGATTTTCTGTTTAAATTTTGTAACGGCTCTCTTTTTAATTTCGTCGGCTTGCATGTAAGAGAAATCAACAAGCTTGCATCATGCTTTCACTCTCACAAGAAGAAGCTCAAAATGCATACGCAAGAGAAGAGCATGACGCATTTCCTCACTCTCTTCAGATAAAATCAAGAAAATAGCGAGCACAAGATTATCTGATACTATAAAGGATAAGGTTGCCGTGATTTAAATCCCTTTTAAGCCTGACAGATTTCGAAACTCAAAAGAGCCAGAAATGTGAGAAAAGTCTTGTGTACTTATTGACGAGGTATAAAATGGCAATTAGTTTATTCATGAGATACAGATAAACTTCAAACTTTTATTAACTAGCATCTACATGGCTTTGTACTATTTATCATATACATCTAACAAACCAAAGAATCATTGTCAACTACATTTAGTATATGTGCCTCCTAGGATTGTGCTTCTTGAGCAACTCGTGTATCTAAAACATGCACATGCCACTAGATTATACAAATATGCGACTTTTATCAATCCCCTCTCTGTGTTTGTTTTCTGAGCTGCTTGTTTTCCTGAGTTACTGTTGTAGACTCTTCATTTACAAATGGTAAAACAGTGACAGGAGCCGCTTGGTACCATCTCCCAACGTTCTCTTAAGAAAGCTTTGAATTTCATGACCACTTCCTTCCGGAACTCAACCTCCCGAGTAAACTGATCGAAGAGAACAAAGGCTAGAACGTACTTGAAAGGGACAATGACTAGAACCGTTGAAATTGATAGCAAAACCAGTGCTACTTCTGTAGTTATCTGACAAAAGATTCAAATCGTGTAAACAGGTTATATAAAAGCAAATCATAGATACCTGATATGAGCACTATCAGTGGCAAAAGAACAAATGATTGATTTCACATAACAGAGCTAGTAAACTCTGGCACGAAAGAGCTTTAAAACCTAATCAAGTGAACAGAACATGCCTGAGGATGACCAGATAGTACAATTGTCCGTAGTTTTAGAAGCACGACATTCATTTTTTGAAGATAGCTCTCCACATCTTGCATGGCGTCTTTGACAGCAATAATTTTTTGAACAGTATTTGAAGATGGCTGATATCGAATTTTAATCATTCCAAACAATTTCCCAAGACGGCCTTGTCTTCTGAGTCCCTTCAACGTAAGCATGCCAGTTGCTAAGAAAATCAAAGTCACAGGAAAAACGTACTGCAAAAGGTTCCTGAGGCACATAAAAGTATTCTCAGTGAGATTAGATCATTACTAACGATATCCAAATTACGGGTACACCCAGTTGATAATATGAATTCTTTAACAGCGACTGAAAATATTAAATGTAAGGATCACTCTGAATGCAACGTGCATGAGATCACATTTATCACATGTCGGGATTTAAACCAACCTGAAAATTAAGGGTTGATGCAAAAGCTAGAAAAGAGACCGTCATATAAGGCTCTTCCCATCGCCTGAGTTTCTCAATTTTTTTGGCAGTTATAGTCAGTGGTAGAATGAGTTCCTGGGAGAAAAATGTAAGAACAGAAAGAAAAAAAAAAAAAAATCATATTAGTCATTATATTGTCTACTAATTTTACTATTGCGTGCATTCCTATCTTTGCAAATCAGCCTCTGGAAGGCAGGTTCCTACGAAGAGATAAGTTTCAATTGTTCAGAAACACTCAAAACAATTTAAAGAAAGTCATTGTTAAGATATCAGAGACTTCTTTTGTTTTTAAGCGAAAAAAAAATATAAAGTATCCCAGCTTCTAGATACCTTGAGACTAGGATGAAACTCGGAGCTATCTCTGGACAAAAACCTGAAACAACAATATTCCAACAGGTACCGAGCATTGGTTGATGAGGGCTGAGGAACAAGTGTTTCAAATATATCTTGCATTTTCTTCCCAGTTAGTCCATTCATCCTGCACATACAGGATCATCGAACAATAAATACTTATAACTACAAAACACAGTATCAACAACAAGTGAGGATGATTCAATGATTCCAATGTTGTAAATTGGTTCACCTGCTAAACTGCTCAATGGAGATAATAGCATCAAAGGAAAGTGATCCATTGGGTGTATTACTTTGAACTGTTTGTTCAACTGTAAGAAGTTCCTCCAAGTCTTCAAAATCATGTTGATCCTCAAGATCAATCTTAAAATTCTGACCCTTTTTGTCAACGGAGACGTTACTCCGCTTAAAATCTTCTGTGATTTAGACACCCATCGACTAAATCGTTCTTTCACAGCATCTGTCATAGAAGAAAAAACCCAAAATTTATTAAATCCTAGCAGATATTTCTGAGTTTTTGGTTTCAGAAGCCATAAAAGCATCCGACTTTATCAAACTTGAAGGTCCTTACTTGGGTCGATATCGTTCAATTTCCATTTCTGGGCCACAATTCGAAGCCTTGGCTTTCGATTAGAAGAACAATTTCTCGGGAAAGAGTAACGTCGATGAACACGCACTTCATCCCAACGAGAAACAATAGGAAAATCTGAAGTCGGAGATGAAACTTTCACTCTCTTCAGTCCTCCGACACTATGCGCCATTTATGTAGCTGAAGAGAAGCTCAGAGAAGGTAGCAAAACACCACTTTGAATTAATTTAAATTATTGCTTTCTGGTTTCATCTTTTTGTCTTTTTCTCATATTTTCTTCAAAGTTCAAACTAATTGAGGCCCAACTCGTTCAAAAAAGTTTTGCCGACCTGTATAAATGTATTATTTAATAAAATCTCATTTCTTTTGACCAAAAAAATAAAATAAAATAAAATCTCATTTCACTTGCATTCTTCATACTGTACAAACAGAAAATGACATAAACTAAGATAACAACGAACGATGTGTCAAAAGACTCAAAACCAAAGTCCTCTACGCAACCAAAAAAGAGTCACTTCAAGATGTAATCATAGGCTCTATATCCGATGAGTCATCAGTGGGAGATTTGTTGGATTGACGCACTGAGTTGAATAACACATCTTTGATTACCTAAAACAAAATTGATGGATTTGAGTTCGTGAAGTCTCAGATCCATGAAACCTTAATGGAAAGATATAAAACCATTACTCACCTGTGACATTAGTCCATGAACCTGTTCCACAGTTATCTTTGAGCTATCTTTAGTTATCTTTGTTAGTATTTGAGACTCATCCTGAAAGTGATTCCAGAACACACGTCAAGTCAAGTGAGATCTTTATAAAATTTTGAAGAATTATCATCTTTAGTAGCAAGATCTTGAGGGTGGTACTTAATTAGCTAGATGTAGCAGTTCCAAAGGTAGAGCAATAAAAACTTGATGAACCATTATGCATACCTCTTTTTTCCTATGAAGTGGCATAATTCCTCCAAAGCGAGAACGAGCCAGATGATTCTCCGCTTGCTCAAGCTTCTCAGCTTCATTGATAAATTTATGAAACAGTTAGAACTATAATGCAGCCTATGACTAAAAAAGGGGCAAAAATTCCTAAGCTATGTCCAAGAGTTTACCCAAGTCTGATATTTGTCCAGCAACATAATCTCCATTGCCCAACAGTGGGGAAGAAGAAAGAGTGTTCACCCAGTACTTGTTCCATAGGAGATCCAGAAGGTGACTATCAAGAGATGACTTGAAATAAGTGATATCCAATGAATAGTACTGCCAAAACATCAAAAACTCAGACATAAGAATCATGTTGTGATCTTCCAACAATAAAATCAAGAAAAAGGTGATACCTGTTTGCAGTGAACACCAAAGTCCTCAATCTTATTAAGAGGAATAGTTTGATACTCAGAAACAGGTTCATCTGGAGGCTTATAACCTTCTGAATATGTTCTAAATGCTCCAATCTCAACCTTACCAGCTGAAACAGTCCTTGTGGGATCAATAACAACAGCTAAAAATGGCTCCTGGTACTGTTGGTTAAGTCTCTGTGTAGAAACATCAATACCCGAGAGCCAACATCCATATCCAGGGTGAGAGTGATACCATCCAACAACATTCTCCAAACGCCCAGCCTTAAGGATCAAGTCATAGTTAAAAATCAATCAAACTGTTCTGACTTAAAGAAACTTAAAAGGTAAACCAAAAAATAATAAAACTTTGGAGCTTACGAGCTTGTTGGTTTGTGAATACTCAACCATGTACTCATAGGCATCAGCTTGAGCATTAACCCTTGTCTCAGTTCCTTCCACTGGTAAAGCAAAAGCGTCCATAACAATGATTGCATCACCATCGGTCTTACCTTGCATAAGACCCATGATTTCAATTGTGCCACCAGAGCGTGCGTGGACCACCATCTTAAGAAGAGCGAGAGCTGAGATCTTAACTCGTTTGAAGTAGTGAGGATCGGTCTCCCATGGTTTCTCTTGCTGGAACTTACTCTGTGAAGTGTCATCGTAGTAGAAGATGTTGTCTGAGGCTGAATCAGATTGGTTTACTGTTATAATGTTGTTTTCGAGCTCCCATGTCTTTCTTGCAACCGTCGAGGAACCTTCCATTTTTTCAATCTCTAACGATTTCAGAATGAATCAATTGTCGAGATTTAGAAATTCATACTAATTCATGAAATGGATTGGAAAATTCAAGAACTTGAAGATGATGTAGATGGAGAAATATCGATCCAACTGCTGAGAGTTGAAAACTGTGCAAAAGGTTTAGAACACGTGTTGCTATTTATACACAAACTGACACATGGAAATTCGAAATTCGGTTTCGTATTTTTGTTAGGTTTGGATTTGGTTTAGGTCTGATTCGGACCATTTAGAAGAACAAAAGGCAAAAGGCTATAGTACTCTCGTCCAAGTGATATTAAAATACGTATTGAATGAGTCTCTAAGTTTACAAATAGATGAGTTTTGTTTTTGATTGAAAACCATATTATACTGATAGCATTCTCCTGCATATTGTTGTTCCATCTTCTGTCTAGTTTTTGTGCTGAGAGATGTCTACGAAACTGCTACTACAAAACTAGAAACTTTATCTAGCAATTTACGATACCCACGATTGATGTTTTCGTT
The DNA here is from genome assembly GCA_963854855.1 of Nasturtium officinale. NCBI lineage: Eukaryota > Viridiplantae > Streptophyta > Magnoliopsida > Brassicales > Brassicaceae > Nasturtium > Nasturtium officinale. The sequence goes on along the minus strand of OY978514.1, from coordinate 7,617,616 downwards.
TCTTTCTCCTCTTTTGAAACTTTCAGGAGCCTTGCATTTACAGTTCTGCCTTAGATTCCAAGTCTTGTTCTGAATCTTCAGAGATGTCACTTGATGGAGGAGAAGGATTAGGTTTGTCTATAGCAGTAGCAGCTACTGGCGGCTCGTTGAGTTCCACATCTTCACCCAAGATTTTCGCTGTGAATTTCCGTGCCTCGAGATCAAGATCCGGCCATTCACTTACGATTCTTCTGGCACCCTGCAGAAGAAGAACACATTTAGCAACAATTGGTTTGTCATTGTTGTAGACATGGAAAATAATTTTCTTTGGGAAACTTGGAAACGCCATCATTTACCTGAAGCTTTGGTTCCTTTGTCATGGGATTATTGCAAAGATCGATTGTTCTGGCTTTGGATTTTGTGGCGTTTCCACACCAGGATTCACACCACAACCACTCTTGTGGAAGTGAAAATATAGGAACTGTATGCTGAGCATAGTTAGGAAGATCCTGAAACAAGATAAATGCCATGACATCAACCAGTTTGAACCGAGAACTTAAGGAGATAAGCCAAAACAGCAATAGAATTTTCTAAAGATTCAGAGCACAGTATGATGGTGGTAGTGGCAAAGCTTTTTTCAATTTGAAAAAGATGGTGTAAATAGTGGTCACTGCTGCATTGAAAGCAAGGTCGGTTGGTAGATTCTACTACAGAAGATCAAAGAAAGTATTGGGTTCAAGGGAAAAAAAATTTGTGACTGCCGCCAGTTAGAAACTGGGTTAGGATAAGATCTAAATATTAAGGCTTACCAAAATAAAGGAAAGCGATAGCGTGATCAAAGAGAGGTTACAGTCCTAACTAATTAAAATGTAGATAACAATATTGAACAACTTGCCTGATCTAAATTGGACAAACTATTTGGATCCTTGCTAAGCGTCTCATAGAATACTCTTAGATTATCTCCTGCCGCAGTCTCTCGGAATTTTACCAGGTCAACAACGTACAGAGCACTACAGATAGAACAAGGCACATCAAGAATGGGAAAAGCAACAACTTACTAAGGTTCAAGTGAGGTTAGTTCATTTACCTGATATGGTATGGCCTACCACGTAAATGTTCTTTCCAGAAACCCTGTTCAAAGCAATTGAGAATGTTAGACTAAGGAACCCCAATTACCCTCTACATAAAATAACAGACTAATGCTTACTTGACTCCAAAATCGATAGCCATCCATTTCCCTGTTGTTGTCACAAAAAGGAGTATACGCGAGAGGTCTTCCTTTTATATCCATATCGTACAGTTCTCCCATATCTGTCCTTATAATTTGATCTGCATCGACAAATATAACCTAAAGAATACAAGTAGAGTGCCTTATAAGCATAAAAGAATCGCAAGATAGAAATAAAGATGTGATATGATCATCCATACCTTTTCCAATGACAGGGGAAATATAACATCAAGGAAAAGTATTTTGTAGGCCCAAATAATTCGCTGTTTTTCTTTCTGCTTATGCAACCAGGAAGGCCATTTGTAAGTAATCAGCTCATATTCAAATTTGTATTCTTGTGCCATATGTGGAATCACATCCTGCAAGAGTAGTTAAATTGGTTAAAAATAGTGATAAATTCATAGTTAAAGATAAAAACATAAATAGACACAACCACACAACTTATGTGTATGCAAAGAAAAAATAAACCAACCTTAAATTGAGGAGAGAGATAATTCTTTATAAACCAGAATTTTACAGGACGATTGGTGTTCTTCAGGACACTGAGAATCATGATCTTAAGGAAACGCTCGTATCTGCCATAAGCAATGCCTCAGCATCAGAACGGAAATGATACCAAAACTTTATATACTAATCTTTCTGTCCACATGATATACACACGAATATCCACATATAGATGTAGATATACCAGACATGATTTTCTTTTTCATATCGTGATGCACTTATAAGTAGTACAGATTATCTAAAATGGCGAAGCACATTTAGCTGATGAATAATTGTCTCCTTCCTACCATAATGGTTTTAACACATTTGACTGTATGAAGTCAATGTATGTGGTCAAGCATTTAAGAAAAATGCTTTCACTTACAAATGCCCTGAAGCAATGGAGAATATATTTATTGTTTTCCCACGTCTTCCACCCTTCTCATGCTCCTGAAAAGATGAAAAATAGAAATAACTAGATTAAAACACTTGCAAAGGTAATCCACATGTTATAAATCATGTAGAATTGAGATGTAACAAGTTGAAAACAATCAAAAAGTTAGTCCAGAGTATGGAAGCTACTCACTTTTTCAGAACCTCCCTTCATTGATTGTTGACGACCACCAACAAAACCAGACGCCCATTTTAAGAAATTTGAATTCCAGCTTCCCCTCTAATCAAAAGAGCATAATCAGAGAATAAATAACCTGCATTGTCAAGGACCAATATTTCTTATGTAAATTTTGTATTTGAGTAGGGTAGCACTTACTTTGTTGTTTTGCTGCACATCATCATCATCGTCTGAAGGAACTAGCAACTTTTCATGCTCCTTACCCTTTCTCTTAACTACTTCTAAATGGACAACTTTACCACGCAGATCATCAATGGTAATACGCTTCAGCGAGGATTGATCTTGACTCCCATCAATACCTCCTTTCAAAACGTATAGCTCAGAACTTCTACCCGGAGCAAGTTGCAGATACCAAACCCCAGGGGATACTTTCATCTGCCAATAACCCAAATTGGCCATTACAAGAGTATCAACCAAATGCGGTCTATTTTTGGTTCCCAGAATCAGCTGAAGGCCACGAGGAGACTCATGATCCTTTTCCGAGCAATGACCTATGAAAGGGTTATGTTAATAACAAAATGAAAAAATCATGGCATCGCTGAAGGATGAGATTAGAAAACCTAACCTGTAAGAACAAGAGATTCAACCTCAAAAACTGCCTGCAGTGTAGTGGTATCTCCCAGATTCTCAAGCAAAATATTATCAAGATCGTGACTGGAAAAGGACAAATCCGGAAGAGAGACACGAAAATAGAAAGTCAGTCATAAGCAAAAATAGGTGAGCTAAACAAGCAAATGCCTTAACGCGGTGAAAAATCAGCATAGTCCCAGATTCCTTTTCAGGAGAAAATACCATACATGGCAATTACTGGTTCAACAAGCCATGGCTCTGGAACGTCAAGATTCATGGTAAGTGTCTTGGACAATGGCATATTTGCAAAAAATGCCTTAGGTCCATCTACATCAAAGCCTGTACTGCTGTAATCGTCCTGAAAAACAAAATAGCTGAATCAATATTTGATCAGGGAATATGGACAATACCAGACCATCATATAAGTTTAAGATCTTTTCAAATAATATACCGTATTGGGCAAGACATATCTGTAGTAATTCTTCAGAGGAATGTCCACAAGGGAACTCTGCCAATGAAAATTAAGAACTCTAGGTCAGACGCATGAACAATATCTAATTCCTTTTTTCAATAAGAAATAATTACCCTTGAAACATGATACTGTACACATGAAAAATATCTATGATTAACCACATCAGTAAGGCAGCTGTAAAATCATACAAATATAGATCTCAACAAGAGTAACAGAAACCACAATAAAGGCCAGAATAATCAGCAATTTGAACATCTAGGTGGCCGTGGCTCAGAACATTAAGTTTGACATTCGCATGATTTCTAAATAATCAGGTGAGCAGTATGTTTTACTCACCATAGGATTCAGAACAATCCTCATGCTTGTCTGAACATGTTTCTGTAGAACTTGAAGAAAGGATGCTAGTTTTTGACCAGTGGGGCTTAAAGGATCGACAACAGCATCAATGTGTATAGTTGTGTTTTCATTTCCCAGCATAACCGCACTACACAGCACATGGACATCTTAGTTACAGAGTCTTAAATTCCCAACAGAATCGAAAAAGAAGAGCAACTACCAACATAGCCTGAATACATACCTGTATTCTGAATTCAACACCTCAAATCGTGCACTTTCAGAACTACGATCCCGTGTTGCCATTGCAGATGACACTAACATGAAGACATCGCTAAAATATTTACTGCAAATGTTTCAAACCATACAAGGGATTATGGTTAGAAGAACCATATCCTATTAGCTATTTCAAAACATACAAGGAATCATCCCTCCTTGAAGAAGAAATTATCGGACAAAATATAAACCTACAGAGCAAATAAAGCCAATATTTTACATTTTTACTTAAAAGTAGCAAGAGACACATCTAGAAGGAAACGAAAAAGGATATGATCCAGAAAGAGATCAGAGGCATAGAGCAAGGGTATTATCAAGTTAAATTTCAATGATCCATGAATAGTGCAGCTAGAGAAGCTTTGCTAGCCAAGAACTAGGGGGAAAAAATGACAAGAATCAACATAACGACTACTAAATTCCTGTTTAAAGTTTTGGTTTGGCAGAAAAGAAGGAAAAACAGTTAAAGCAAGAAATGAGAGACCTTGTCAACAAATCAGGATCCACATCCTGCCATTCAATGCCTTCAATAATTTCTTGAACAGGCTTTACTCTTTGATTGAACTCCATTGACTCAAGAAGGTGTAAATCTTGGCCCAAAAATGTCCTCTCATCCACTGGAAATATCACCTATCAAATATATAATGGAATGTGATGAAGGTTTATAAATATATAATTGGAACTGACACTAAGAGTACATAAGTATGGTAAGAAAACAAACAGAAAAGGATAAAATTTGGTTTACACACCCTTCCATTTGAAATAATTGCATTTGCATCAGATTTTAGCCCAAGTTCCCAAGACAAGAATTGGGCGACCTATGTGAAAATTGTAAAAAAAAAAACCATTGTTAACGTCATTTTGTTTCAGAGGAAAACTGAAGATCCGTATACTGATGTTCTTCCAGGCATGATTGGAAATTTTCTAAAGCAGCATACCTTTGTCAAACTCTTACGTAATTCCTCATCCAAAGATTCAACGAGACAAGATTGGTATGCCTTGGAAGATAATCCATACTCCTCAGCAAGCTCAAGAACTTTATCAATAAGATTTTGAGAGCTAGCAGGTTCCACTGATGTTTTTGACAGATATTCACGCTCGTAAAACAAGCATAGTTTATCCAGGAAGTATAGCACCTTTTCTTTATGACTGCAAACAATTAGACAGCAAACATAACAAACAAAGATGAAGGTAAGGAAATAACTCAAATAAAAGCACCCACAAGAACACATTACATATACGGTGTCCAAAACAAAAGCCAACTATAAAACAAAAATTCAAGTGACGAACCTAAATAAGGATGCAGTTTTTTCAAAAAACTTCATAAATAGAAGGCTATATGGGTCAGCAATATGGCCGCTACTAAATAAGACTCCAAGACGAGCACTTTTGGAACCTCCGATCTGAAAGAAAATGCAAGAACATCTATTACATGTGTGGATCCAACGAGGGTCGAAAAAAGGTAAAGAACGTGACAGGAAGCTATAAATACATCAACTAACCAGGTAACGGACTCCTTCATGTAACAGTTTCATTCCTTTCTTCGTTGCGACATCAACAGCAAGAAGATGTGTCACATACTTTACATCATCAGAAGCTGAAATTGACATATAAGAAGATATATATCAAGTGAGATTGCATGAGAAGATCACACATTTGAGATATGGACAGGAAGCTGTTGACTATATAAATGCACTGTTTACTTACTTTCAGGAGAATGCAAGTAGTTTACATCATTCAGCATAAATTCCCCCCTACTGGAAGATGAAGCCAGTGACACAAACCTTGGTTTAACCTTTCCTCCACTAATAATCTATAAGTAATTAGTTACAAGAAGGCAGCCACTTCTTGGAATTAGTAATCAACAAAAAATGTAATTTCAAGAAGGCAGACACTTCATGGAATAAGTAATCATCAAACACGTAAACAAAATACAAAAAAATACTGACAGTGAAACTCTTACCTGTGGATTATACCGGCTAAGACCACTTTCCGAAAGCAATTTGTCCAAAACATTAGTACGAGATTCTATCTGGCCGTAATAAACTTGTTCTTGTATCTTGGGAAGCTCATCATTCATCGCAGTTAAAAGAGCTTCTTCCTGGAAAGACAAGAGCTAGCTTCATGGACCAACTTTCAATAGACTTAGAAAATCACAGCGGTAGAAAATTAAAAGCTGTTACTATGCAGATGTGAAAGTTGATACAGACTAAAGTAGCAACACGGCTTGCATGTACAATTATAATGACGAATTAGATGCATGCTTACACAATAAGCTACCAAAATTAGAACCTTAACATATCAAAAAAGATCACAAAAGTACCTCAACAGAATCAAAGACAAGGCCATTCATCAAAAAGGAACACTTCAGTTTCGCCAGACCCAGCTTAAATACAAACATGGAGCTTGCTTCAGATGCCTCCTTTAAAGTGTGCTCTTGTTGCAGTTTCAGCAATATCTCCTGAGGGGGAGATTTAACTTTTGGTCTGGAATAAAAAAGATCCAACTTTAGGAGCGCTAGGGAATACAATTCAAATTTTCAACGAGGATAGAAGATAAATTAGATCTGCGATCTATGATATTGATTCTAAATATCCATATTACTTACAAAATTGTCTCAACGAATGCTCCATCGACATGCTGATGTTCAATGTCATCTTCGGAAGAATCAGCAGATTCAGTCCTTAGTGTGTTTACCTATTAAACAACCTGAAGATGTTAGCAACTAATGTTTTGGATACTTGAAACTACAGCAAAAAATTGACAAATAACTAACGAGAAATAATCAAGACACTTCTAACTATGAGCTAAGTGATGATGTTTATTACTTTGCCTAAGAACTGAAAAGCTGTTTGAATCCCATGGTGCTCCTTGATATACAGAAAAAAACGTATGATCTGCGAAGAGAGTTTTTCATCAGAAAAGAAATCCATTCTTACTTTCATCCCCAAGCAGGGGCAAACTTCAAAATTGGGAAAATTATTATAGTAAAGTTATATACTAAATGGTACATACCATAGTGGATATGTCTTCTTTGACATGGGCATTAGTCTCTGCATCAGAAGATGGGATTTGACCACCATTCCCCTCTATTGTCTTGATTAATTGAGTGGAATATAATATCACCCCAAACCTCACAGGGAGTTGATTTTCATACAAAGATCTGAGAGTATCAATGGACTGTAATGATCCAACAATAGTTAGCTCAAAAGCTATGTACTCATGAGTAAGGGAGAAATAGCAAGCAGTGCCAGGAAAGGGCAGATATGAGATTTACCTCAAGACCGCAGGCAGTCGCAGGATCAATAACGTAAACTGCATGGAATAGGTTCTTCCGGATGTAACGTAGTTGGCCAGGGAAGGCAGGCATCAAAATCTTATTACAAGGTGATAGAAACACAGACCATTAGAGATTATTTTCCAAATGGCACCTTTCTCACAAATAAATCATATGTATCCTCGATTATCAAGAAGATGTCAGCTGCACTAATTACCTCGTTAATATTACTCCGCCAGCGCTTGTACATATCATCCTCTTCCAGATTGTTGAGAAAATTAACATGCACGGAACGGAAATCAACCCGATAAGAATCCGGCTCTGGGACAGGAGTAGTTAGTAGAAGTTTTCGTATGGCTCCATCAGGTATCTGAAAATTGCATAAACATGTTAGCACATCCATAGGTTCAAGACTAATCAGAACTTATTGTCCTAAATAGATGGAAAGAAATCATCAATTTGTATAGTTCCAAATTTTCCTCCATGTTATATAAACTACAGCTTTCCTTTCTATCACTGTGTTGTACATGCATCAAACAAGAAGTAGGATGTATGTCCGAGATCTCGAGCCAAACAGAAAAAAAAACACAAAATTATAAAACTTAAGACCAATCTTATAAAAATACCTTAAGCTTCGAAAAGTGGTTGGCCAGGGACAACTCCTGATGAGCCAAATCCATCAACCTATAGACAGAAGGACAAGACGGTCATGGCAAACAGACTCTAACCAAAAATATAGACATGTGCTTTTAGAAGGAATAAAATGGAAATCCAAATGGAATGCAATACAATGCAAACTGATATCAAAATGTAAGTGAATAAAAAGAAGGGAAACTAGATCTAGCCATAATTAAGCTAAAGTAGGCTTGGCGAAAAGTACCAAGCAAGGAAGAAAAAAAATCAGAATTTCAGCTTCCACACAGTAAAAAGATTCCATAGTTAATAACATGCTAAAATATGCCTAGATTATGCCAAAGTAACACAATGTGCAAAAAGGGTAGTACATGTATAGGTCCATATCTTCGATGTTCAACAGGGCACCGTTCAGAGCCAACAAAGCCTTGCCAGGGGGAACCATTCTCTGATTTGAAAGAATCTCATCTTTGATTGATTCATTGAGCTGCACGATTAACCAGACATCTAAAATCAGAAAACCCATAAGAAACCAACTCAACCAGCAGTGTAAAGTTAACAGCATCAAAGAAAAATGAATACCTTCATGCGAGATAATGAAGAAACTACACTAGGAAAATTTTGATTAACTTCTTGCATAGACTGCAAAGGATCAGAGGCATGGACTATTCTCTGGGCTGTTTGGTGTCCTAAATCTGTGGAACAAAGGTAAATCAGGAAAAACTTCGCTAAATTCTATTATCACCAAGCCAAACATGAAGAATGCAGGACTACCCTTGAGCTCCCAAACATCCAGTGTGTCTGATACCGTCGATGATAGGAGATAATCCCTAAAAGCCATGACTTCTGATCTTAGCTCAGGTTTCCTGTCCTGCATAAAAAGGAGCGCTGCCACTAATAATCACCCTAGAGAAAATGAAAAAAACTGCTACAGAACATATCTCCATCATCCCTCTCCTATCTTTATCCATCTCACATCCATCAACAAACACAAATTCATTTTTGCGAGCATTCATGCATCCGTGGTAATCAAACGAAGAGATTTAAAAAAAAAAAATGGTTCAATATATTAATTTCCAAATTAAACATACCAGGATTTTAGAAAATATAAAGCCCCTAACATCTTGACTAAGATCTTCAGTCCTTGGATCTTCAAGAGTTAGACCTGAAACACATAGCAAAAACAATTAGCTAACAGAAAAAGATAAGGAATAAGTAACCATAAGAATAATCTTATGCTCTCTATCTTCAGGTGGCGAAATGAATAGATGAGTGTTCAACTCTCACCTTTCTTTATAGCACTATCATCCATTGCCTTGTATTCCATGTTCTTCAAAGCAAGCTCTACACCATAACCAGCTAAGCTAACGTTATCCCTTGCCCCAATAGCACCACAGGGTCTAGTTTTTCCTTCGCAACCTGAAGGTAATAGTGGTCTTACAACATATGTAACTTTCCCCTGTAGGAAACCACGGCTTCATTAGCATGACACAACAAAAGCAGAAAGACGCTAAAAATGGAGTCCCTAGACAGTGGAGCCTGAAGTTGTCTTATCAAGAAAGTTTAAAAAAAAAAACATCTGAACCCCATACGACAGTACTTCTCAAGCGCATACCTCGTGGTCTACTTAAAGCTTTCCTTTTCTACCCCAATAACAGAGTAAGTTTTCAAAATGAAGGAAAAGTTGCCTAGGAAAAAATACAGACCTCAGTGGCTGCTTTAGCAAGCAAGTGGTGAAATTTCCTAAAGCAACCAGTCCCAACAGCCCCATAGAGCACAGCAACTGGGCTTCCAGCTCTTGAATCAAAATGAACGTGATCAAAGTCAAAGAGCTCAGGTCCCTGAGCCACGTCTCCAGCACTAGCATCCAACCAAATGCAGCTTCAAAAGATTAAATTGTGATCATAACCAAAAGGAAACAAATTGATGAGAGAGTGTCAGTGCATACGCAGGAGGAGAAGCGAGCCAAGAGAGGAGATCTGCAACGTCATAAAAGAGGGAGGAGCCAGTGTCGACCCAACAACAATGAGCCGCAGAGGGATCATCACCATGAGGGAAAGAAGAGAGAGACTCATCAGCTAATTGACGGTAAAGCACAAGTCTAGGCGAAGCAGATCTCAAAGTAAGTGAGAAATGGAAGAGAGAAGCCACCGGTTGAGCTAATAGAGACGAGGCCTGTTTAGATATCTTAAGAAGACAATCTCTGGCGGATTTACAATCGGAATCACCATTATCTTCATCGGAACCAAGCCAAGCATCAGTAAACTCCCAGAACAACTGCTTCGAATCTTTAGTAATCAACTCTCTATCACAAAAAAAACACTCGTATTTCACTATCGAAACGCGAGATACAGTAACAATGGGGTTCGAGAATAGTAAGAAATGTCAATCAACAAAAGCATTACCCAGCCTCGAGAAGAATAGGAGTACCCTGCCACTTGGCTCTAACCGCAACCTGAACATTCTTAGGTCTCCGATTTTGAGCGTTGACGTCAACGACGACGAAGAAGAAGAGAAGAAGGAGAAGATAGAGCACGGATCTCAGATTGGTCCCCATCTTTTCCGCGACGGAGAAAGGATACCAGAAACGAGCCGGGAAATATTCCTACTTAACTAAAAAAAGGCATTTTCGTTAAAACAAACAAAAGCCACGGCATCAAGTCTGACGTGGAGGTAAATGATTGGTTGTAAAAACTTAGGGTTTTAAATCGAATCGAAAGAAAAAAAAAGGATTTGGTGGTTCGATGTGGTCACCGCCGAGATCATGCGATTAGAAAGGAATGCTCCTCAGGCGGAGGATACTATCGCTTTCTGCGTCGCTCAGAAACTTCAATTCCGGTCACGGCGGCGATGTTTTGTCAACTTCTCTTACTCCTTCTAGTTTCTCTACATTAACGAAGGAATCAATCTCCGGCGATGTCCTAGTCCGTGAAGTGAAACACTGGTTTAAACGCGATGTGCAGTTAGGGAGCCACGATTTAATCGATCGAATCTTTGACATCCTTCGAGCTCCTTGTACTGAAGGAGATGATAGAGCTTTTTATCTTCACCTCTCTAGTCTCCGTCTTCGTCTCAGTGAGAAATTTGTCCTCGATGTGCTTCAACACACTCGTCACGATATTCTTTCATGCCTCAAATTCTTCGATTGGGCAGCTCGTCAGCCTGGATTTCATCATACGCGCGCTACTTTTCATGCCATTTTCAAGATCCTTCGTAGAGCTAAGCTAGCGAATCTTATGATTGACTTCTTAGACCGAAGCGTTGCTTTCCAAGGTTACCGTCCTTCTCTCCGTCTCTGTGATGCTTTAGTCATGGGATATGCCGTCGCTGGTCGTACTGATATAGCTCTTCAGCATTTTGGTCATATGAGATTTCGAGGTTTGGATTTGGATTCTTATGGTTATCATGTTCTTCTGAATGCACTTGTTGAGGAGAAGTGTTTTGATAGTGTTGATGTCATCTTCGATCAGATCTCCGCTCTGGGATTCGTCTGCCCTGTTACGCATTCCATTTTGGTTAAGAAGATGTGTAAGCAAGGCCAGCTTGTTGAGGCTGAAGCTTATCTCCGTGACTTGCTACCCAATGATCCTGCTGGATGTGGTTCTGGTTTAGGTGTTTTGGTTTATGCTCTGTGTTCTAAACAAAAATTCTATGAAGCTACTCAATTGTTAGATGATATTAAAGTGGTGGGAACAGTTAATATAGACCGTGCGTATAGCATTTGGATTAGAGCTCTTATTCAAGCTGGACTCTTGAATAATACTGCAGGTTTCTTGCAGAAGATTAGTCCTTTAGAAGGTTGTGAACTCGAAGTTTTTGGGTATAACGCTTTGATCTCGCAACTTTTAAAAGAACACAATCTGGGGAGTGTGTATGATATCCTGACGGAGATGATGGTACGTGGAGTTTTGCCTAATAAGAAAACTATGAATTCAGCTTTATGCTTCTTTTGCAAAGCCGGGTTGGTAGATGAAGCCCTCGAGTTATACCGGTCGAGGTCAGAAATTGGCTTTGCTCCTACCCCCAGGTCTTACAACTATCTGATTCAGACCCTTTGTGCTGACAGACGTGTCGAACAAGCTTATGATATCTTGAAGGGTACGATGGACAGAGGGATTTCTCTTGGTTCACATACATTTTGTATGCTTGCCAATGCTTTCTGCTGGGAGGGGAAGGTTGACATGGCCAAGGAGCTGGTTATTGTTGCCTCTGAACGGGACTTATTGCCTAAACGTTTAGGTGGTTGCGAGATCATATCAGCTCTTTGCCACGTTGGGAAAGTGCAGGACGCTCTTTTGATTAATGATCTTTTCAACAAAAGTGGTGTTGCTACCACCTTCAAATGGTTCATCAGCTTGATATACGGCTCAATCGCATCAATGAGGGGAGACATAGCTGCTAAACTTCTCATCAGAATGCAGGAAAAGGGCTACATCCCGACCGATAATCTCTATAGAAACGTTATTCATTGTGTATGTGCGATGGAAAGCGGTGAAAAAAGCTTTTTTACTATGCTTAAGTTTCAATTGTCTCTTTATGAACACAAAGCTGGGTCCTACAACCTATTCATCGAAGGAGCTGGGTATGCAGGAAACCCAAGACTTGCAAGATTAGTGTATGATATGATGGATAGAGATGGGATCACGCCAACACTAGATTCAAACATTCTCATGCTGCAGAGCTATCTTAAAAATGAGAAAATAGCCGATGCTCTTCACTTTTTCCATGACCTGCGTGAAAAAGGTGAGAGCAAAAGACGAGTTTACCACACGATGGTTAATGGCCTCTGTAAAGCAAATAGATTGGATGATGCGATGCATTTCTTGGAAGAAATGAAGGAGAAAGGAATACAGCCTAGTATCGAATGTTACGAAGTTAACATACAAAAATTGTGCAACGAAGAAAAGTATGAGGAGGCAGTTGGATTAGTCAATGAATTTAGGAAAAGCGGGCGCGGGATTACATCCTTCATAGGTAATGTCCTTTTACATAACGCAATGAAGAGCAAAGAGGTGTATGAAGCATGGTCACGGATGAGAGATGTAGAAGAAAAGATCCCTGAGATGAAGGCTTTAGGTGAGTTGATAGGAGTATTCTCAGGACGAATAGATATGGAAGTAGAACTGAAGCGGTTAGATGACGTTATAGAGAAATGTTATCCTCTTGATATGTACACTTACAATATGCTGCTGAGAATGGTTGTAATGAACAAGGTGGAAGATGCATATGAGATGGTTGAAAGAATGGAGCGTAGAGGGTACGTGCCTAATGAGCGGACTGACATGATCCTTCATCGGGCTAACCGTATACTACAAGGACGGGATTTACGGTCAAGCTTAGGAAGGAGTAGTTGAATATAGAATAAGAGATGAATCTATTTGGATTCAATTTGTATTTTTGGGATTCAAGGAAAATTTATGGTTTCGAATATTTGTGTGTTGTATTACATTTATTTACTGATTGAAATTTTTTTATTATATTTTAAAATAATAGAATACATTATTATTTCATCTAATTCGTGTTTATCATTTTCAAATGAATTTTGTTAAAAGCAGCACTAAAACTATACTATAAAATAAGGACCTATAGAAGAGAGAGGACAGTCAGTGATTATATATAGTCACAATATTCACAGTAAACAAACAAAAATATTGTGTACTGTGTACTACAGTTTAACGCCATTTGTACTGCATTAAGATCCACGTACAAACCTAAACCAGATCAGAGACTACATTAGAAAAACTGTGAATTTTTTTCTGTTTATGAGACTGTGACACTTCTGCATTATTACAAAGGAAAAAACATCAGAGAAGATGAATCAGGTAAGAAGCTTTCATCATGTCTCAAGTTGCTTAATGTTCATAAAAAAAAAAAATTTCCTTCTTCTTTCTCTCTGGCTCGCTCTGGGTTGGTTTATCATTTCCCAATCCGTCTGTACTACAGATTCGCTGATATAATGCGACCTTTTCTCTTCTATTAACTTGTTATGACCTGTGATTCCCTGAAACTCTTAATATTTTTTTAATTTAATTTTCAGTCATTTAAATATTTAATACTAAAGTTTGTACAGCTTCATTGCATTGTTATTTATTATTACTGCTTTTGGGGTTGACTTTTAGCCCATATATATACATATCACGTTCATGATCATTTTGTTAACTTAATTAGGGTTCAGAGATATAATTTCTATCCTGAGTTTAAGTAGGGTTATGTAATTAAGAGAAGAGCCAAGTCTTTTCATTGTTTCTCTTGTGGTCGTATATATGTCTTCTCAGCCGAATCATCAGACTTCAACATCTAATTTACTCCATGATCGCTTGCATATCCCTGCAGAAACAATCGCAGAGAAGGACACGAGTCAATCACAAAGGAAAGGGAAGGAACAAATATTGCATGAGGATGATGACTCAAACAGTGCAGCAAAGAAACAAAACCATAATGCCAAGGAGCGTCTAAGGAGGATGAGACTTCATGCCTCTTACCTCACTCTTGGCACCCTTCTTCCTGATCATTCTTCTTCTTCTTCCAAGGTTTTTGATGATATTTTTTGTGATTACAACTTAGTTATGTTCTTGTTGAACTAATTTTTCTTTTTGAATAACAGAAGAAATGGTGTGCACCTTCTATTATCGATAGAGTGGTCACTTACATTCCCAAGCTGCAAAATGAAGTTGAAGAGCTAAATCTTAGAAAGAAAAAGCTTGTGGAGTTAGAGAGACGAGGTCCTTCGATTCGAGCTATCTCGGTTCTTGAATTAGGAGAATCAGGTTATGAGGCTGTTGTACAGGTATGCATGAAAAATAAAAAAGAAAACGAATTTTCAAACTTGCTTCATGTTATGGAAATGCAAGGTTTGAGTGTTTTAAGTGCTTCTACTGCTCAAGTTTGCCAAAATCAAAGAGTGGTTTGCTACAACTTCCATGTTAAGGTTTGCCTCCTCTTATTTTCTTCATTTCGTTTTTTTTTTTTGTAGAATAAATACAATGTGCTAGTAGTATACAGATATATTTTGGGTATATAGTAAGTTTTAGACATGAATATGAACAATGATGTTTTTTTTGTTAAAATGTGAACAAAGATGTTACTTTGCTACATGTGTAGGGTCCATCTATCTTGTGAGATTTTTATATTTTTAAGCTAAACAATGGGAGGGTTATGTTAAGAATTAATTGATGATTTATAATTTAATAATGAAGTTCATGAACCATTAATGGGGTTTTAAGGTATTGATACTATTGGATCGAGAGAGACTGTTTCGATCTTATTATCAGGCCTAGATTTGATGAGTGATGTGTGGTCTTGTATGTAGAGAGGGATGATGATTTACATATTTTCATGTATAATAAACAACTAATCCTAGATCTATATCTATGTACCATAAACAGTTTTTTTGCATTACTATGGCGCTAACGAATATAAGTCTCTGACATTTTTTTGCTTTGAGAGAAACTAACTATATATATTGGAAAGTGTAGATGAATGAGAAGCCATGTGAAGGTGATGACTACATCACAGTGTTGAAGAACAGCATCATTTCTTCGCTCTCGTGACATCAAAAGAACACAAATGAAATTAAGTGAGACAAAGAATGTCGTTCCTCTTCTTGCTTAATGCACATGTCATGTATAATATGGCTTGGTGTTTGAATTCTTAAAACGTTTTTAGTGCACCTCAAACTCAAAGTCAAGAGAGGTAAAGTTTCGGTGTGGGGGGAGAGGACCAATTTATCTGAGTTAGTTTTTATCAAAACGATTATGGACCAACGGCTCCAATGCTCTTGGTGATCTATATAATACATTCTTAGTGAAACCAGACCGATTTGATGCGTTAACTCTGTTGGTATTTTTTTAAAAGCAAGTTGTGAGAATCTTGAATTGGAAATGTAAACGTTTTCCTAACGTTTTGTTCAATTTAGAGAAACAATTTTGAACTCAGTCAAGCAATATTGGTATGGCCAAGGCACATTAAAAACAGTTAGAGTCATATAAGAACGATGTTAGACTCCAAGTCTCCAAAGCTGAGACCACTGTTTTAGAGATCACGGATCTTAGAGCATCTCCATTGCTTATCTTTAAATGAGTGTCTTTAAATGTTAAATTAATTTAATAAAAAGAGTAAGTATCTTTAAATATAGGTTTGTGTCTTCCCAGTGACATTTTAGACCCTTAAAATGGAGAATGTCTTTACTTTTAATGATTATTAATAGATAAAACACTACATCAAGTATTTGTGGGATGTATATGGTCTTACCTTTTTGAATCAGCCTACTATACATAAGTAACGGGCCAAAAAAAAGACACAACAAAGAATTTGGTGATGGCAGCACATGGCGATCCAAGTAGCCAAATTTGTATTGAGATCGACCTTAGTTATATAAATAAGTTGAGGATAGCTAGGATTAGAGAAACCCATGATTCGATATAATTTCTAAATATCAAACTACCTTGATATTTCTAAATTTCAAATATAGAATGAATGTAATAAAGCATTCATATTCTTTTACTCTGATTTGCGCATTGCTACAAACCTAAAATCTTAAAACTGAACTTCAATCTAATTCTTGACAAATCATTGCATCAAAACAAACAATGGTAATTTTTATTATAAAAATAACAATGGCAATAGTGAGATCTCCTTGTAGATTGTCTTTTAGACAGTTCCTTAATCCATTATTTCGTAGACAGTTCCATTATGTTCGGACAAAAAAAAAAAAAAACTAACGGAACGACTTAGGTTTGTACAAAATCAAATGTATATATTATATAACCAGGACATGGAAAAAATATTTTTTCATTGACATTTACCATTTTGCCCTTTTTTTTGAAATTTCAGCAAATTCTCAATTCTCTTAAAGCTTTTAATGACATCGACCCCAAAAAAATTCACTGAAAAAAACCCAAAAGTCAGATTCTCTCAGAGAAGCAGACGAAGACGATGAAGAAGCGAACAACATACGCATGGGGATCAGCAATTATAATCTTCATAGTTCTAATGATCGTCACTCCATCGATTCCTCAATCTCAAGCCTACCACAATTTCGCCGATCAACGCTCCTTCTTCGGTAAAAATTCGCACACACTTGTCTCATCTTCTTCTTCTTCTTCTTCTTAAATACCCTTTGATTTTAGGGTTTATATTAATCTAACAATTGAAGATCCATTCTCAGGTATTCCAAATGCTCTCAACGTCATTTCAAACTTCCCTTTCCTAATCATCGGTCTTATTGGTCTCGTCCTCTGCTATTACCCAGAAGATTACTTCAGATTTAGGCGCGTAATTATATACAATTCTGTATCTTCTTCTTCAATGAAAATTTTCGAATTATAGTTAAAATCTGTGTGTATTGAAACAGCTTAAGAGGTGAGAAAATAGGATGGACTTGCTTTTACATTGGTGTTGCTGCTGTTGCTTTTGGATCTTCTTACTATCATCTTCATCCAGATGATGCCACTCTCCTCTGGGATCGTCTTCCTGTACGCTCTTTATCATCTCTCTCTGCCCTTTTTGTTGTTTGTCTTCTTTCTGATCATTTGTTTTTGATTATAGATGACTATTGCTTTCACATCGATCATGGCTATATTTGTTATCGAAAGGATTGATGAGCATAAGGGTACTTACTCCATTCTTCCATTGCTACTAGCTGGCCTTGTTAGTATCTTGTATTGGAGGTAAGTCAAATTCTTAACTTGAAGTGGTTTTAGTGACATAGTCTTGAGATTGTAACTTGACATGAGGCTGTAATTGCAGGTTTTTCGATGATCTTAGACCATATGCTTTAGTACAGTTTGTTCCTTGTATTGTGATTCCATTGATGGCTATATTATTACCTCCAATGTATACACATTCCACGTATTGGTTATGGGCTGCAGGTTAGTGTTCAGTGTTGAGTTGATATCTTCAGCTTGCTTCTTTACCTCTGGTTCTTAATTTTTTTTATTCAATTGGCCCGAATTGTAGGATTCTATCTTTTAGCTAAGGTGGAAGAAGCTGCAGATAAGCCTATATATAGCTGGACGCATCATATTATGAGTGGGCATTCTCTGAAGCATTTGTGTGCCGCTATGGTCCCTGTTTTCCTTACCCTCATGCTTGCAAAAAGAACTGTTCAAACCGAGAGGTGCATTCTCCTATATATATATATATATAAATGAGCCTACATGGAAGGCCTGTTTTTGACTCATGCTTTTACTTTATTTTGTTGACCACAGGGTTAGCTTGTATACGATATGGAAGATATCATGGAAGAGAAGTAGAGGGAAGGAATCCGTGGAAGAGAGCTTTGAGTGTGGTTATTCCAATGTTGCGGTCGAAGAAACGCGGTAGATTATGTTGCCAACTCTCGTATAATGTAAGATCAACTTTACTTCTGATAAGTTGTGTTTAAGATAAGTGGCTAATAGAAAGTAGTTATTGAGGTAGAAGTTGTAGCTTGTTTGGTCACTGCACTATAAGTGCAACATGTGATGTGTTCGATGCTCGAACGAGGCATTGAGACGGAAATATATATATATATAAAGGGGCTCGAAGTTGATTTTTTTCCAATCGGAAACTAATGTTACACCATGAGCTGTAATCTTATCAAAGCTACTCGCCTTTACAACTTTCAAAATTTCCTTTTGTTTCTAATCGTTTATGGCTGTCTTCTTTGATGCTATTTATTGAAACTAAAGTTCTCTGGGATTGGTGAGACTCAATGTTCTTATTATCAACTTTGGTTCAAGAACCAAATCGAAGACAGGTTTACCTAAATAACACAAGTGTTATCAGGATAATTCGTTAAGCCTTCTAATGACAGAGATTACCCCTTGGATCCCTAACTTGCCATCGCCATTTGCAACCATTCCAGAAAACAACTGCTTGCTCAAAGCAGCACCAGGCATCGCCACATCAACCGCCATTCCCAAATCTTTCACTATATACTCCGCAAACCCCGTCGCCTTATAATCACTCTTCACCATCATCTCCCCGAATAACCGCATAACAGCCGAACCAGCCGCACCATCTTTCACAGCTTCCAGCCATTTCACCGGATCTAAACCCGCTTTCTCGGCGAACACAATCCCTTCAGCTAGTCCTACTAGATTACTTCCAGCATCGATCTGATTCCCAATCTTACAGCTTTGTCCGCTCCCTGCTCCTCCCATATACGTAACAAGCCCCATGTTCTTCATCACCGGAGACAACCACTCCACAATCTCAGAATCTCCCCCGGTGAATATCGCTAGCGTCCCCTCACGTGCACCAGCGTCTGCACCTGATACCGGCGCGTCTACCGCCCAGCAACCCCTCCGCCTTGCCTCCGCGTATATCTCACGCGCCAGTTCTGGCTTACTACTAGTCATGTCCACGGTTACTCCACCGGGGTTAAGACCAGAGAGTACACCATCGTCACCAAGAAGCAGTGATCGAACATCGTTGGAATTTCCAACCATCGTGAACAAAACGTCACTCATCTCCGCTAACTCTTTGGGGCTATTGGCGAAGCGAGCTCCTTTGGTTTGCAGATCTTTTGATTTTCGAAGGTCACGAGCGTAGACGGTGACGGAATAGCCTGCGTCAAGGATATGAGAGACCATGGCTGATCCCATTATTCCGATGCCAATCCATCCAATTCTTGTCTTTGAAGGACTGATGAGTTTCGGATATGGAGACTCCATTTCTGCGATTCTAGAGATGGGATCAAAAAGAGTAAGCCCTACCAAACTACTGTGACTTCACTTTTAGAGCTCATCTTTATTTGTTTGGATTATAGTTATTTATTCACATATTTTAATAATCTGGTCTTCCGCTCATAATTTACAAAGTCAAGATTCTTCTTCTAACTTCCCAACTCTAAAACACTGCTTTTAGACACACGAGAAACGTTGAAAGTTGTAAACACAGAATGTAGTTATGGTGAAAAACAGACAAAGATTAAGCTTAGAAACAGAGAAGACAAAAGTCACTCAGTAGTAAGGCTCGATGTTATTATTATTAACTTTGTAACACGAACAACTTCACAGACCAAAACAAAATGATTGTTATCAAGAAATGCCATTAAGCCTTGTAATAACAGAGATAACACCTTGAATCCCTAACTTACCATCTCCATTAGCAACCATCCCAGAAAACAACTGCTTACTCAAACCAGCTCCAGGCATAGCCACATCAACCGCCATTCCCAAATCTTTCACCATATACTCAGCAAACCCTGTCGCCTTATAATCCTTGTTGACCATCATCTCCCCAAACAACCGCATAACCGCCGAACCAGCCGCACCATCCTTAACCGATTCAAGCCATTTCAAAGGATCTAAACCAGCTCTCTCAGCAAACACAATCCCTTCAGAGAGTCCAACTAAATTACTAGCTACACAAATCTGATTCCCAATTTTACAACTCTGACCACTCCCTGCTTCTCCCATATACGTTACACTTCCTATACTCTTCATCACTGGAGACAACCACTCAACAACCTCAGCATCTCCGCCGGCGAAAATCGCTAACGTCCCCTGGCGTGCTCCGGCATCTCCACCTGATACAGGCGCGTCAACCGCCCAGCAACCTCTCTGCCTCGCCTCTGCGTGTATCTCACGCGCAAGTTCTGGTTTGCTACTAGTCATGTCTACAGTGACTCCTCCAGGTTTGAGAGCTGAGAGTATACCTTCGTCGCCGAGAAGCAGTGATCTGACATCGTTGGAGTTTCCAACCATCGTGAATATGATGTCGCTCATCTCAGCTAGCTCTTTGGGACTGTTGGCGGTGCGGACTCCTTTGGTTTGCAGATCCTTTGATTTTTGGAGATCACGAGCGTAGATTGTGACTAAATAGCCTGCGTCGATGATATGTGAGACCATTGCTGATCCCATTATTCCGATTCCGATCCATCCGATTTTAGTTTTTGAAGGAATGATGAGTAGTTTTGGGCATGGAGTTTCCATTTCTGCAGAAATGAAGAAGTTGTGAGAGATGAGGATAGATACCCACTTCACTCAATTTCATTTATTCAGCTCAATTATTTTATATTATGAAATAAATCTCTCTCTTTTTACTTAAATAAATGTGACATTAAAACACACACACAAAAGCTTAATTTTACATTAGAATTTAGAAGATTGACAATTTTTTAAAAATTAAAAAGAAGTTTAATTTAAAAGGTTTTTGTGTGTTTAATGCGTTCCATAATAGTGTTTTTAATATAGAATAAACTTCGTCTCTTGCTGAAGATATGGACTTCGGCTCTGATTACATATTCATGGTTTTCACTTGTCAACTCTCAATGTTTGGGAACGAGAAACGCTGTTTTAGAGTTTTATCTGAATTGACATGTGGAGTTGGTGAGAGAGACATAATTTGAGCTTAGCTTACAAAAGACAATCACTCGCCAGACACGTAATCTTCATTTCCCTTGAAATCATGCAAGCTAGAATGGGTCACGAGAACTTAATTTCATCCGTGTTTTGGACCCTTTTCACATGCTTACTCTGTGATGCAACAAACTCGAGTTTTTTCTTTTTTCATTTTCTTTATGGTAAACACTATAATCCACATTTGCCACAAACCATAAGTCTCTGTCTGAACCATTTTGCTTCTCTCTCTTCTCAGTTTGGATTCCAGAATATGGAATGGAGTTTTCCTTTCATCAATCAAACACTCCTTATCTCCCACACCTTCTTCAGCTTTCCTCATTTCTTGGCAGTTGCGTCAGCCTGCGTTCTCATAGCCATCTTTGGTTACTATTTCTTCAAACCAAGATGTATTATATACCTCATTGACTTCTCATGTTATCAACCTCCAGATTTCTTACGAGCTCCAATCTCAAATTTCATTGAGCATCTTACAGCATCTGGTGTATTTGATCAAGAAAGTCTTGATCTTCAGCAGAAGGTTTTAGAGCGATCAGGGATTAGTGATGACGCCAGCGTGCCTGTGACAGTTCATGAGATTCCACCAAACGCTTCTCTTCTTGCAGCTAGAGAAGAAACTCATGACATCCTCTTCACTATTGTTGAACACCTTTTCTTAAAGCATAAGATTGATCCTAAGACCATAGACATCCTTGTGTCTAACTGCAGCCTATTCTGTCCTTCTCCATCTATAACTTCTATGATCATAAACAGGTTTGGTATGAGGAGTAACATAAAGAGCTTTAGCTTGAGTGGAATGGGCTGCAGTGCAGGGATTCTTTCCGTTAATCTTGTAAAAGATCTTATGAAGATTCATGCTGACTCTTTGGCCTTAGTCTTGAGTATGGAAGCTGTGAGTCCGAATGGTTATAGAGGGAAGTGTAAGTCAATGCTTATTGCCAACACTATCTTCAGAATGGGTGGAGCCGCGATTCTTCTTTCCAACAGGAAGCAAGATTCGCGTAAGGCGAAATATAAACTCCAGCATCTTATCAGAACTCATGTAGGATCAGACAATGAATCTTATGAAAGTGTAATGCAGAAGGTTGATGAAGAAGGAAAAGTGGGTGTAGCATTGTCAAAGCAGCTTGTGAGGGTAGCATCAAAGGCCTTAAAGATCAATGTGGTTGAGTTAGGCCCTCAGGTGTTACCTTATTCAGAGCAGCTCAAATACATAATCTCATTCATTCAAAGAAAATGGGGAATGCACAAGGAGATATACACACCTAACTTCAAGAAAGCGTTTGAGCATTTCTGTATACATGCTGGAGGAAGGGCGATAATCGAGGGAATGGAGAAGCATCTGAAGCTGGACAAGGAAGATGTAGAAGCTTCAAGGTCAACATTGTACCGCTATGGAAACACATCTTCGTCTTCACTGTGGTATGAGCTGCAATACCTGGAAGCTAAAGGTAGAATGAAAAAGGGAGATAGAGTATGGCAGATTGGTTTTGGAAGTGGCTTTAAAGCTAATAGTGCTGTCTGGAAATGCATTTCAGAGATTAATTCAAAAGACACGAATGCATGGTCTGATCGAATCCATTTGTATCCGGTCTCTGGAGATGCTTCAAGTGCTTTGAGGACACAGCTCCTTTCTTGACATTTCCATAGAATTAGTTTTATACAATTCTTCATATTCACTCTGGTTTGCTCTTAAGTTGATTCATGCATTGTAGGATAAAGTTCTTCAAAAGCTGTTTCTTTTGGATCTCTCCTCTTAGAAATTTATTTTTATTTCATTGAAATAGGATTTTGTATTTACCTTTTATAAGATTTAGTATAGGCAACTGTTTTTCACTACCTGTAACTACCAATTAAACACACACAAAAGAGTCAAAGGCTAACAAGTAAAAACTTTGAAAAAATCCAAAATTTTGTTAAGTTGTAAAGAGTAACATTCTGCAATTTGCAAACTACTTCAGCTTTCATTCTTGTGTTCAGCTCAGTTTCCATTTGTTTTATTGAAAACTTTGCTGCCTTCTGCATGTTCCGAAGAAAGCTTCTGATGAAGAATTGTTCAAACTATTAACATCAACCTCAATTTCACAAATATTTCCCCTTATTTTCTCCACCGTTTGTTTAATGAGACTCAAATCCTGTGGTGGATAAACGCAGGCTCCAAGCTCATCAATCTGTACTCCGGTGCCTTGACACAACTTCATTAACTTCTCAAGTAAGTCTACAAACTCAGCATTATCCTTTGGATTCTCCAGCTTGACCTTGACTGTGATAGCACGGATGAGCATCCTTTCATCTCCCTAAGAGCATCCTTCATAGAAACAGCAACCTGTGTCATTGCCTGGCCAATCACTTTGATGTTTGTTGCAGGAACTTTCTTTAAATTTTGAGTATGCCTCCCACACTGCTCCTGTAAGCTGTGGAATTGATGGCTTCTTGCCTTTTTAATATGATTCCTCTGTTTCCAAGTTACAGAAACACCAAAATATTCATTGACAGTCGAGTAATCTTAATCAATAAGAAGAAGAGCATAAAACAAAATTGGGTTAGGAAAAGACAGCAACTGGCAAAATATTCAGCAAAACCATCTTTAAAATCAAGAATCATGAGCATTGAACACACAAAACACGAAACAAAAAGGAAAAAAAAAAAGAAAAAAAAAAGACAAAACCTGGAGATATCGTTGATGGTGTTGACATAACCAACAAGGATTTGATTCAATTGGTCTCTCTTTGGTTTCGCCATCTCTTTATTTCTTCTTCAACTCTCGACGCGTCGTAAGTTGTAGTTTTTTCTATTAATTACGTTAGGTGTTTTTGCACTCGCAACACCTTCGTATTTCTACAATTCCCCTAACGACGCCGTTTACGTTAATGAGGCCTTTTCCTTTTCTTCGCGACTCTCATTATAATTTTTATTATTCCTAAAAGGCCCTTCATGTTTGCCTCCACATTAAATTCCAACTCATTTCAAATTCATCTACCACAATTTCTTAACTCATCCGTATTTATAGCTCAAGTTAATAACTTTCGAATCTAAACCATATTTTTCATACATGTATACTTACACAATTCTAACAAAAGTTTCGTGAATCTACCAGTAGTTTTCAGTAGTTAACAAACCTTTTTCTTAAATTTGTTGATTAGTAAGTTTTATTTAATTGTATTTCCAAAATGATATTAGTAGAAAATTATCGCTTTTGTTAGAATTGTCTGATAAAAATGTCTCAACTATAAACAATTAGATAGATTCAATAACTTTGAAAGCTTTGCACATTCATGTGTCATATCATGTTATGGAAAGTAGAGGCCAAAAAAGTCATTCATGTGCACATTCAATTAATTGCTCATTACTATAGTCGAAAACAACAACACCAGAAATTGTACTAACAAAAACAACACAACATTAAATGGCGAAATAGTGATAGAACTCTTCATTAGTTTAGCTAACTTCTTCATGTTCTTCACTTTCTTTCTCTTCAAATTCATCACCCATCAGTCTTTGTCTTGCCTTTCTCGCCTGCTCATATTGATTCATACATATCAATAAACATCACTTTTACTTTCACTTCACAAATCCAATAATAAACTTTTCTCTCAAAATATGTTAAAAGTCAACATTTTTAATAACATCACTTTCATTTTACTAACCTGTTGTTTCCAGTTGGTGAGGATGACAATAATACCAAGCAAAACAGCTTGTGCACAGGACCCAAGAGTGATCCCAACCCAAAGTCCTCTTCCTCTCATTTTAAACCTAAAAGCTAATATAATTGCAGTTGGTACTCCACAGAGATAGTATGCAGCTAGGTTCACATAAGCTCCTATATCTTGCCTCCCTGCTCCTCTAGCAATACCTGTGTTCAATCCTCTTAATTAACACATTATTAACCCTTTCATTAGTCTCTTAAATGAATCATATCTAACCTGCAAGAACTGCGTGAAGGGCATCGAATATGACCGATAAAGCGACCAATGGAGCCATTGATCTTACATAATCCACAACTTCGCTTTCAGAGCTAAATAGGTAACCAAATACGTTTCTTGCACCAAAAACTAATGCACTCACCATTATTGATTCTACACCTGTAATTATCATCACTGTGTAAACCACTATTCGAGCTTGTTTCGGGTTTCCAGCTCCTAACTCATTTGCAACTCTTGTACTGCAACATAAAGCAGAGAGAAGGGTTTTATGTTTTAGATAGACAGCTTCGATTTTCAAAATCGAAAGAGATGAAAAATCGAGAAAAGAACCTTGCTGCTGCACCGAGACTCTCTGGTATTTGGTACAAGGAAGAGATTGTTGATAGGCTGTTAAAAAAGAAGAAAGCAACTGAGTTGTGTGATAATACTCCATTCCGAAACAAAGTTCTTGAAATGATAAAAACATACCACACTGAGAGAACAGAGGTTTCTAGCTTAGCATTTGGTAAAGTCCCAGAGAGCATGACTAAAAATTCGAATGACCACCACTCAAGGCTAATTCAACCACCAAAAGAAACAAAGATTTAAGTAAGTGAAATGTCAAAAACACTGTGAGTAAACCAAAAAAGAAGCAAGAGGAGTTTATAGTTATACCAAATCATAGATGCAGATGGGATTCCAAACCGGAAAAACTCTCTCATTCCTTTAAACGCACTCATGGAGATCGTTGCACGGCTCTTGCTACAGCTAGAAGAAAACGTCATGTATAATCCAAGCACAATCACATTTAACCAGTAAGATATGCTGATCGCAGTAGCTGCACCGAGGTTCCCAAATCCAAACTTATAAACCAAGCTCCAGCACAGAACAACATGGCAACATAGAGAAGATATTGAGCTTATAATCAAAGGCAAAATCAGACTCTGCGCTTGGAAAAACCGAACAAGCGGCTGCAATGTCGCGTAACCAAAGAGAGCCGGTATTAGAAAAGTTGCATACTTTCCTGCTTCTTGAGAAACAAGAGGATCTTGTCCAATGAAAATAAGTATATTTCCCATGTAACTCCATAGAATGGACAAAGGAATACACACAAGAAACGAAGAGATCATCCCTGTGTATGTATGAACTCCAAGCTTTTCGAATTGTTTAGCTCCATTTGCTTGACCACATAAAGTCTCCAATGCACTAGCTAATCCAAACTGTATATAAATCGCAATCACAAGTTAGAATATTTGGCTAACCAAAGGAAATAAAAAAAAACAGAGATAGGTTAGAGAGACAGATACATACGACGACGCTGAAACCTGTAACGCTGCAGAAAGATGTAGCAATAGCTGTACTTGAAAGGAAAAGCTCGCCGAGATGACCAACCATCATTATAGAGATCACTTGAAGAAAATACATAGATGAGTTTACAGCAACCATAGGACCAGCGATGTAACCAAGCCTCTTCATCTCCGGGAAAAAACCATCTTTCTTGTTTACTTCTTCTATGTGGCTCACCACAAGCAAACCCTTCTCCGCTGAATCCATTACTCTTCTTCTTCTTTCCCTAAGATCTTCAGGTTTTTTTTTTGAATTTTTTTAACCTCTTCTCTGAATCAAACCTATACTTTATACTATTATATTTCTGTGTGTTTTGTTGTTGTGTGGAATCTAGTGGCGTGTCTTATCTTAATTCTACACCTCCGGATACAGATACATGCGTCGTCCTATCTCGTTTAGCCGCCATAAATTTTGGTTCTGGATCTAAATAGCCCATGATAGCAAAATTTTAGAATTGTTGTAAAACTTTCCTTTAAAATTACCATAGTATATACAATGTATTGAAATATATAAAAAAAAAACAAATCTTAAATTCCTTAATTAGTCAAGCGTTACTGTAAAAAAATATAAATTTCAATGTTGAATCTATTTGAATATATGGTTGTTCTTCCTCTTCAAGGTATTAAATGAAATAAAATTCTTCGTGTTTATCATGTGAAGTGGTGAACCAATAAGAGTTTATCTTCAAAGTTCAAACCATTTCTTAATCATCAAAGAAGACTTGTTCCTACTCGTTTTTACTCACTCTTTTTTCTTGTTTCCAAAGATTTCTTTTTGTCTTTTAGTCACATTTTCTTTCCCTTACATCATTTTAAAGTAATTTTTTTTGGAATTTAGCGTCGTGTTGTAACGTATCATGATTCAAAAAACGTTTCTTTTCCTTTTTAACGGCTTCATAATTTCATATGGCTTTAATATCAGCATATTAGGGAAAAACAGCCACGGATAACATACATACATACATACATACAAGGAACAAAAATGGAATATATCTAAAGTTCCTTAATCTAGTGATAAAATGTATCTTTGATACATACAAGGAACAAAAGATGGAAAATATCTAACGTTCCTCAATTTAGTGATAAAATGCATCTTTTTGATACATGCATACAAAGTTCCTCAATCTAGTGATAAAATGCATCTTTTTGATACGTACATACAAGGACCAAAAGATGGAAAAGATCTAAAGTTCCTTCATATAATGAAGCCAAAAACACATAAATACAATGTTTATAATCTAAGGGGAGCAGGGGCGTGTTCATATTACTCGGAATATCCGATACGATTAATATATATTTGTTAATATGTCATTCTTAAAAAGTGAAATTGTATGTAACATAGTATATAATAATAAACCCGATATTCTCCATTCATTCTCATTTGGTTTGGTATCCAAAAGTTAAGTATGAGTACAATTAACAGCTACATATGAGTTTTACTTGTCGTTAATGAACCATCAAATTATAACTTTATATGAACCGCCAAATTATCTGCAAAGCTAAGGATGAACATTTCAGTTAATTTTAAGATTCGGTTAGTATAGTTTCAGTAAATTTATAATTGAACTCTGTTTGAAGCCCTTTGGTCAAACTCAGAATTCAGTTCGAATATGTTTTGATTCCGATAAAGATGAGACTGAATAGTAAACAATAAGAAAAATCATAATTTACAACTTTAAATAAAAAATGGATTTATATAAATGTTAAACCTACTACAAACAAACAGTATCATCAATCATCATTGTTAAAGGTAGAGATTCATCCAATTTTTCTATTAGATATCGTTTCAGTTAATTTGTTTTATAGTAACACTCTAACTTAAATTAGTTAATGACTTTTAGTTCTAACCAAAAGGTATGGTCAAAATGTCCATCTTCTATTTTAAAACCATCACTAATTCCAAATTCACCATTGACCCACTTTTCAAAATCTAGAAAGAGGGAATAATTTCCGAAGTTTGAATTTGTCCAGGGTGCCAATAAATACAAAGACGACGAAACCCATCAAGATCAGATGAGAAACAACAGAAGAAGAGAAGAAGACAGAATTTACAAAAGACATTGAAACTAAACAACAAAACAACAGAGAACCCTTTCTTCTTACTACACAAACTAAAATAACCAAACCAACTTCAAGCGCCTCTAGCAACATCAGAAGCTCCAACGACCGTCTTAACCTCATCCTTCTCCGCCGGACAACCAAAATTAGTAGGCGCGTGAGGTCCAATAAGCTGAATCGCAGCATTATCATAAGCAAGAGCAGCTTCTTCAGCAGTGTTAAAAGTTCCAAGCCAGAGACGTTCACGTCTTCCTTTGAAAGCTCCTCGGCCAAATCTAATCTCAGCCGCCCATTTTCCCCATGGCCTCTGCCTTACTCCACGGAATTTCTTCTTGCCCGTCGTAGTCGTAGTCGCCGCCTTGAGAAATTCCGCCGGTATTCTGATTTTGAACCGCGTTTTACAGACATCGGTGGAATCTGATGGGTTGATAACGATCTCCTTGACGAGACGCTTACCACGGCGAAGAGTTTGGGATGATGATGATGTTCCTCCTCTACGATTCTCTGTGTATTCTTCGTCGCTTGAAGAATCGGTGGCTTCTTCGTCGGTGAATGAGATTCTTACAATACGCTTCATTTCTTAGAGTAATGAACTGGGGAAATTCTGAAATTAGGTTTTTTTTTGTAGTCTCTCCTTTAAAAGGAAGGCATTTGGGAGAGAAACAGCTCTCCGATTTGGGAATTTTACAAAATTATGCCCAGAATATGTCTTTATTCTCTCACAATCTTTTTTTTTTTTTTTTCTGATGTCCTTATTTGTACTTAAAAACAATAGTTTGTCCAAAAAATCACCATTATAAGTTAAAACTTAAAACACACAAGAACTGTTACACGTGTATCTTAACTCTTTTTTCTCATCCATATTTTTCAATTAATTTTTATTTTATTTTTAATTCTTGAGATACTTTTCTTAGAACTTCTTGATAGAAATGATCTTACATTATTAAAAGTTAAAACGGTGGTAACAAAACCATTCTACTTGTAATGGATCATTCATGATGAGTTTGTGTCTGAATTAAGAAGACTCCAAATCATTCTGAAAACAATATCCAGAAAGTGAAACTTCGCTCCACTTCTACTCTCTCTTCCTCTTCGTCTAATGTAACATTAACATTACACGATGTTTTTATTCTTCTCTTTCATATCTTTATGAAAATACAATATCTGATTCTCTCTATCTATACCTGTATACTATACGCATTCTACAGAAACCTTAATTTCGTCACCCGAGTGATGATGACCCAAGCCATTACCAAAGCTACCGCCTTTGATTTGAGGGTGTGAATCCGCAAACACTTCCTCTCTTTGGGGGCGGTTCGCATAGAATATCCACAGCACCAGACATAGTAACACTCCCACGGAGATGAGTCCGAGTCCTGCGTTCACAATCCTCAGATTATGCACCAATGATGGACAGTAATCTGAGGTAATACTCACAAATGTTTCCCTAACAAAGTTGCAATCTCGAAAGCTAAGCAACGGAGGCGTGTAGTGCTCGAGAGCGTAGCTCTCATTCACAGCTGCTACCAACTGTATATAGATCTCTGGCGTTACTCTACCCACGGTTGTGCAATTTCCAGATTCTGAAACCTCGCATACGTAATTTTCCCAGACCTGAAAAAAATAATGAACAACAAGTTTTTTAAGATATGTCTTTAGACCTGGTGGTGTTTTGTTAAAGACATACAAAGATAGATGAATTGAGTACATACCGATGATGCATTTGCCATTGACAATTCCCAAGAACCGCACTGGCGATCTTCCATGTTCGCATCAAATGGGCTGCATAGAGGAGGCATCGGAGGTCCAGACTGATTGTAGTAGCGCTCTTGACCTGGAGATGGGTTTGTATTGGCAACGGCATAGACAAAGGTGTTTAAAACCGTCACGATGCTGTTGATGACAACTTTGCTCTGTGCAAGAGTCTGGTTTGTTGTTTGCTGATTTACACATGGTAGGATGCTGCTGAGAGCTGTTTCTGCGTGAGGATGATCAACCCATTCCTTCACGGCTACACATGTATCTGAAATTGCACTGGACAACAAAACAATGACAATTAATAAACTACCTTTGCGATTCTGCTTAACAAGGAAATGTAATCAAAAAGTTGGACAGACAAATCTTACTTGTTTAGGATTAGAAAGACTCCACAGAGAATAAATGTCACAGCCACCAGTATCCACCCACTCACGACAAATCTATCATCATTAATATATCGATGAGTCAGTTTTACATTCATTTTAATCCCGTAGAAATAATATGAAGATGTTAAGTTTAAATGGGCTCACATATGAATAACGTGTTGGTGGCGGAGGAAAGAAACCACTGTAATGACGAACGAACAGATAAAAGTCAAGTGGATGTCACAACTAAACCAAAAGGGAATACCAAAAAACCATTCAACTGGACTTACAAAGACCAAGAAAAGAAAGGATGAGCATCACAGTAGCAACGGTGATCAGAGCAGATTGCCTGAAAAATGTACATGTACAGAGTTAGTATTGTCACTTTTTCCCTGTTAATCAAAATTTGGTACCATTCAGTTCACAATACAAGGTTCAAGGCCACATACACAGCATAGAAAACTCTCTTTATCTTAGCAGCATTATCAGTTGTTTTCTCTTCTAGTGTTTGTGCAGCAGAGTTCAGATTGACATTTAACTTGTCAATTTCACCCATTACATCAGACGGAATAGAAATCCGAGTCACGTTAATCGTTTTTGCGAGGGTCAGATATTGAGTCACATTCTGGAGGATCTCCACAGTGTAGTCTGACTGGTTTACAACATACTTAAGAGTATTCAATGCTTCGTTATGAAACTTATCCTGTCCAACAGACAAAAGAATGCATCCCACACTTCAAAAAAAAAAAAAAGACTAATTCAGTCTCAGAAACAAGAAAACAAATGACAAAGAACCATAAGTAAGGACGCAAGGGAGTTGAGATAATTACGCTGCAACACAAGTAAACAGAATCAACAAGATGAAAGAGATTCTTTGTAAATCATATGATGATCCTTTAGCTTTGACACAGACTCTCCATTTACAGCAATGATAAACAACAAGAAGAGAGCCAAAAGACAAAAGCCAAACAGCAGCTAAAATGAAAGCAGGAGCACCTGTAAATCCAACAGACTAAAAATAGGTAGCCATTAGTAAACAGATCCTAAAACATGAAGGAAACTGAAAGAAGAGAAAACTCACAGCCCAATAGTGAGAATTAGTGAAATTCCAGCCTCCATGGTAAGGCTTAAAAGCTGTGAGAATGTCAGGTCTCTTGGTTCTATTAGCTGCTAACACGAGATAATCAGAGACTTGAGCCAAAGGTCCTGGTGCTAATGAGATTCCATTTTTCCATGATCCAAAATCAGGTGAACCTGATAGTAATCAAAAGCACATTTACATAATCAGAACTCCACTCAAAACTATTCAAATAAAGAAAGAAAAAAAAACTCTTCAGAATTCCATAACCTTGTTTGATACAGCCAAGGAACATAGGAATCTAACTAATTTAGAGATTAGAGAATCGTGTAAAGATCATAAAGCATTGACAGATTGGTAATTCTGGAGCTAAACTACATGATTAGAACCAAGATTACACTACAGAAACTGGAAACTTCAATATAAACATCATTGTTGGATTTGAAAACCTAAATGAAGAAACAGCAGAAATGAAGAAACGAAGGAAACGTGAGAATCGTGCAACCAAAAAAAAAAAAAAAAGAAGAAGAAGAGAGGAGAAACCTAATATGAACTTGAGAGGATCCTGAGAAGCAGATGAATCTCCGGGGAGCGACACGGAAAGCGGAAGAGAGACGAAACAAAAAACGGAGACGAAGAGGAAAAAGAAGTTCATATTCTTCCTCACTCACTAGTCACTACTGTGAACTGCTACGTCGATGAAATAGGCATTACAGAGAGAGAGAGAAAAGAAAATTTGGTTAGATCACAAAAAAAATATTTATCACCATTGTTGAGAAAACGCGGGTTTAGAGATTTATCCCCGCGCTCAAGCCTGCCTGAGCTCGTTTTTGCCTTTTGATGAAAGTGAAAGAGACGAAGAGTGCTTTTTATTTTATTTTCACCTTTACTTACTCTTGTCCTTTACCACTTTTCTTCTTTTCACACTTCATTTTATTTTATTTTATTTTATTTTCATATACGCTTTTCACACGCACACTTATATATATATACAATCAAATTAAAACTACATATATTTTAATTCTAAACAAATTAAAATAATCAGGTGATGGATTCAGAATTAATCATTTTTAGTTGTATAACAACTTGCCTAGTAAAAGAGTTACAGGTAGCATATGGTGGATTCATCAAAGGAAACAAATAAGAGAGATGAAAAGAGTAATTATTTTTAAAATTAATAAGATTTTGTAGTAGTAATTAATTGATTTAAGCCCATTATCAGCACAGAAATGATAATAATAATAATAATAATAATAATAATAATAATTGATTTTGTTATTCTGTTAACTAGCGCATGGTTGTTTAAAGTTAAAAGTTAAGGAGTGTTATTATTAATTGATTAGGCAAATAAGTAACATCAATTATATGTGGGTCCCGCCTATGACTGGGATCTAAAATTTAACGTGGTGGTGGCGTCCCTCCGTTTCGGTGTCTTCTGTGGCCACGTGGATCTCAAATCGGACGCTACACTGATTAGACCTTTTTTAATTATTTCAAGACTCATGTGTCTTGTTTGACTATGGGTCATGTGTCTTGTGTATTTTTGCCAGAAAATTTTGGTAACCCCTAACATAAATTCATTGCCCATGCATTGTTCTTATGTGTCTATACAAATCGTAATGAATATCTAACTTATGTCGCCATTTTCACCTTTACAATTTAAAACAATATGTCCCCCATCTTTTTTATTTGTCTTTCTCAAAACACCCTATTTCTAGGTTTTATAATTCCCTCCATTCGATTGGGTACTAAAACATGTTAGTATTTTCATCTTCATGTTTGACTTCGATATTTTGGAAACTCTCTTCTTTGAATGACTAAACTAGTTTAGGATATATATATATATAGTAACACTATAATATATATAAGTATGATATTTCACATGGCATTCGTTTTTCTATATCACATTAATATTGCCTTTTATTTTTTCAAAAGAGTTGCGTGAGAAAGAATGTTCATACACAATTGTCAAAGTATGAGTATATTATTAAAATAATATTTACTTTTGTACCTGGCTTTACGACTTTGAATTACCATTACTTACGGTTAGAGGTATGGGATCTCAAGACTTTTTAGACTCTTCCTAATGACGGCAAACTTTTCTCGACGATGATGGAAATTATACTATTAAATTGTCCTCTCTAATGCCTTTTTCATTTGTATATAACCACTTTAGGATATTTCAGAACGATCTTTCATGTACCTACATTACAAAAAGATGACTACAATAATATATATACCTAAATCGCTTTAATTTGTTTGGTATTTGACGCACGTCTCTACTTTTATCTTAAACAATTATAAAATCCAAAAGACGTATCATCTTATATGAAAAGTTATCCTTTTAAAATTACTTCTCTTAATTTGGGGGGTTTTCATTAGATATTTGTTTGGCTGTGATTCATACTAATAATGCCATTGAGGTGGGTCATTTGGTAGAGTTAAGGTTGTTCAAATGCCTGAGGAAGCATGTGAGAGGATCATGTGACCCAAAATGAGTGAAATCTTTTTATTTATTTATTTATTTGGGATGCATCTTTCTTGCTCTGAGCCAAAACTAACCCATAACGTGATATTATATTCCCCCTTTTATATTTTTTTTGAGAAGTGTATATTTTAAAATTTATTTTGTTATCTTCTCTACTTTCAGATTTCTCATTTAGACTAATATGAAGTTCTAAGGGACTAGCAAATGATAAAATATGGTCATTAGATGATTAGTGAAACAAAACGGCATGGTTACAATCTTTTGAGATTATTAATTTATTCTATTCACAGTAATTCTACAATGACATCTAAATTTGCTTTCTTGATTATTTTTCAATACGTAGCCCGTAAATGCTACGTGAACATTATCTAGTGAAATGAAAATCTGAAACTAAAAACGAATTCCAGGATAGACAAACAAAAAAATATTAAGCAAAATATGCTCTTCTTGTCGGCTGCCGACATGTTGTCGTCAAATTGCACTCGGAGCAAATCGAAAGTGAATTTCCAGTAACCCCTTTAGTTTTTTTTACTTGATAATGAATTTCATATCAATTGGCGCATTGGGTTTTTATTAAAAAGACTTCAAAACTGTTTTAAAACGCCAAAGATAAAGTTCCGAGGGTACTTCGATAAATAGTAAGAGTTTGGGGTGCGTCTATTACTATTAGTGGCAAAACTTCCGTGTACTTTGGGTAAATACCGATGGCTTAGGGGTAATTTAGTAAATAGCAAAGTAACACTTTTCTGAAAATAGACGGAACGCTTGAGAAGTTGACTAAGTGGGATTAAAAAGGTCAAAGTTCTACAAATCTGACGGAAAAATAAGTCAAAGCTTCTAGCCATTAGCCAATAGGAGAAAAGGGTTTGCAGAACCAAGATTCATCATTATCTTCATCTAATCACAATCAAACCATAAACCCTAATTTTTCAAATGACAAATTTATCCAAACCTATCCTTGACGGTTACACCAGATTTACCGGCGACGATCAACGTAGTGGCCATTCCCAGAAACATCCCATGCTCCACTACTCCGGGAAACTTCAGTATAGCCTCACTCGCCGCATCTAAATCTCCGATATCTCTCTCCAAATACAAATCCACCACATAATTCCCATTGTCCGTCACAGCCGGCGCCGCCTCTCCGCCGTTAGATCCAATCTTCCTTCTAAGCTTCGCCACACAGCCCGCTTTTCTAAAAAGCTCTTCCAATTTCCCGGCCGTGAAATTACAGCAAAACGGCACAACCTCCACTGGTACAGCGAGACCACTTCCTCCAATATACGGCACAAGCTTCGATTCATCAACAATCACAACAAACTTTTTAGATGCTCCTTCAATCATCTTCTCCCTCAATAATGATCCGCCGCGTCCTTTAACCAGATTGAGAGCAGGATCGACTTCATCGGCGCCGTCGATTGATAGATCCACGACAGGATGCGAATCTAGATCGGATAATGGTATCCCTAGAGAAACCGCTTGCTCATGCGTCGTGGTTGAAGTAGGGATTCCGATTATATCCTTTAGTTTTCCTTCCCGGAGAAGCTCGCTAATACGAGCCACGGCGTGTTTTGCGGTGGAGCCAGTACCGAGACCAACAACCATTCCAGATTTGACAAACTCGACGGCTTTATAGGCGGCGATTTTCTTGAGGTCGTCTTGTGTAAGGTTGGAAGGAGGCGGCGAATTGACGACGGCGTGGTCGTCGGTGGCCGTGACAAGAGGATCGAATGCGGAACCCATAGTGGAAGTTAAAAGAGAAGTGACTTGGTTTTGTGATTTTTGAATTTGCACAAAATCTGTGTATTTAACCAGGAAAGACTCTTGTGAAGAATCGTATTCGTATTCGTATTTGACGGTTTTTTTTTGCTAAATTTATACTATGTGATCTAATTGATGCGGAAATTTCTGAATTCTGAAACGTCATCTATAAGATTTAAATTTGAAATTTACATGTGGATCTATCTAAATTACATATATTTACACATGTTAACTACCTCTGTTAATGTATTTATTTTACTATTCTTAAATCTTTTGTATTACTATTACCATGGCTTTGGTGTTAGTGTTATGTTACCAAATATAATTGAGAGTCCCGAGACAATTTAATAGTAAAGAGTATCGTCCGAACAATATTTGGATCTTGATTCTGCTTCAACGGAGCTAAAATGTTTTGTCTTCTCTCTTAGGAAAACAATACTAGTATATTAATTAGTATTAGATTCAAATTCCAAGAAATAACACGTTTTCCCGAAAGTTCCGAGCATATTCCAATGCCACCATCTCTCAAAGCAGCCTTTCTCCACCATTGGACATTATGACGGTACGTCTCCTTTATTTTATTTTTATTTTTGTAGCATAGGTCACTGTTCCGTGTCTGTATGTCTTATCTTAAGCATGTGAATACGATGATGCTCTTATTTAAAAGATGATGATTTACGCCAGGAATTACGATCACGTAAGTGCACGGTTCATGCCGTTTTAGGTACAAAAATTGTTAAACATTGCATTGATCATACAATATAGAAAAAAGATTTTGCAAGTGGGTCAATTATTTCACCAAGCACACAAATTGAAATTCAATGTCTTGATCATCCACCACATTCTTTACAAGCAAATTTGTATATATTTTTTTTTTTTCTTCTTAGATTTGTGGCATACCTTGGACATTATCAACGGTGAGTTTGAAGAAGATGACAATGTATAACGTAAGAGACAACAACGCGAAGATGTGCTGCCAAAATAGAAGTGCAGATGCCTCTCTAACCGCATAACCCCTTAGACTCGCGATGGCTCCAAGTAAAATGGCACTTGGAGTTGAATACTGCAAAAGAAGCACAAACTTGAACATTGGATCTGCTGAAGAAATGAGACCAAGTTTTTCAGCTGACATCACAACCCCTATTCCCACTAAAGGAAGCACCAAGAGTCTTGCAACAGTTATCCCAATCGTAGTACGTAACCCAAGACTTGATTCTTTTGGTCCTTCAGATAGCATACCACCAAGAACAAGCATCACAGATGGAACCATCGCACTCCCCATTATATTCAAACTATCTGTTATGAAAGAAAGTGGAGCATCATACCCAAACACAACACTTTTCAGCTGAGGTACTGATCCAATAATGATAGCTAATAGAGATGCAATTGTTGGAGGTTGGAGTATATGTTTGACTGGAGTCTGTTCAGCCACAACTCTTATTCTCCTTATTACTCTTGGCTCAGCCAAGCACTGAAGAGACCTAGGACTTGAACACTCGCCTATTGTGTCTCCCAAGTGATCAACTTCAGGCAAAGAAGCCTGAGAGACACTTGATATACTGTTGAAGATCCTAGCAATGAAAGGAGTCTTGCAATGCTCAGTTTCCTTGTCCTCGATCCCTGGCCACTCAGCTTCCACTAAAAGAGGTCTGCTAACATCATGATTATCAACATTAATCACTTCTATCTCAACCCCTTCTTCATCAACAACCTCATAATACTCCAAAGGCGGCTCCATCATATGATACACAACAGTATACACAAGAATCACAGCAACCCATTGCGCAAACGATACATATGAAACCCCTCTCGAGTGACAACTCGGCCCAAAAGGATTTTTCTTTGTGTGACACACAGAGCTAACAATAGCTAGCAAAAGATTCCCAGTGTTTCCAAAAGCAGTCATGACAATAGTTAATCTATTAAACTCTGGAGGTGGTCTGCATATGAGAACGACTAAGTATCCTATCAAGGACCCTATAATCGTACTGAGTAAAACATTGACAGGTATAAACCACCAACGAACAATGTTATCTAAGGTAATGCTTTCTCCAAGCTCAGTAAAGATCAAACAAGGCAAGAACAGAGCAAACACAAGCTTGCTTAAGAGCCTAAACGTGGCTCTAGGGACTAATTGAGCCTTGGGGTGAGCAAGAAGCAGACCAATCACGGTTAAACAGATAAGCTTTAACAAAGGAACAATACCACTGAGAATATCTTCAGCTCTAGAATTAACATTGTTCCCGGAAAATTCACTGTAGAAACTTGACATCTTGATCTCACTGTGCGATTCCCAAAGTCAACGGCAGAAGGAAAAAAACACAAGAGGATGACCAAATTGGGAATTTAAACTACAAACCGAGTAAAATTGAAATGAGAAACGAGAACACGAGACTATACACAGCAGTGACGAATCTGGAATCAGAAAACAGAAGAACACCAAGAAATGAATAGACCACAATCAAGAAGATGGTTTTGGTATGGGATAATTTTGATGAGAAAAGAACACCTGGAGCTCACATTGAACCTGTCATTGAGGAAGACGAGAACATACACACCATACACGCCAAACCTATTGATTGTAATGATTTTTTTTTTTTTATTATGAGAATTAGTCTTCGTTCAAAACATTTCATGTTCATCACATCGGAAGTAGATAACTCCTGTCTGAGCGATGTGACTCTTGTCACAGTTTAGCGATTGGGCTAGCAACAACACGAGTATAAATAAAGCCCAATACGAGGCCCATAAATTTCGTTAAATGGGTTCTTCCAAAGTGCGCCAATTGATAATATCGGTTAATGGACGGTTGACCGGGCGACCAATCGTACCGCGGGACCTAAAAGTTAAAACACCGGGAAATTGATCAGCGACAATACATACCACATAGGAATAAAAAAGCTGCCACAAACCAAACAGATCCACGTGGAATCCAAAACAGACTTATTGACACGCGTTCGCATATAATTGGATAAATATAGTGAAAAACATGAATCGGCGGGTACCGGATCCGAAATTTCTAATCCCGGATTCGATTCGTATCTGCCCTAAAGAGAAACCCTGCGTCAGCAACAACAGTTCTGGGTCCTCCGCTGTTGGTAACCGGAGACGTCGGGTTCTCGTTCGCGTGATTGATCTTCGTCTTCTTGATGGATTCAGCTTGATCAATCGTTTAATCGTCCTTCAACGATGTCGAATCACTCTGGAGAAGAGCCTAGTACAGCTCCAAAGACAGATCAATGGTATGATTTAGTTCTGGGTTCTTCTGCTAAAGATGATTCCTCCCATAAATTCTGCACTTTACGATGTGAGTTCCGATTTTCGATTATGTGAACCTTTTGTTAATTTGATTGAAGATGTGTTTATACTCTAATTGTCTCATGTGTTTAAGATTGTGGATTATAAGCTTCAATCAAAATTGGAATACTATAGTGGATAATTGTTCAATCAGAATGATTTTTCTATAGGAAAGTGTTGATCTTGACTGATATATGTATATTTTGCAGATGAATTCAAGCCAGCTTCAATTAATAAGAACAGGTCAGGAACTCTACATAAGAAGAAGGATAACAGAGTTTCAGTTGAGTTTCAGAATAGCCAACCTGGTAAACCAAAGGTGACTTATGAAGGTAGCAGTGAGGATTACAAAGAACACGATGCCGTGTTGTTTTTCGATGGAGAGAAATTCCGTTTGGAGAGGTTGCATCGGGCTATGACGCACCTCCGACATCTTAGAACACCTGGTGAATCTGCTGGAGCTTCTCAACCTGCTGTGCCTCTGGAGCATCGATTATCTCCTCTTGCTCGTGCTGCTAACTCTCCACATGTGAATAGAAGTTTGCTTCCAAATGTGCCTGTGAGTTTCCATATCTCTTTTACTTTTCCCTTTTCTTTATGACCTTCATGATCCAACTACAGAGTATTCAATTGCCCCTGAGTGGAAAAAATTGATGAATGTTTGATGGTATAAGTTGTTTGCTGCTACTGGTTAAAGTATTAATTTTCTGTAATGTCTGTAGGTTGAAGTTGAAAAAATCGAAATTGGGAAGCCAGAGAACTCAGGTTAGCAGATTGTTGCTATGCACTCTTATGGTTTTACCATTTTTATTCCTATCTTATTGCTATATATTTTTCAAGAATCAGACTTTGATTCTTAGGATCATAGAGTACACTGCATAAAAGGAACAAAACTTAACTTCAACACAAGATAAACTTGTTATAGTTCCCACGACTTTGGCCTATACATATGGTTGGCTTAGTTTGATTGCTAATAGTAATAGACTTTTATTTCTAAAGAAACTAGTGCTAAAAAAATTATTAGTCTAATTCTTCTGTCATTCCTGATCATGGGTTTTCATTGCCGCTATAAATGTCTGGTTCTGTATTGGTTAGATATAGTCAATGGAGTCTAGGTAGGAATATTAAACTGTTAATTCAAGTTTACACATCTGCACTACCTTTTGCTAGCAGTGTTTGCTATATCTGGTCTTTGTTTTTTTCTCTCTTTCCTGTAAGAAAAAATTGTAGCAGTTTTAAAATCTAACAAAAAAATGGTTGCAGCTGAACCTGCCACTGCTGGAAACTTGTCTGCTCCCTCACCAGTCAATGACAAGAAAGATGATAAAGATGATCATCACGAGATCGATATGGCTGACATATTTGGCTCATTTACACCAGATCATGACAATGCAGAGAAAGAGAACGCTGATGGGGGAGAATATGCGGAAAACTTAAGCAAGCAGCTAAGCGTCATGGAAGAGGAGATTGCAGATGTGGATGACGATAGTGGCGGTGAAGGAGAAATGGGTCTAAACGCAGCAGAAGCTCTAAGAGCGCAAGTGAACGCAGAGGAGCAAAAGGGTAATCAAAGCTCAAGCTCAAGCAGTAGCAGTGGAAGCAGCAGCGGAAGTGACAGTGATGGTCATAGCAAAAGCGCAAGCAGCGGAAGTGGCAGTGGTGGCCAAAGTAGCAGCGGAAGCAGTAGCCGTGAAAGTGGAGGAAGTGACGATGAAGATGAAGTCAACTCCGTGTAACAAAACAACAACGGCTTCTTCTATCAAACAAACAATATTTCCATATTTAAGACTCTGTCTGAATCATTGTTTTGAAGATCCTAAGTGTAAAATTTACTTCTACGAAAGAAGTAACAAATATAAATGGTCCAGTTACTATTTTCAGGAGTTCCAGAATCTTGTGTGTTAAAGTTGTCTTCGTCCACACCTTAATTAAACTTCAATTTAATTAGAAAAGTAAACTTCTCTCCTCGACTGGTTAACCACCCATTACTTTTATTTTTACTCTCTGTAATAAGCGCGTGAAAAACACACGAGTATTCTCACTTACTATCTAGTTAAGCGTGGATGACACGCGCTAAAGTTGGATATGGTTGAAGAAAGTTGGATAGTACTGTTAACAAGCGAGTTAA
The DNA here is from genome assembly GCA_963854855.1 of Nasturtium officinale. Classification (NCBI taxonomy): domain Eukaryota; kingdom Viridiplantae; phylum Streptophyta; class Magnoliopsida; order Brassicales; family Brassicaceae; genus Nasturtium; species Nasturtium officinale. The sequence goes on along the minus strand of OY978514.1, from coordinate 7,576,210 downwards.
AAGTTTCCCAAAGTTTTATTTTTTTTTCCCAACCGACCAAGCGGAGATTGAAGTTTTGTTGTACCTGAGAATCGTTGTCTTCTTCAGAGCCTCCAAGTCCGAATCTTTTGGTTTTGTTTCTCAAACCCTAACCTTCATTCTCAATCTCTTTATCTCTCACTATCCTTCTGTCTTTTAGCTCCATTTTGAATTATATATCACTGCTTCTTCAATCCGGCTCTGAGATCTCATCGGGATTTGATCCCATCTCATCTATGCTCGATCTCACTCTCCCCAGACTCTCTAACGCTGAGATCTCATCATCTTCCTTTAGAAAGATCAACATATGAGCTCTAAACTACACAGATTTGATCTGTAAAGAAACCCATTTATGCTCAATCGAAGCTAGATTCAAAGGTGATAAAGAAAGGAAGACGGAAGTGAACGATGGGAGCTGAAAAGAAATGGCTTTTCACTCTCTTCTCTGTTGTATTTCTCTCAGTCTTCCTTCTTTTACTTTACTCAATCTCTGCTTTTACTTCTAAGCCTTTCCCTTCTTCAATCCGCCATGGTCCTCATTATCCACCGGCTTTTGCTTATTACATAACCGGTGGTCGTGGTGATAATGACCGGATCTTTCGGTTGTTGCTTTCGGTTTATCATCCTAGGAATCGGTATCTTTTACATCTTGGTGCTGAAGCTACTGATGCAGAGAGACTTGCTCTTCTCTCTGACTTGAAATCTGTTCCTGCTGTGAATGCTTTTGGGAATGTTGATGTTTTGGGGAAAGTTGATCGTTTATCTGAAAATGGTGCTTCTAAGATTGCTTCTACTCTTCATGCTGTCTCTATTCTTCTTAAGCTTGATCGTACTTGGAATTGGTTTATTGAACTTAGTGCCTTGGATTATCCTCTTATTACTCAAGATGGTATGTTAAATTTTATTACTTTTCTTTTTTTAATATCTTAAAACGAGAGAAGATTTATAGCTTTATTTGGATAGGGAATCTTAAGTTGCTTGTAAGAGGTATTATCAGATTTGCACTCATAGATCTTTGTTTTTAACTTGGCTTTGAGCTTTTTTATGTTTGGTATCTCTGATGGATAATGCTTCTAGTTCTTACTTTTAGCTTCTTGAAAGTTGCTGCATTTCGTTTTTTACTAGAAATTAAGTGGAAATGTAACCACTTTCATTGATGATGACATTGACTTTCTTTATGGCAATACATGCTTTAGAACTTTATTGCTCCATTGGTGATGTTTTTGTCTTCATCTGACCTGGGTTTATACTGAACAATTATTTCCACTCATGATGTTTCTTCAGACCTATCTCATGTGTTCGCCTCAGTGAACAGAAGCCTTAATTTCATTGATCATACTAGTGATCTTGCTTGGAAAGAGTACGTAAAGCCAGTCTCTCTTGCAATGTTTATTATATCTGTTCGTTTAACATTTTGTGGGGTTTATGATGATGGATGTTTCTGTAGATCTCAGAGAATCAAGCCTATTGTTGTTGATCCAGCACTTTACTTAGCTAGAAGAACTCAGCTCTTCACTGCTACTGAGAAACGACAAACACCAGATGCTTTCAAAGTCTTTACAGGCAAATTATTCAGTAGCTAATAATACTTTATGTGGCCATATCCCTAAGATTCATACTAAATTTCATTCTAAATTAATTTGCATGTGATACCAATGCAGGCTCGCCGTGGATTGTACTGAGCAGATCTTTCCTAGAATACTGCATCTTTGGTTGGGACAATTTACCGAGAATCCTACTCATGTATTTTAACAACGTTATTCTCTCTGAAGAATGCTACTTCCACACAGTGGTCTGCAACGCACCGGAGTTCAGTAACACGACAGTCAATGGGGACTTACGATATATGATTTGGGACAATCCGCCAAAGATGGAGCCACATTTCCTTAGCATATCAGATTTCGACCAAATGGCTCAAAGCGGAGCAGCTTTTGCCCGGCAATTCAAGAAAGACGATCCTGTACTTGACATGGTCGATAGAAAGATCCTGAAACGTGGGCGTTACCGAGTCACTCCTGGAGCTTGGTGCTCGAGCCATAGTAGCTGGTGGACGGATCCTTGTTCTGAATGGGATGAAGTAAACATAGTCAAAGCTGGACCTCAAGCTAAGAAGCTAGACGAAACAATAACAAATTTTCTTGATGATTTGAATTCTCAATCGAATCAATGCAAGTGAAAAAGAGAAATGTGAGTCTCGAGTCATTATACAATACAACAACACAAGATTACATTGTTTCCAGTCTTGTAAGGTTTATTCTTTGGGCAAACAACAACAACACAGTGGCTGCTGTATTTATACAAGGAGAAGAGAAGAAAGGAGAAAGGAAAGCTTTTGTTTCTCTTTCCCATATTTTGCAACTCCTTTTGTTAAAGCCACTAGAACATTTTTGTTCGCAATTCAATGAACTTTTGTTCCTCTGTTGTATTGTATCTTTTATTGGTTTACTTACTCTTACCAAAATGCAATCATTCTTTCTTAGTTAATGAAAGATTGCGTTTTTAAGGTTTAAATTTTCAAGGGTAATTGAAAAGTGAAGCCTTTTTTTTATATCTCCTCCAATGGTCTTCTCTCGATTCTTCCGATTAGCCGGAGTTAATCTCACTCACCGTATCTACTTGAAAATCTCTTCTTCCTCATGCTTGAGTCTCAAATCGATTCCATTGATTCATAAAGCTTCAAACTTGACGATTTACGAATCATTTCACGCTTCTTCTGTTGAAACCCAAGTTTCTCAAGACGCTGAGAGAATCTGCAAGATCGTATCCAAGTTTACTGATTCAAGCGTTGAAGATTTACTCAACGATGTTTCTGTGAAACTTTCGCCAGCACTGATTGAAGAAGTACTGAAGAAGCTAAGCAACGCTGGGGTTTTAGCTTTGTCTGTCTTCAAATGGGCTGAGAATCAAAAGGGTTTTAAGCATACTACTGCGAGCTACAATGCATTGATCGAATCTTTAGGTAAGATTAAGCAATTCAAACTTGTTTGGAGTCTTGTAGACGATATGAAAAAAAAGAAGCTACTGAGTAAAGACACGTTCGTGCTTATCTCTAGACGTTACGCTAGAGCTAGGAAGGTTAAGGAAGCTATAACTGCGTTTCATAAGATGGAAGAGTATGGCTTTAAGATGGAATCAACTGATTTTAATAGAATGATTGATACTTTGAGTAAATCTAGAAATGTTGGAGATGCACAGAAGGTGTTCGACAAAATGAAAAAGAAAAGGTTTGAGCCTGATATTAAGTCGTATACTATTTTACTTGAAGGTTGGGGTCAGGAGTTGAATCTTTTGAGAGTTAATGAAGTTTATGAAGAGATGAAAGATGAAGGTTTTGAGCCAGATGTTGTTACTTATGGTATTATTATCAATGCGCATTGCAAGGCGAAAAAATATGATGAAGCTATTGGATTCTTCAATGAGATGGAACAGAGGAATTGTAAGCCAAGTCCTCATATTTTCTGTAGTCTGATCAATGGACTTGGCTCTGATAAGAAGCTGCATGAAGCTCTTGAATTCTTCGAAAGATCAAAGAGGTCTGGGTTTCCTATTGAAGCTCCCACTTACAATGCACTAGTAGGAGCCTATTGTTGGTCAAAGCAAATGGAAGACGCGTTCAAAGTCATGGAAGAGATGAGATTGAAAGGGATTGGCCCAAATGCTAGAACTTATGATATAATTCTTCATCATTTGATCCGGATGTACCGTACGAAAGAAGCCTATGAAGTTTATCAGAAAATGAGTTGTGAACGGACGGTGAGTACTTATGAGATCATGGTGAGGATGTTCTGTAACAAAGAGAGATTGGATATGGCTATCAAAATTTGGGATGAGATGAAAGGTAAAGGTGTTCTTCCAGGAATGCACATGTTCTCAAGTTTAATCACAGCTCTGTGCCATGAGAACAAATTAGACGAGGCTTGTGAATATTTCAATGAGATGCTAGATATGGGTATTAGGCCACCGGGACATATGTTTAGTCGTCTTAAGCAAACGCTTCTCGATGAAGGCCGAAAAGATAAAGTGGTGGATTTGGTTGTGAAGATGGATAGGCTGAGAAAAACCCAACTTCTTGGCTGACGACGGGATTTTCACGGCTGGATTTCTCTTCTACTACATTTTTTTGTATCTTTTTGGACTATTGAATTTGTTATGATCTATACATCAGAGATATGAGCCTTTAGAAACTTTTTTGTCTTCGAGCAAAAGTGCATGAACATAGTTGTAGGAACCGTGATGAGTTGATTTGTGTCGGTTGTTTATAACCTTGAAGTTATCGGAGATCAACTCATACACGTTAGACTAAACGGTAATAAACTCTACTATGTAGTAGCTTCGTTACAATGTTATGTGCATTATGTTAACGTTGATTTAGCACAAGCGACTTTGTAAAGTTATATACACGTGCCAATAGAGCATTGGTTGATTAAATTTAGCAAAAAAAGTAGTTCATTTTGAACTGTACATGTAGTCACCTTACAGAAAACACTGTAATTGATTAGATGGTTTGGTTCATGAATTAGTGATATTGATATGGTAAATGACAAGGTAATGTTATTATATTAAGAAGAATGAGTCAAAGTAATTGATTGGACTATAATGAATTTTTTCTTCTCTACAAACAGTGGATAGTAAACACTTGTTGGTTTCTTTTTATTTTTTATTTTTGTAAAAGGAGAATGTGGACATGTATATACTTTGATCAACAACTTTTGTGATATATAATAGTAATCGATTTATATATACTATTTCAGATGACCAAAAAAAGCTTCCGATTTATTAATCTTGAGATTTTGTGTGTCACAGGCTATTTCAATGCAACCCTCTTCTTGAATTAACGTTATACCGGTAACTCCCTCTTTAGCATATTGTTGACTTCTTACAAAATTTCTATAAGTTGTGGTGAAATACACATTAATCTTGTGTTTCAAAAATAGTAATGCCGTAGTAAAACAAAAACAAAAATAGTTAAACGTATACAGAAGAAAAATGGTAAACCGTTTCCATTTAAGCATATTGGGATGAAACAGATGATCTCTTACTGAAAAAAACAAAAAGGCTAAATGAGTATATTCTAAAAGAGAAAATAAAGGAAAAATATAACTTTGTAGAAAGAAAAAAGAGGTCTAAGAATATGATCATTGGGGTGTAAGAGAAGAAAACGCCAACGAAGTTCATAGGGTGGAAAGTATAAAGACAGACAAATATTAATATATATATATATATTAATGCAAACAATTAAAATATGTGGAGGGGCTTATAATTTGTTATTCAAACTATAGACTATAAATAGTTTGATTGTGTTGTCTATTTCGTAAAATCGGACCCCCACACCCTATTTTCTCATTGAATCATTGCCCTGAAATTGCTACGTTACTTTCTATCTTTTTTTTCCTATTACTATTCCCTTATACTGTTTCATACCTAAATGGAATGTGTGATTGTGTAGTTTATCTATAAACCCTGTTGTTACTCATCCGATCGTGTACCTATCCAAAGTTACAAAACACTTAAGTTAATTAGAAGGGTCGTGTCATTTTCAATACACGATTAAAATTTTACAATTATGCCATAAACTTAGACTAGGCCGACATCATATATAGCTATAGGCCTATAGCTATACAAATTTAATAATCATAAACAAAACTGTAATCTATCATAGACCCTTTTATAAACACAAATGACAAACCAAAAGAAAAGTTTAGATTGTAAAAGAAGAATTGACACGACCCTAATTGCCATTACCTACGTATTAAAGCTGACGCATGTGAGTTGTGAGGTGAATCAGGTGATGGGAATGATAAACATTTAATCCCGTGACTTTTTCGTTTATTGAAGCGCAGAGCAACAATCGATCGAGGACATTGTTAAGAAAATAAATATTATCACTTTGGTTTCAGATTTTAATATCAGCCTGTATCTTGAGCTCCATTAGATTTTTGTTAATATAAAACGGAGATTAAGATTTTGTAACAAAGAATTCGGCCAGAGTCGTGTGAAATAGTCCAAAATTGGCATCGTTGTCCACCGCCGTGTGATATTTGGAGGCAAGGCATCATTAGAGGGCCACATATACACCTCCTAATCACACTTTATGAATAATAAACACATTTAGTTGTAATAATACTCGGCGTACAACACTTGCTATATTAATATATTTTATAATTAAACTTGCTATAAATATGGTCGAGTCGAGTCCATTATATGTGTATCTGCGTCTTGGTCTTGGACCTTGGTGAGAGTAGTTAGACATGGGAGCTCTTGATTCCATCTCCGATTATATCTCCGACTACTTCTACGTCTCTAAAAGGAGGAAGCGTAAAGTCATGCAGGTCTTAATTTAAATATATACATAGATTTTTTTTTCCAGTCAAGTTTTTCTACGATTTTGAAATCTTAATAACTAGAAATTTTAGCTTTTGTCTTAGTATTTTCTTTTAAGAAAAAACAATCTAAAAATTAACAGTTTTGGTGCTCATCCATTCAGGACCTAATTATTCATTTTGCTTAACATTTCTTTTTTGGGGCAGACGGTGAATATAAAGGTGAAAATGGACTGCGACGGCTGTGAACGCAGAGTCAAGAACGCCGTTTCCTCTATGAAAGGTTCGAATCTTTAGCTAGTCTAGTGTCTATTGATCATGTGATGATTGGTTTCTTTAATCTTCCTTTGTAGTTTCTTGATTTCCATTAAACCTAACTACTGAAGTACAAGAGAGCATAGATATTTTTGGCGACCAAAATCGTGGAAAATTAGTTGGGATTGACTTATTATGACGAATTTTCAACGAACATATATCCTTCGAAATATTAAAGTTGGAAACAACGACCTTAACTAAATTAAGAATATTTACTAATTTAGTCGAATTTTTTATGTAAACATGCACCAAACACGTACATTTCTATATACAACAAGCCATAAATCCAAACACGCCCTAAAAAACAATCCAATATAATGTTGCAGGGGTAAACTCGGTGGAGGTGAACAGAAAGATACACAAAGTGACGGTGATTGGGTACGTGGAACCTAAGAAGGTGTTGAAGAAAATCGAAAGGACAGGGAAAAAGGCGGAGATGTGGCCGTACGTTCCGTACAATGTTGTCGCATATCCATACGCTGTCGGAACTTACGACAAAAAAGCTCCATCCGGTTATGTCAGGAAGCCTGAGCAGTCGCAGTTACAACTGTTTCCGGGAGCTCCCGACGACAATTTCATATCTCTTTTTAGCGACGAAAACCCCAACGCTTGCACCGTTATGTAATAAATGAATCAGTGTAGTATTATATTATCCACCGCACGTACGTTGTATTGTTGAATTGGCTATTTTCGTTTTTGGTTTTTGTAGAGAAAGAGGCAACTGGTAGTTACTAATTAGTGTAATGTGTAAACATTTAAAAATATGTATAATCAATGTATCTAATACTGAAGTATGTTTGTGTAATTTCAAAACGAGTGTGTAAAACTAATGTAGTTTATAACTAAAATCATTGTAACTACCATTACAATAAGAACTATTAAAATACTTTGCTAAAATTCAGATTGACCGGTAACTCTAATTTCTAAGTTGACAGAAATAAATATTGCTTTTACCTTTTTGTACTTATGGATAGCGAAAGTTTAACTGAATCTCCCTTGTAATTTTGTAAACAGATGAAAAAATGTAGAGAAATATTATTTAATTTTGTAGTATATGAATATAATTTTATAAAACAGATTTTGTTTGGCAGTTGTTTAGAGGATTTTCTAGTGAACTTATTACTTTTAGCCCCTAAAATTAGATTTTTGGTTTGATTTAAGTTAACTTTCTACCAATTAAATTGACGAAATATATTTAATTTTCTACTTAATTGTTGAGCTTTGGTTTTGTGGAGGCAGATATTGGTAAAAACGGTGTTGTGAATTGGGTTTTGTGGAAATTATTTCCAAGTGAAGTCCACACTTTGATTGGGTAGAAGATATCCAAATTTAACTCCTTCATGAATCTTCCGTCACGTAATTTCTGACACGTAGAAGATCCAACATCGATTAACTAAATTTTTCCGGAACCATAAAATATAATTGTTCCTCAATCCAAGTAGTTGGGTAACTCGATAGTAATAGTAATAATCAAATAATAATAATCGTAACTGTAATTATCTTGGAGTGTAGCCGGAGCAGCAAAAATATTCCGACCACCAGGAAGGAGACAAGTCATTTTTGTAAGTGAATTCGGTTCTGACTTCTGAGACATATATGGATGGCTCTCAGTTAGTTTGACTAGGGACACCAGCAGCATATACAAACTCAAAAATCTCTTTTTAAAAATATATAAAATCGGAATAACCGCATGTTCCTCTTTTGTTTCTATACAATTCGTTTCTTGTTTTCCTTTTAAATAAAAGAACGTCAATAAATTATATGAACATCTGTCTAAGATTATTCTTCTCACTGATTCAAAAGCATTAATATTAACATTTTACTTTCTCTTAAGTTTTTACTCCATTTTTGTAGTCTTGTAACTCTTGTTACCTAAATTTAGCCTTAGCCTCTATTTCAGCCTTTATAACATTATATTTTAGATCATAATATCTAACTTGAATTTTAACGTCCCCTAAGAATTGACTTATAGGGGAAGAAATCTTCACCATCTATCTACATGATTGAAATTTAATAAGTTTATTCCCATATTTGCTGCTTGATCACATCTTCAGACAAATGGTAGTTGAATCCACTTATAAAAGTGATTCTTGCCAGTTGTGAGCCTAAGCAAGAATAGATAAACATGACGTTTTCTGATAAATCTCATTTCATTTTTATTTAAAAGACAAATTCAATATAATCAGGCTTGGTCACATTGCCTTGCTCCTTACAATTATTTTAATTTTTTTTTATCCCGTTTGATTTCTTCCCAATATATTATAAAGGGTTTTCTGCTAAGAAACTATTTAATTTATTAAAATTTGTAAATTTGTAAATTTGACACTATAATACTTGAACGTGAACGTGAAAATCACTCGCAATATAATTCCATCAAAATCACCCGCAAAATCACCATCAAATTTCATGAACGTAAAAATCACCCGCAATATAATCATTGGCTATATTGTCCAGGTGTCTTTGTGTCAAATAGACAACTAATGGAATCACCAAAATGACATCATTTTTGAGATTTGAAACTCCATTAAACAAAATGACGTGATTTTTAATTTTTGTGAAATTAGAAATTTACCAAAATTAAATCTAGAGTAAAATTAGAAATTAAATATCATATCAGATTTAGAATCTGAAATTAAAACGAACCAATAATGTTACAAAAAATTCAGTTGAATTTAACGAATCAGTTATCAGATCCAACTACAAAAGACATAATTACCAGTTATTTGATCCAGATTAGTTCATGTGTTCTTTAGCTTTCGTTTTGTTCCTCTCTATGAGCTTATATATGCCATCGATGAATTCTAATTTTGGTTTTTCATTGGGCATGTTTGGCGAAATATCGCAGCGTTAGCGACCATCAATGACTAAAAAAGCCATCAACTTTCTTTTATCTTTCTTTATTTCTGTAAACTTTGGTTGTTGCAAGTCAAATTAGAACGCTGTAATATCAGCTACGTCACTCAAGCTCTTTTAAGTGACAACAATAGTGGCTAAGTTTGCAAATATAATATGAACATCATCTTTTACTTTCAATTTAATGATTTATTGTCTTTTAATTTGTGTCGCTAACTGAGTCGCTGCGGGCCTGCGGCTGGTTGAAGAACAAGCCTCTGTTTTATTGTCTTTTCAATTAATGTCTTTTACTTTCCATATTTGATTCAATTTATATTATTTCCACCTAACACAAATTGAAAGATCAGAGTTCAACCAACACCAGCTCACAACATATTAAGAAGCAATTTCGTTGGAGAAGAAAGAGAATTAATAAAAGTAAAAACCCAGAAATTTTAATTTATTATTAAGATTCCAATCCAGAATATTTCAATAGAAAATAGTAAAACTCGTGAGAATAACATCACCAGCTTAAATCAACATCATCCATGGGAACGACTTTGTTATGTGGCCATGTTATGTGGCCAACAATCAACGTGATGACGTTCGAGGTCACTGTAAGTCTCGGTGGTAGAATTGAAAGTAAAATTCATGTTGTTTTGATGAAAACAAAGAAAACATGTTGTTTGGTCAAGTAAAAAACATCATGTAGTGTTAACTCTAAAACGACATCATTTTAGTGATTCCGTTAGTTGTCTAACTGAGACAAATAGAGATAGCTCGACAATATAGGTAAGGGTTATATTGCGGGTGATTTTCACCTACAGAGTTTTAAGATTAGTGTCACTTACAAATTTTAATAAGTTTGATGGTTTTTTAGCAGAAAACCCTATTATAAACTAAGTCAAAACATAATACATTGCTTCCTCGCCATTTTTTCAATTCATCATTATAAAACAAAAAAAACTTCTTTAAATATATGTTTAAACAACTACAAATGTATTGACCTACAAATGGATTGACCTACAGAGTTTTAAGATTAGTGTCACTTACAAATTTTAATAAGTTTGATGGTTTTTTAGCAGAAAACCCTATTATAAACTAAGTCAAAACATAATACATTGCTTCCTCGCCATTTTTTCAATTCATCATTATAAAACAAAAAAAACTTCTTTAAATATATGTTTAAACAACTACAAATGTATAAATATTCTGCATATATAAGTGCATAACTATTCATATGAAAAGTACATGGCATCATATATATGTGACCATTTTTTCCTACTTCTTAAGTGAGAAAACATGCGACATGATCACTGGAGTAGAGAACCAACAGGAGTTTAAAAAGTATCAATTGCTCCAAATTTAAAGAGTACAAAGCAATCCCAAAATGTATATAGTAAGTGTCTTAGTTGTCTGGTCTTATCTAAAAATCTGCTAAAAGAAGATAAGCAGAAAAAAATAGATTTGAACTTTAGTAGTATACAGTTGTTGAAACAAAATTTGATTTAGAAAAATATAAATAATAAACAAAGAATTTGACTAGTTATTTCGCAAATGCAAACTGTGTACGTGTACTTATTGACCGTGGTTGCCCGGGTGACACATGCATTCCTCATCAGTTACCAAAATTCCATTGTTATTGGGAAATAAGCTATTTGAAAAGAAAATAAAATCTAATGAAATTAAATTAAATTAAATTTGTGTCGTCAAAGCTTTAACTAATAATGAAATTAATCGCCTCTAACTCCAGTAGTTTGAAAATTGAAAATTAGAGCGAGAGAAAGGCTCAAAGCACATCTATGATCGATTCAACCATCATCTCATCTCTTCTGATCTAATCTAAACTTTGATTCTTTCGAAGTTGATTGATCGCCCGTGAGTCATCAGTCTCATCAACGTAGTCACTTGAAAACAAAGTTGTTCTTGATTTACGAGATTTTGGGATGTTGGCCGCTGCTCTCTCTTTTAGAAAATTCTGGGATACAAGTAAGGTTCAATGTTCTTAGACCATCATGATCCATAACCCTCATTATAAATGTCTTTAAAATTAATTATTAATAAAAGTGATGTTGCATCCAATGAAATCATGACATATATTAAAGACACTGAATCTTTAGTGTCTATGTGTATATACAGATCTCTACTGTTTAATATATATTTCATTTTAAAATTTTAAAGACACTGCTATTAAATATGGGATGGACCTGCTCTTAATATCTTTCTTTTATCAACTGAAAATTATAGTGTTGGGTTTATTAAACTTTGACGAACTCACAAAGAAGAGGTTCGACCTTTGAGGCAAATATAACATCGATGGTTGAAAGTTGGTATCCAGGTATTGCAGACCCAAAACTCGGTTGACGAAAGAACTTTGTTAAAAAAAAAAACTTTGTTAAATCAGAGAACGCCACATGACTGGCCAATAAACAAGGAAATAAAAAAAGAAAAGAGTGGAGGCTAGATTTTAACCTGGCCAAAAAAATTACCATGGTTTAATTTGTTGTGTTAGTAAGCTTAGAAAGAGATGATAGGCTTCCTAAAAGGTCGGTCGCTTTCTAAGGGATAACATCAGAAAATTTATGAACCTAGTTAAACTTTAAGTTTTTGATATACAGATATAACTATTTGCTACTTTATTATTTAAAATTAATAATATTTTATCAGCTACATACTTTATTGATTTTTAGTTTATTATATAGAAATATAGCATATTTTGCTAAATACATTTTTTTAAAAAGTCTTGATGTTGCCTAATATTCTTGTAACTACAGTAAAACCTCTAAAAATTAATAATATTAGGACCAAAATATTTTATTAATTTAGAGAGATATTAATTTTTCTAAAAATTATTAATTTATATGGTGTTTTCCGAATTTCATAAAATATTATATAAAACTTATAAAACGAAGACAATACTTTCATATTTTTAATACATTTATACATAAAAAATAATTATTGCATAAATATTTTTTTAAAAAAAATTTTGATGTAATTTGAGAAAATAATATCATATATTTTGATATTTTAAAAAAATAGAAATAAATTCTAACAAAATTATATATTAACTAATAAATAAAAATATTATAATTATATTTTACTAATATATATTACATATATATAATATATTTATATGATTATTAATTTATATTATTAATGAAACTATATATTTACATAGAGTTTTAAAAATATATTATCTTATCGAAATGTGTTAATTATTATACCGAGCCAACTCGAGATCGTAAAAATTATCAATTTATAAATTTGATTAATTTATCGAATATTAATTTATAAAGGTTATAGTATACATTACTAAGAAAACAACACAAATCTTGGTATCCCACTAATACCAAAAACCATCGGATTACAATACATAGGAAACCAAATTCTTTGACCAAAAAAAAAAGAGGAAACAAAATTCTATCGACCAAAAGAAAAAAAAAGGAAACAAATATTTTTTTGTTTAGGAAACAAATTTCTAAAGAGCGACTCAAGAGTCAATAATGAAAGCAATAAAGTAACAACTTCACACCACAAATCATATGAAAAATACGCAAAACCCCAAAAGAAAAAAAAAACTTCTTCACCTTCTCTTCCCAACTTTTAAATAATCCACATACAAATTTGATTATTCTTCACAGTATATTTACACCGCTCGATAAAGACAAAGACATGGAGTTTATGCTTTGTCGGAGGACGATGACCACCAGATTCATGTTCCTGCTAATCGCAACGATGTCGTTGCTTGTAGCCGGTGTCGTAGGAGGCACGAAGCCAGAAGAGCGACTGTTCAACCTTGAGAAGCTGGAGATGTTCGTTGACAAGCTTCCTCATATCCCCACTCTTCATGGCTACCGCTCCGTCAACGGCTTCCTCAAACCCAAATCTCTTCGAATCGGCATGTTCTTCAAGAAATGGGTATTTTCTTCTCTCATTTTATCTCTTTCCTTCTTTGCTCTGTTCTCTTGAATGTGAAGCTATTTTTGGTATGTTAATTAATTGAAAATATAATCTTAGTCTTTCGTGAATACAGGTCATCTTCCTTTTCTGTCCTGAGGTTATATAAATGGCCAAAATATTTAGATAGAAATACATATAACCACCATTTAGTGATATACACCTGTATTACATGCAAAAAAAAAACTAATAGTAATGTTGAATTACCTCGTTAATGACAAAATTTAGCTTATTAAAATTTTGAAATCATATAAGATTAGTAAAGGTCTTCGCTGTTTACTTGGCTACGGCTCTTCGTTGTTAAAGTGATTAGAATAGATTCTCTGCCTTGTGCCCACACTCTTGTTCCACACTTATTTGTCCTTGATAAAAATATCTAAATGGTTAGTATTGAGGAATCAGTGCCTTTTATCTTCTCACTCGTGAAACTTAACATTCTTTAATTTCGTATACAAAATGAATTCTTAAATTACGTACTTATTGTTTATAACTGGGGTCCAGCCATGCAGCCACCCGTTAAATATGTTTTACTCATTAATTGTTATACATTAATAGGCTCAATTGGTTGGTGATGATATTTTGTTTCCCTGATCCCACGTTACATGTCATCCCTTGTTCATATTATTTATTGGTCATAGCAAATTGTTTAGCTTTTGCGATAATTGTTTTCACTTATTTTACTTTCACGTGTCCATTCTTCGTTGTAAACTAAATATCATGTTTTTAATTAAAAAATGATAAAAGTTTGTCTTAAAAACAATTTAAGTCTTATCTAATGAAATTTTAGTCAGGTATTTACATTATAAAAACACTAAACTAATTTTAGGATTATACTATATATATATATGCACTAAATAGAACCTGGAAAACAACAATTTAGGTCCGCTACAGGTAATAATACCCTCTTAAATTTTTGTTTTGACAAACTATACTAGTAAACATCAAATCTATGATTATTTGCTTTTCTTCTTTCGCCGATTGCTAAATAAGAGCTTTAGAAATTAGTACCAACCACCATGCCACTGAATATTTGTGATTGCTTTTCGACCACTTTGGCTTAATTAATTTGCTCGATAATCGAATGACCTTTTTTTATATAATGATTCGCATTTTGAAAAATTATGTCACTGATATGAATTACATTTGCATTTTTTTCAACAATGATTTGCATTTTGAAAAACACTGTCACTGACATGAGTTATAAACTACAGAAATTCCACAGAGATTTGCCTGCCACACCAGTGTTTGCATACGGTGCTTCAAAGCGTAAGGCAACAGTTCCTGGACCCACAATTGAAGCTACTTATGGCGTTGATACCTACGTAACATGGCAAAATCACCTCCCTTCATCTCACATACTTCCTTGGGACCCAACAATCTCTCCGGCAATCCCAAAACGCGGAGGCATTCCGACGGTGGTCCACTTGCACGGCGGCATCCACGAACCAACAAGCGATGGTAACGCAGATTCTTGGTTCACCGCTGGTTTCAAAGAGACTGGAACAAAATGGACCAAAACGACAACACATTATGTCAACAAGCAACAACCTGGTAACATGTGGTACCATGACCATGCCGCGGGTTTGACCAGAGTCAACCTTCTTGCTGGTTTGTTAGGCGCTTACATTCTTCGCCACAGCTCCGTTGAATCGCCTCTCCGGTTGCCCACCGGCCGCAAATATGACCGTCCGTTGATCGTATTTGATCGGAGTTTTCGTAGAGACGGTTCGATTTACATGAACGCCACTGGAAACAACCCGTCGATTCATCCACAATGGCAGCCGGAGTATTTCGGTGATGCCATCATCGTGAACGGAAAAGCTTGGCCAAAATTAACCGTTCGTCGTCGAAAATATAGATTTCGAATCATAAACGCTAGTAATGCCAGGTTTTTCCGGTTCTTCTTCTCCAATGGTCTTGGTTTCATCGTCATTGGCTCTGATTCAGCTTATCTAGCTAAACCGGTACCTACCAAATCGATTACACTCGCTCCGTCGGAAATCGTTGACGTCATCGTTGACTTTTCCAAGTCAAAATCGAAGACAGCAATCCTCGCCAACAACGCACCTTATCCTTACCCCTCGGGAGATCCTGTCACGGAAGAAAACAGCAAAGTCATGAAGTTTATAATCAAGAACAAATCAGAATCTGACACGTCAATCATTCCGAAGAAACTGATTAAGTATCCGCATGCTGACGTGTTGAATTCGGTCCGAACACGTTACATCGCTATGTTTGAGTACGTGTCGAGCGCTGATGAGCCAACTCATCTATACATTAACGGTTTGCCGTACAACGCTCCTGTAACGGAAACTCCAAAAATCGGCACAAGCGAGGTATTAATATTATACAATTTGAACTATTTATAACGGTCTAATTTATTTATTTTTTGGTCCAAGATTTAATAACGGTCTAATTTGAATGTTTAATTCTTATAATATCATGTCATTAAGGTGTGGGAAGTGATTAATTTGACGGAGGATAACCATCCGTTACACATTCACTTGGGATTGTTCAAAGTATTGGAGCAAAGGGCTTTGGTGGAAAGTGAAGAATTCACGGACTGCATGACGAAAAAGATCGATGCCGTCAAATGCCAGATCAGCAAGTACGCACGTGGGAACAAGACGGCAGTGACGGTACATGAGCGGGGTTGGAAAAACGTGTTCAAGATGATGCCGGGACATGTAACGAAGATCCTCGTAAGGTTTTCTTACATACATTCAAACGATTCTTACTCCTTCGATGCTACTCAAGAGCCAGGCTACGTGTATCATTGCCACGTAAGTTAGCACAAAACTTACTAAAAGAACGATCGTCTTAATTAATTATGAGTTGTTTGGTAACTAAATGGATACTAAAATATGCAGATCTTGGACCACGAAGACAATATGATGATGAGGCCCTTTAAGATGGTTAAGTGATAAAAGTATCTCAGCACGGTAGGCTGGCCTGAACAACCCAACGGATTCCATCAGCAGAGTCGGAGGTGGAGAGGACTCCTCATTCGTCGACGACTGGTTTTCGTTTTTTTGTTTTAGATCCGGTTTATTAGGGTCATTTGTGTACCGTACCAACTACGTAAACCACAGTTGTCCAGATTGAATTGAAATTTATAATATAATCTTTTTTTAAAAATGAGTATCTTAGCAAGATGTTAAATGATTACGTAGTTCTAATTTCTAAAGAAAACAGCTTGAAATTATAAATGCGATCGATTGTAGAATAGAATTGAGTTGATAATAGGACTACAAAAATTGAAGATATCAAATCTCAAAAATAGTTATTTCGTGTCAAAAATATAGAATATATGCAAATTTAAACTTGGTTGCAGTAGTAGTAGGTACCATCATATGAAGAAATTTGGTATATCTCAAAGATATTCATATTGCGAGTAGTCGAGTTTTTGTGTAACAGTGTTTCACTCGGCGCAGGACAAGTAGCTTGTCAAGTGGGAGAAAATGGACCTTCAGCCTTACAGTTACGGGGGCCCAATGATACGTTTTATTATTTATCTAGTGTAAGGTTTAACTTTGGGTAGGTGGTAAGTAAGAGAGGGCAGAGGTGAGTTGAAAAATCCTCGTATTCTCTCTAACCACCAGTCAACTAACCCGAAATTGAATCCTCGGGGGCTCATGTTTCTGTACCCACACTCTTCTCTATCAACCCCCTTCTTTTAATTTTATTGCCATTTGTTTAGTTTTTATTATTCCCTCAGAAACTTCTGATGTTTATCAAGTATCAGCAATACATACAATTGATTTCCAGCCACTACAAAAATATCTTACTCTTCTTGTCGTTATTTATCAGAAAATGTTATTTTCTAAAGTTGTAGCTACAAAATAGTTTTATTGGAGAAAATATCTATGATGCAATTGCAAACTCTTTGTTTAATTATTTATTACAGCAATTTTTCAAATATTCACAAATCTTCTATTAAAAGCTTAAATTCGCAAATCATTACAAGTTTTTGAAACTATTCAAAGACATTATATATATATATATATATATATGACTAAATATACCACATGAAACTAATAATCTAGCGACTAGTCATGGCGATCGTAAAACAAATATGTAAGAGACAACAACATATGATCACTATCACTCGAAATTTGGTCACAATCACTAGTTGCAGTGGCTAGAGATAGACAAAGGAACATGTATATAAGATTTATACAGTGAATTTCTATAAATTAATATTCTATAAGTTAATAATTTATACTGTATTTACCAAATAGTATTTCTACATGTAATAAATGTGGATAAGAATGACATATGGATGACGATCAAAAGAGAAAGAGTTAGATATAAATTGGTATTGGTAGGGCAAATTTTGATTCGACATTTCCAAATTTATGATCCCACAGACTAAGAAAACACCAACGTCCATTGGATTTGAATGGTACCATCTTTTTTTTTTTTTTGAGTTTGAACTTCTAAACGTGGGACCAACTAACAAGGTTGATGTGTTCTTCTTCTCCTTCAAATTCCTCGTCCATTAATATCAATTGCACCATGCCCGCTTCTCTCAACCCACCTGTCCAAGTCAAACTCTATCCTTGCAGATCCATCCCCCTAATCCTATATATCCATTGCTTCTCACAATCAATCAATAACTAACAATAAAACCCAACCAATCTCCTTTGAAAAAGACATGAACAAGATCCGTCTCCGTGCTCTCTCTCCGTCTTCCGGTAACTGTTTCTTCTTTTCAAACAGTACCAGTCCTATGTTTTACTATTCACATGACCAAATTATTCGTAATATAAAGGGTCCGTCCATGTGCACGAAATTTAACTTGATCCTTAATCTTTTTGTAGGGTTGCAACACCGTTGCAAGAAACGTAAAATGAGAGGTAGAAACTACGTTAGGCCAAAAGTTAATAAACTAAGCAACTTCTCAAAAGACGAAGACGATCTCATCCTCAAGCTTCATGCACTTCTTGGCAATAGGTTCTCATTCTTCTTCGTCTTCCTCTTCAATTCAATATTGAATGTAATGTTGTGAATGGTACGTGATAATCAAAATTTGATGGTACGTTATTTCAGATGGTCATTGATAGCGAGAAGATTGCCTGGACGAAACCGACAACGAAGTTAAGATTCATTGGGAAACTTACTTAAAGAAGAAGCTTCTTAAAATGGGAATTGACCCAACCAATCATCGTCTCCACCATCACACCAACTACATTTCTAAATGTTTGCATATGGAACATGAAATCAAGATTATTAGTGATCAATCTTCTTCGGTATCCGAATCATGCGATATGAAAATTTTACCCATTTCAAGTACCAATTGCTCGGAAGATGGTACTAGTACTGGACGAAGTCATTTGCCTGACCTGAACATCGGTCTTATCCCGACGTTGACTTTGCCAGCTAGTTGCCTTCAGGACTCTACTGAATCCTCTAACTACGGTCCAACAGGTCCAGTAACACTACTTCTTTTCCGGTGAAAAGTGATTATTTCGTTGTGCACAATCTTCTTAAATATTGTTATATACTTATATTACAAAGGAACTGGCACACATATACTAGTATAAATGTATAATATTCCCTAGAGATATAATGTAACGATGTTTGAAATTTTATTTTCCTAAATTGGACCGGCTGGTCGTTGAACAACTATTCTCTTAGTTGTCGAGTATTGTTTTCGGTGAAAGTAGAAAACCCTTTGATAACCGAAGATAACCGCTGAATCGGATCAACTAAGCTGTAAGAAATTAGCTAATATATGTGAACATAACAAAGAGTGGATGATGAAAGTAGGAGCTGTCACATCTGTAGTCCATCTCCTCCGAGAGGGAACTATGGAAGCTAAAGAAAACGCTGCAGCTACTCTCTTTAGTCTTTCGTTAGTTGATGATAACAATATTAAAATAGGCGAACTGGGCGCGATACTAGGTTTAGTGAATCTTCTTGAAAACGAAAGCATCAGAGGGAAGAAAGACGCTGCTACGTTTCTGTTTAGCTTGTGTGGTTATCAAGAAAACAAAGTTAGAGCGGTTAAAGTTGGTATTGTAAACCCATTGGTGAAAATTCTAACTGACTCGAGCTAAGGGGTTGTGGATGAAGCTTTGACCTTACTCTCGGTTCTTGCTGGTAACCAAGAAGCTAGAGCTGAGATTTTTAAGGCTAATGTGATAACGCCTTTGGTAAATTGTCTTTATAAAGAACCGAGAAGCGAAGAGAATGATGCGGCGATACTGCTTTTTCTTTGCAAGAGAGAGACTGAGAAACTGATCTCCATTGGTAAGCTTGGAGCTATTGTTCCATTGATGAAATTAGCTCTTAACCAAAATATCAATTTAGGTTTGGTAGCTATTTCTATTTCTCTGTTTATTATATTCTGTTTTTACTAATTCCATTTTAGAAGGTGGAGGTTAATAGAGTAACGAGAGTCGTACTCTTTAAGTTAACTCACCTTGTATTAGTTAATTTAGTTTTTTTCAATTTTGTTAAAAATCAAATTGTTAAATCAATTTAGCTTTTCGTTAAAAGTCAATTAATCACGTGCCTTTGGGAAGAAATGTTTTAGCCG
Organism: Nasturtium officinale; assembly: GCA_963854855.1. Classification (NCBI taxonomy): domain Eukaryota; kingdom Viridiplantae; phylum Streptophyta; class Magnoliopsida; order Brassicales; family Brassicaceae; genus Nasturtium; species Nasturtium officinale. The sequence continues at coordinate 7,556,224 of OY978514.1, read as the reverse complement.
ACGTAATTTTCCAGATTAATCGGAGTGATTAACGCAAGTCATTTTCCTGGAAAAACATTGGTCACAAAAACTTCCAAAACCGCAACAACTCTTGCACATATAAACTATATATATATATTGTCTAAGTGAACATAATTTTTCATTTCAGTTTTTATAATTAAACATAATTTTTGGGTTGTTATTGGTTTTTTCAAGATTGATAGCGAAATGCTACGTAACTTGCTGTTCCCATGGTTTTATATAATTATTCAAGATTTGGCATTTTGTTGGTTCACTATCATCAGCAGCCAACCATAAATCCATTAATCTACAATGATCTGATCTAATACAGCAACCACCTTGAACTACTGAGCTCTTAATACATACCCACTCAAAAAGTCTTTTCAACTCTTTTGTGTGACTTAAAACATCACATTTTTAGTAAACCTAGAAAAGATCATTCTCCAATGGGAAATAGCTTGGGAAGCAAGAAAACTGCAAAAATCATGAAGATCAATGGTGAGAGTTTCAAGCTGGAAACTCCGGTGAAAGCTGGTACGGTGGTTAAGGATTTCCCCGGCCACGTTCTCTTGGAATCTGAAGCAGTGAAGCGTCTTGGGATCAGAGCAAAGTCCTTAGAGCCTCACCAAAACTTGGAATCCAAAAGGCTTTATTTCATGGTGGAACTTCCTAGGTATTATTCCTCAATCTCCCTCTTGGTTTTAGGTATTTCAAGTTGGAATCTTTTTTCGAGTAATCATGAAAACCCACGTGGCAGAACATGGAAAGAGAGAACTCCAAGAAGAGTTCGGTCGGGAATCCAGATGAGTGCTAAGGAGAGGCTAGAGAATCTGAAGCTGTCTCGTAGATCATCGTCTGATCTGTCGGTAATGAAGAAGACTGAGGATAAGGTTGATGAAGTGAGAGAAGTTATAAGTAGCGTTAAGTTAAAGTTACCAAAGTGGAAAGTGGAGAAACTAAAGAAAGAGAGTGAGAGTGGTTCTGATTTCTCCAACAAGATCACAGCACTTTGTCTACTTAACATTCAGAGACAACATTTGCTTAGTAATGGAGGAAGAAGCTTTGGGATTGGAGAAGAAGGTGTCAAATCACATGAGGTGGTCAATTCTCTTTAGGAAGTTTCATCTTATTTTACTTTTATTGAAACATCGATCCGTTTCTCAAGCCACGTTTCTTGCTTATTTTGCTACGAAAGTTGCCACTAGGTAACAAATGTGCTCCAACTTGTGTTACAACTTATTTTTTTTTTTTTTGATAAAGACTTGTGTTACAACTTTCTTCTAGTCTATTCCAAAATAAAAATATATATATATATATAAAAACTAACAAGAAGACGAAAGATTAGGTTTTATAGATAAATTTTGAATTGCTTCCAGAATATCTTATCCTTTGGTTGCAGAAAAGGCTTCAAGAACAAAGTCTCTGACTTGTGATTTCAATTTGTTTTCCCTTTATTTTGACTACGTTAGTTTACATGAAGATGATTGAATCAAGCCTGTGACCAAGGTGATTAGTGTAAATAATTTCAAAACACACTTATTAATAGTAATGCTGAGCTTAAAATCGTATCTTCTTCATTTACAACGAATCTTTGTTTCTGTTATAAGACTTAGCAACACAACCAGTTTCTGTATGAAAACAAGATACGAATTGGAACAAAGGAAGAAAACATATATAAGAATAAGGCGAATCATTAGTATTTATTTCTTTAAATTTGGAAGACTTTAGTTTTGACCGAATAATTACAAAATACAATTCTCCAGACTCAGAGACACCAATACACACCAAAAAAGAAAAAGAAAAATCAGTCAGTCAGGTCCCGAACCTATAGATGTCTGTCTGTTAACCAATTTCCCTTTTATTGGAGAACAAATTGGGATCAGTAAACAAAAGAATGATGAAAAATGTTTTCTTTTTCACTGATCAAGAGGTCCATGGCTCAGGAACAGTAAGAAAATAAGTGGTCATGGCCTTTCGAAACCTCTTCTTGTACTGTTTTGGTGAGACTATGGTTGGAGAAGCGTTCTTTGGTCCACCCAAAATCCCTGAGGCTTTAACCCAAGTCTCAAGGTGCTTGTCCCATGTGTACTGTCTCATGAAGTCGATGATCCCAAGAACAAGCTCCTTACGCTCTTCATCGAACCCAACCAGCAATGAATAGTCCATTACATCCACAGACTAAAGAAAAGAGGATAACGAGCAAACACAGATTAATCAAAACATTTAAGAACAAAAATGATTAGGGAGTAATGAAAACACTTACAGCCAAGAAGTTTGTATCGTTCCATATAGCTCTCTCCAAGCTTCTTTTAGCCTTGCTTCCTAGGAATATCGGTTCTGTGCGTAGTGTCTCAAGCAGATTCATGTCTAGCAAAACTTTGTCTGTTCCGGATGTGTTTGGATTGTACCGTGACCGTGCAGATCCCTTAAGATCATAGATCCTTGATATTTTTCTGTTATAGAAAAGATTCTCCATCACCATCAAATCCATTTTCGTCTCTTTTCCACCTTTCGAGTGTTTAATTGAGACCTACAAGACACATATCATTCACATACTTAGCATTTCCATTTCAAAAGTAAAAGCCAAAAGCTTTGGTCCTACCGAGTTTACATTCTCTATATTTTAACTAACCTGGTAGATACCAAGAATCTTAGCAAGACAAGTGGGGCTCCCTGAGCTGAGTGACTCCTTCAAATATTTGAAGTATTCAGGTGCAAAATCCTCGAAAGAATCCAGCTCGGTTTTGACCACTTGTTTTATGATGAACCTCTCGTCCAGTGACTTGGCAAAGTAAACATTGCTTTTCCCTCCTTGTGCAGACCATCTCTGACACCGGCTCAAGGATCTCACAAAGTCCACTTCGCTCGGACAGCAAGTCTTTCTCAAAGTTTCAAACTGCGTTGCAAAATAACACGTCACAGCGAACTTCACCTTACCTCCGGTAGAGGAAGAAGAAGCGCGGTCACTGAAAGAAATGGTCAAATGTGGAGACTTTTTATCGTCTTGAGAAGACCCATAGACTGCATGGTGTATGTAATCAACATCACTCGATCCAAAAGAACGCCAAGTAGAGAAGGTGGACGGTTCAGACTCTCTGTTATGTAAGTTGCTGGCACTACTACTACTAGCAATACTTTTGATAGCGACCCACTCCTTATATTCCTCGGAATTGATAGCATATGATACAACACTAGCGGGATCATCATCGTATACAGGAACCACAATATCATTGAGTCCCCTTTGAGGAATCAACATCCGAGCTCCATCAGCCATCTGAGATGCTGAAGAGATGTATGTAGGCACTGAACCAACAATCAAATCCAACTTTTGTACTTCAAGTGGTAACATTTGTGAGTAAGTCCTCATTACATTTGAAACAGGGTCCCTCACCATATTCATGTACTCTCCAGAAGCGTGGAATGATCTGAGAGTCGAGAGATACAAAGAAGATGGAGGTAAACCTTTTCGGATCCGTTCTTGAAATCGTATCGCTGAATCAAACGATTGGACTCGAATCGGCCTGGCAAGTCTTTGGAGGGGAGAATTAGCAGCTGAAAAGCCTTCTGTCTCAGCAATTGTCTCGGCTTTCTCAAGAGTTTGAAACGAGCCCAACCACGCCGAATCTATCCTCTCAGACAGAGAAGTGCCAGGGGAGACCATGTTCTCCGGATCTTTGTTATCACCATTAGCTTCTGAACCAGAGTGAGCGTTTTCTTCTTTCTCATCTGGACCTTCCTGCAGTCTATGGTCAATCTTTGGAGGATCTTGCGTCTCTGAATTCCAAGAAGCATTGTCAACACCAGTTTTAATGACCGATGCTTTCTTGAGTTGAGAGTTTAACAAGTAAAGCTGATGATCCCAAGCATGAGAACCAATCACAAGTGCCCGTCTCAATCGATTCAGCTCTAAAATATCCAAACTCCCCTGAATTTGCAGATTCTCCACAAATATAGGTTGCAGCGCGTCCTGTTCATTATGAGAAAAATTATATCAAATGCAATTTCAACAAGCATCATCAAGATTTCAGAAGCAGGAGCAAAACAATCACATGCTCACATCATATTCATCTTTTTCCCTCACAAGTTGATCTTTTAATCCTATTATGCGACTATGCAGATCACAGGCTTCAGATTGTTCAGGTTCACGTAAACTGCTTTTTTCTTCTATACGGTTGAGCATACTAGATATCTCGGTATACAGAGTCTGCGTTTTACTCACAAGCTGTAAAATGCAGAAACAGAGATTATATTGAGCTTTAACATTTTGCATATCCAAAACCTGAAGCAAAAGGGCCTTAAAATTTTCTTTAAAATCTACCTCGGCGGCCTCTGTCCGTATCCACTCCGGTTGAGGATGGCTGTTGAATTCAAGCATTGATGGAGGAAGGAAGACAGTACGTATATTGATGGGAGAATATCTAAAGAACGCAACCATGTTCCCAAATCTGCAAAACAATAAAATCATTATATTATTAGTGCTTTAACAGCATTGAGATAATAACTCTAGAGAATGATATTATATAGTGCTTACCCATAGAATCGAAGGCAGTCTCTCTGAAGCGAATGACCACAGGATGCAACACGATTTGCAGTTGCATGATTCGAAAAGCTAAGTTCCAGAAATTTTCCAAAAGACAATCCCCATGCAGCATCAGACATAACTACTCTACGAGTAGCAGGTGGGACTCCATCTTCATGTGCACATCTTAAGCAGCGATGCCACATCCATATCTTCCCATCGTGTTCACCTGGAAGCTTCATGGAAGGTAGACGTCTAACATTGATAGTAAGATTTCCATTCTGATGAGAATAACAGAGGACATGTGCATCAACTAGCTCCTTACAAGATCTACAACTTTTAGTCTGTCCAGAAATAGGAAACAGGAGAGTATAAATTTTCGACTGCTTATTTCAAGAAAGACGAAAAAGTGGATTAACATTTTAAATGAAAGAGCTACCTGATCGAAAATGTCATCTTTCAAATATCTTCCGAGAGGTTTATCAAATGATCCATAGAACTTAATCCGCAAGAGTCTTGATCGTTCACATACTGATTCTTTCAAAACACAGCGGCTTGAAAATGAGACCAATATGCTCTGATGAGAGTCTGCAGCAGAGAAATATTCGCTGGAAACATCATCTTCATCGAATTTCTCATGTTGTGACAAATCGTGGGTGTCCACTAATTGGTTCTCTTCTTCAGCTCTTGGCAGTTGAGTAGGTGCTTCAGGGATTTCTCCACTTAAGCACACAGAGGGTTCATCCAAGTCATTTAACTCATTCGAAGAATGTGATCTTGTTACCAAATTATGGGCAAAATCTCCAATCAGGGCATCAGATTGCTCAGTGCCAACTTCACAAGATGATGGGAATAGCTGACTTGGATCAAAATCCTCACATAATGATTCACAAACCTCATGCTCTGGCATTGGGGCTGTACTTTCATCTTCGTGTGAAACTGTATCAATTAAAGTTTGACCACCTGTTTCTGTAGGAGATTGAGCCACCAGGGAGATGCCATCATCGATCATTCTCCTTTGTGATGCTGTCCGCACCATCCCTGGTTGCTTCAGTCTAATTCTAGGCAAAGAAGCACCTTCATCCGCAAGGAATGAGGTCTCCAATGATAAGTGATAAGCAGCAAATACAGCATACTGAATAACATGCTTAACCTTCTTTAGCTCTTCGCGACAACTTCCCCTAAGAACAACCTGCAGATGTTTCAGAAACGCTAATCAAGTTGAGAATGAAAAACTGATGAACGTACAAATAGCAGACTTCATAGCTACAAAGGTTCCAGCTTTACCGTGCAACCTAGGCGCCTAGGACACCCTTCAAAGTACATAAATGTCCTAGATAGTTTTCTGTTTGACTGATTGCTAGTTTCATGTTGCTCCAGCACTTTCTCAGTCCGGAACAGCTCACAGTGCCCCAACCGAGCAGAAGAAATTCTATCTACTGAGGGGCAAACAACAGCACCGGTGCAACGGGATATACGATCAAGCAATGATCTTTTCACATTCAGCACCAATGAAATTTCTTTCTCTAGAAGGTATTGCTGGGCATACGAAGATACACTTTTCTCTACCAGTAGAACATTAGGACGGAGGGACTCTATTTTCGCTATTATCGCCTTCAGATGATCATTTTCCTGTCCAACACACCAAAAATCAACAGTTTTGTTAAGCTTGTTAGTCAGAGATTTTAAGCAGACATCATAACAATAAGAGTAAAACACCAACCTGTTGAAGCAAAGTGTTGAAGGAAGCTAACTCGCCTGCAGCTCTCTGATACTCGAGAGACCCAGCTAAAAGCAGCAGCCGCGGATTTCTGTATTGCGATGTCATCCGCTTGTGCCTAATGTTCTTGCTGCACACTATTCCCCTGATGAGGATGCTGCAGAAACAAGGCATTTATTAAGTACTTCTTAGCCCGAGGACAATACTAATGAATCGGATAGTGGCAAGAGTTGGAAAAGAAAAAGTTCCAACAGATAACTATACCTCTCTTTTTGATTTCCGGATGCTACACATTTTATTTTCACATAATCCCCGGGATCCATACTGCCGCCTGCACGAGTATCCGGCTTTATAAAATTCGCAGCCTGCCACGCTAAAGCAGTGACAATATCCAACCAGTCCTCAGCACTACCATCATCACATGGACTAAGCTCCTCCCCACGTAATAACTCTGCAACAAGAGCTCGGAAGTGGTCATGCACCACCGTTCGAAGAGGTTCATTGCTGTCTTCTCCCAGTTTCTCCCTTGTAGGAATGTGGCTAGAAAAGCTACTACTCAATGAAAACTCGGGAGCAGAATCTCCAATATCATCATCTTCATCATCATATTGAAAGTAATTACACTCAGCGTCATCATTCTCATCTTCAGGTGGTGGAGGGTACCAGATGCGGCCGTTGTTCTCAAAATCCAACGGCTGTTGCAACTTATCCTCCTCCTCCTCATGATCTTCCAGGCCCAATGCCCTCTGATCAGGCTTATCTAAATCAACAGCCATGTGTCGTTGTTCTTGACGGTGATCAAAAGAAGCAGCAGTAGGGCTTAAGTCTTTCGCGTGATGTACAAAGCGCCCAAGAGGATTAAAATGGTTCCTTAATGGACTATGGTGAGGACTGGACCCAGCTGAAGATTTACAACTAAAAAGCTCATGTCTAGCACTAACACTACCCGACTCTATATCTGAACTTTCCTGATAATATTCACTCGAAGGACTTAAAAACTGTTTACCCTCTTCTTCCTCTTTCCTGCAAACACAAACACATTATCACAAACTTACTCCAACATATACATAATTCATAATAGACTGTAAAAATTCAAACTTTTCATATATGTACATAATCAAACACTTACTCCAACATGTTTAAAGACTTAAAATTGACTATAAAAATTCAAACTTTTTCATACCCATAATCAAACACTTACTCTAACATGTTTAAAAACTCAAAATAAACTATAAAATTCCAAACTTTTAACATACCTGCTAGGATAGCAACGAATAGAGGCCATGTTCCTGCAATCACGGATTTCAAGATTCTCATTTTGAGGTAGATCAGGGCTGTCTCGAGGATGAACCTTATCATAGCTCTTACTCCGTAACTCATGAACCTCACCATCACATTCTCTACACAGATTCTTGCTCACCTCTGTATCAGATGATTCATAGCAACTCTTGCACCAACAATGACCACAACTAAGACAACAATATCCATGGTCTAGCTTGGTTCCACAGCCATGACACATTTTTGAAACGATTGGCATAATTTCAAAGTCTTTAGATGGTGATAAACACAAATAATCTCTTGAATCTGAAGTTATCCAAGACCTAACTTTATCAATTAGATCTAGCAGTGAACCATCAGGTATTCCCATAAACAATCAAAATATTTTACTTACAAATCCCTATTTCTCCTCTCTATATATATATATATAAACTTTAATAATTTCCTGAATGGAAATTAAAAAAAAAAACAAACAAACACAATCTGTGACTTTAATTTTAAACCTCCCACGACAAAAATGGTGGGTAGATTTGGATGAGAATTTTTTTTTCGTTTTATAATTTCAGAACAAAAAAAAAGAACAAGTCCTACATCAATCCCAAACCCTAGATCAAAACCTCCCAAATTTCAACCATTAGAAACAGATCTAAAACCAAAAAAAAACCCAAAACATGAAAATTGAAAAAGGAAAGAAGCAAAGAAGACGATTCTTGACTTTCTCGTCGATCACAGCTTTAAAAATCAAGATAACAAAATAAAAAAGGGGAAAAAACCAAGAAGAGTGAAATTGAAGAAACAACAATAGAAATTAAGAAAGTAAAAAAAAAAGGGGGAAAGAAATTAAAGACTTGGCAAAATGAGAATCAAAAGGAGAAAGAGAAGAAGTACAGAGAAGGTTCCTTTACTACCGGACTTAGCTCGCATCTCGAAACACTTTGAGCTATATGTTTTTTTTTCTTCTTCACTAATTTGTATTGCTTCTTATTCTTCTGTATAAATATAATTTTTGTTTATTACATAGACGATCCAGTTATGGCAGGTTTCTAGAGAGAAATGATCCTTATACTGCTCCGCCATTAACTGTTCACACCTTTTCTCTTTCCTCTGTTCCTTTGTCTTTTTTTTTTTAATTTTTTTAATTCAACTATGGCTTATAGTTTATACTTTACGCAGGTTTTTAAATATTTATCAATTCTCATCTGATTTAAATTTTAGGTTGATAGATAATTTTTGTTTTAGTAAAAAAAAACATGACAAAAGACCTGTGTAAGTCATTTTTTCTTTATAATATGACAGGACAGTGACTCCGTCTTCAAGCTTCCGTTTTCAATTGGTTACAATTCATCAACGGCGTTTTTCTTCTTTCCTTTTTTTGTCAACTTTTTTCCTTCTTTATATAAAAACATTTTTTTTTGTTTTTTGGTGCTCTTTAATAAATTATTTTTTTCCTTTTTTTCTTCTTTTTGAAAATTATAAATTTCTTTTCTTAAATATATTCATACACGTTTTTATTAGTATTCCATTTTTCTGCACGCCGAATTCTTCTCTTTTTAATTTTTGTTTTGATACACATTTTTCCAGCAGGCAGAGTACCTCTCTTCAAAGTTTTTTTTTTAATTATCTTATTAAATACAGAAGATCTCACATTATTCCAAAACTTAAACGTGTAAATCTGGTCTTAAATATAAAAATATGGTCTACATAATTATTATTAACCGTACAAAGTATAAAAATCGAATAACAGTTATGATGCTTTTCAGCAAAAAAATGTATATATATAATTGGAGAATGAGAAGATAACGATGATCAAATTATATAATCCTTTTTAGCAAAAGAAAATTTACATAATCACTTATAATTAAGATGTAAATGTAGTCAGATAATTTGTATACTTACTTTGACTGGATTTTGTTAACAATTTTAAAACAGTTGTCCGTCAGCGGTGGAGGTGTTTTCCTTTACGTATGTGTAGGTAAGGGATTAAACTCTCTGCGACTCCGTTACACCTCCTAGGGAAAAATATAACTCCATCCGATAATAATATAATTCTATAATATAAGAAATAAAATGAAATTGAAAGGGAAAATATTATTTGAAGATTTACATTTCAAGTCCTCGCGCTCATGTCTTGATCGTGTGAAACACGCACCGTTGACAAAAATGCAATATGGGTAAAGTAGAACCATCCGTTTGTGTAGCTTTTAGGTGGAGGGCCGTCAAGCTGATCCCTAACTCATCTGTTTATCACTTTATTAGGCCTCTCCTTAACTATTAACCTAATTCAAGTAATGTCACCCCTTTTCCTTATCCATCCACAGTATTATAATTTTTTAGAGACAAATATTTATTTATTCAGTTTGTTAATTTAACTTGAAATGTTGCATTTGAGATGAAAATAGGCCATCATGGTTTTCTTTTTAGTTTTTAGTTACATACTTTATGTCATTTTGAAAGAAATGGATTTAATAATCGCAATGTTCAGTTTGTAATGTAAGAGAGATCTTAACCCAAAATATATTGAAATTTCTAAATTTTAAATATCATTTTACTTTCAATTTTGAATCTTAAAACTTGATATAAGTTCCCTATTTAAATTTACTAGCTAAATACTCGAGCAATACTGTTTTGACAAAATGATATGTTGAATCTTTTAAAACATATAATAATTAAAAGGTGGGTGAGAAGACACCATCTCGTTTTAGTTTTTGGATATTTTCTATTTTTATAGTTTAAATATTTATATTCTTTTTATAAGAATGATTATTGGCTTGAATTTTATAGGGTCTACGAGATGAGACCATTAGCTTAGTAATAGTTGAGATGGTGGTGATTTTGGTACTGATCTTACTATTTGAAATAAAAATGACAAAACATTATCTAAACTTGTCTTACTCTAAAAGAGAAAAACTTTTGCAACGTTATCCGGTACACACGAATGTTTATGGATCACCAGTCGAGATTCAATTGTTAACATTTTGTAATGGTTTTATATTCTTTTGCAGATGTAAGAAAATATTTATAAGATCAATCCAACTTCTTAAAATTATTGATTAAGAATGGTTAAAAATCCGACTCCAATCTAAGTATATTTCGGAAGCTTTCTCAGTTTAGTTGATCAAACATTTCATTTTGTTTTAAAGAATTTCATATTTCTACATCTAGTAAGAAGCTCGATTCATAGAATATGTAAATTGTTGAATATTAATTAAAAAAATTAGCAGAATTTTATAGTGTGATGCACACCTATGATCGCTTGTAATGATAAGAATAAATGTGTTTATTAATCCTTCGGTTTATAAATAAGTGTTATGATTAATTTTGTTTTAGATTAAGTTTTATTTTAGGTGTTCAAGATAAATGTTTGATAAAAATATCAGTTTTATCTTTTCTGTTTTAAAGCATTTTACTAATACTAATAAGAAAATATATAAAATATATAAATAAAGAATAAAATTATTATTTTTTAAAACTATGTGTAAGAAACCGTAAACAACTTTTATTTATTACGTTTATAAACGGATAAAGTGTATACCAAAGACTAAAACGTTTAATGTAAATTTTTATAATATGAATATTATTATCCGTTGTGAAATCATCTATAGCAAAACTGATGCGTTTTCCAAATGGTATAACTACTAGTTTCACTTGTGGTGAAAAGTAAAATCATATTTATAGTAGGATAAAAAAATATTTAAGTAATTTAACGCAGTAGACCATAGAAACAATGACGAAGCTAACTCTACTATTTTCTTCATTTTTAATGATCTAATTGTTGCAAAACAAAAGTAATACTATTATTATTATGGTACACTTTCGGTTTGACCGTAGTTTCGAAATGAATGTCTAGAATGGACCTTTAAAATTGTTGTCTTTCGTGGTATTTTGATGTCTGCGTCAATTTCAGGGTACCAGGGGACCCACCTTGGGGTTACCTCTCAAACTCTCCATTCGTTCAATTAGCACCGATGATATACGGCATAAAAATATTTGATTGTTTATTTAACTTTTGTACTTTGTAATACTCCTATTTATTTACGAACCATGCATCATCATGGATAAACCAAATTGCTTACATGTATCACAAGATGATGTATAAGTTACAATAACAGGTTTTAAATTGTTTAGTCTATGGGAGCTGATGAATCTTGTAATCTTATTACATTCTGAAAGGGCAAAATTATGTTTGCATTCTACGACTAATCGAAAAGCCTATTTGGCTATATTTTCCAAACTGAAAAACAAGACTCACAATCTTTATTTATATGGACATCCTTGAAATTTTGGAATCTCAAATTTTTAATATAAGAACATGTGTCTTTGGAATTTTGACAGTTATTATGGACTGCCATTGTGTTATTACTTGATGAGAATTCCTTTTCTCATCATTAACATAATTTATTAGCAACATGGTAATAGAAATTTTCAAAATAAAATAAAATAATGGTTATAGAAAGAAAATTTTAGGCGTGATATCATGTGATGTTACATTCCCCTTGTGCATTGTGCACGGGAGAGAACCGGTCGGACAATACCTATTATATTTTTCAAATACAATGTTAACGTTAATTTATAACTTACTTTTTATTTAATCAAAATTTTATATTTAATCAAAACTTTATCTATTAAAAGTCTTAAATAGATTGTAGAAGAAAATAAATTATATACTTTGTAACCAATAATTTTTGTACGTATTTGTTACAAAATACGTAATCGGATTTGTTTTTATTAAAAATTAATAAATATTGTTTGTATTATAATTGTTCTGACATAATCTTGAACTAAAACGTGTAAGAGAACATTACATATAGCATGGAATCAGCGGAAATTATATCATATAGATGGCAATTTCGACTTTCGAGGGAAAGAAAATAAAGAAAAAATCTGTATTTTTTTGCGATTTTATTAACCAGAGGTCCAGAACTAAGAAAGATAATAATTTATGCAATGTTACGCTTGAAATCGCGACCTACTAGATTATGACAACAATATGGGCCACTAGACCACGTTAATAAAAAAAATGGTTATGTACTAGACTCTAAATCTCTTCGGAACATCTTAATTAACGTGTACCGAAATTTTAAACATCGCCCGTTACATATTGCATGGACCAATATTATAGTTACATATACAATAGGAATGCTGACTGATACCTCTGCCTGGTACAATTTACAAAGGTCTAGTATTGGTCACTGCCATAATAAATGGTACAATTTACAAAGGTCTAGTGTTGGTCACTGCCATAAAAAAATGTTAACTTGTACTCTTGTCTGGATAACAGGTCGGCATTGTCCTATACTAGTCAGTGAACACGGTCATATATAAGGAAGGTTGGCTAGCATACTTGCTCCAGTGGTTTGGGGTTGAGCATATCACTCATTCGATATCTGAGTTCGATTCCACTTGACCATCCAACTCGTAGATAATAACTGCGCGAAAAAGATAATGAGCGAAAAAAGATTAATAGATCAAATTCATGAACTCTGGATATAAAAAAAAAACACATATGATTCTGTACTCCAATATATTTATTTTTTTATTTTTCACCAATTCCAGACATTTTTTCAAAAACAAGTATTAAATTAGGTAGATAACAATACACATTTATAAAACTGCTTCAAAATTCTATCAAGATTTTTTTCATTTATGGTTTTTATAATCAGTTGTCACGTTAAACCATTTGATAGTCAATTTTTTTATATATATCCAAGATAATGCATTCTAATTTTATATATATATATATTTCCTAGTTGATATCTCTAAAGATTTTAAAAAACACTTAGCATTTTCTTTCTTTTTGTGAACAAATCTTTCCCTTTAAAAGTTCATGCTTGAGCTTGACAAATAAATTAATAATTGGTAATTAATTTCTCTTTAAATCAGTGTAATGATTATGTTCTTATAGATGTACTACCAAATAACTGGCTATTAAGTGTGGTCCAACACTAATCTCTTATCTCATTTTTACTATGGATCAGGTATCAAATCGTATTTTAGTAGTAAGTACATTCGTAATAATGTGTACGACCATTACCATTACTCAACTGTTGTTGTATAGTCTCAAAACCTTCTCCACGTATAAAACCTAAACATCAAAGAATCTCGTCGACAGCAAAAAAAAATCAACGAATCTATTCTTTTAAAAACATAGTTAAATACACATATTTTTCTACCTTTTAATCATGAACTTTCAGATTTTGAGTGTTTGTGATTTAATGTCATTACCCACAGGCGCTGCGCTTTGTTTTAGTCCATTTTACAATGATGTATGTATCTCACCGTGTCACTTTTTCCTTTGTTTTCTTTAAATAGGAGCTTCTTCTCTTCTTTCATGTGCATTAATTATGAAATTTATATCCTACTCGTCAAATACATAAGAACAAAAAATAATTGTGAGAAAAAACAACTTTACAAAGAAAACAATATAGTAAATTCGAACGGTCATAAATTACAAGCTTCTTATGTATATATACTGATGATTTTCTGTAGTGTTACAAGGTTTAACAAATCGACAAGCTCTACGTGGAGTCTCGTCAGTTTGTTGACATCCATTATAATTTAATCTAGTTAATATGGATAGATATGTTACATCATGGTACCATTGAATATAAAATCTAACCATAAAATATTTCAAATTGCTCTGATATAATTCCAGTCTTCGTCGGTTCCGATAAATGCAAAATGAATGATGACAAAGGAAAATAAAATACAATTTGGTTAAATGAATAAAAACTAAAATCAGATAAAGAAAATTTTTAATGGGAACTAATGGTATGGGCATTGGATCGTGTCACGCATTTTAACTGACGTGAATGTAAGGAGTGGTATAATTATAAGTTCACACCAAATTTAATACAGTACATGCTTTTGCATATGTATTCGTGTGAGTATATATATATATATATAAATAATTGCCAACAACTCTCTATTTAGTGAAGTTTTATAAATATAAACTTATAAAATTAAAAAGATAATGAAACAACAAAATGATTAGTAAAGCCTTTAAACAAACAAAAAAAACCACAACAACAAAATAAATAGTGAAATTGGAAATTGGGAAAATGGCACCAAACAGAATTGGAATTGACCAAACGAGGAAGGAGGAAAAAGTCCGTAGCTATAGGCCCCGCACCTAATCCTGTAATCCGTATAATCCAAATGGTGAAAATTCTTAAATTTGTTTATCAGAAAAGAGTTTGTACTTAAAAATAAACAAAAATGCGTGTTCTATATACATATCATTTATTAAAACAGAAAGGAAATAAAAAATGGGACAATTTTATTATATTCTCAAGCCAATTAAAGCCTGTTCTATGTTCCTATATAAAAATCAGACGGTCCATTACAACGAGTTATAATTTGACCCAACACTTCAATTTTATTTTTAAACCTGAAGTCAGATCAGCACATTAATTCTTTGATCTAGGAGTATTTAAGTAGCCTAAAAGCTGTCTAAATTTAATGGTTCATTAAGTTTTCTTTACCTAGTCTATTATTTGTTTTTTTTTTTAAATTCCCGAACCAATGAAAACATTTAAAAAGTTATGTATTGTGTTCTCACTATTGATCAATGGAATCGAAACATAAAAAAAATGAATATAACGTTCGTGCTATTGATATTGGGGTTTATTTTGGGTTTTAGCTTCTAAGGCCCAATAGCTAATAATAATGTCTCGTTGGCTCAATTCAGCTTGTTTTGGGTACTTCAACAGTTCGGACTATGGGTCCATAAGAATAGAGAACCAACTATAAAAAGTTAAAAACTAATATCATTGGCCTTATGAGAAATTTTCAACAGTGGATAATTGCTCAGCTTTTCCATAGCCTTTTCCAATTTAAGTCATTTATTTTATTTTTGAATGAACAGATAAAAATTGCATTGTTTGTTTCCCTTTATTAAAGATAAAAATTGCATTGTTAATATTATAATGTTTATAAATTGGACCGTTCTGATAGTTAAAATCGGTTTACGGTTATATAGCTAGCAGAAGATTGTATTTACATAAATTTGAATTCATAATTTGCTCTTCATTGTAATTATAGTAATAATTGTGATAGATGCGGAGTGTTAATAATTAATAATTTAAAAGTCATTGAATAAAAATTTTAATAACGAAATATTAGTTAGATTTAAGTATTTAACATAAACTAAAACAAGTACACTGATAGAAGACAAAAACTAAAATATAGGATGCTTTTTTTATTATGACGTGGAAGATTTATGGAAGCTTGCGCAATTGGTAGGTGGGGAAAACTTGAATCTTCAACAACAAGGTTTGGTGGAAATTTTGGATGAGATAAATTAGTAATTTATAAATTAATCACGTACTTCATAAGTATATATTGTTGAACAATTAAACTGAATCAGCACGAGATAATGCTTACCGAACCTGTGATCGGTGCCTTTTTTTTTTTTTTTTTTAATATAGGACTGTGTCTATCGTTAATTAGACCTGAGTTGTGCTCGTTACTAACATTATATCGGATAAACAAACACACACGCAGACGTTGATAAAACAAAACAAACAAGATGCCGAAGAAAAAGGATTAAGGAACCACATGAATTTAACTCATCTCAGAATTATTGAAGTTCACCATTGTACTTTCTCTAACGGCACTACAGTAACATTCCAAATAAAGCTATAACATGGTACACTGATTCTCCAAAATAAATAATAGTCCACCAAATACAAACACATAGATATTTAATAATATGATTTTTACAGCACATATTCGACGCAATCTATAATTTTCGTAAAACAATGATAATTTTCAATACTTTAGTTATATCAGTAAAAGTTAGATATCACTATTCTTTAGAGAAACATATATATATATATATATATATATATTAGTCTTTGGGAATTCGTATAGTAACGAATATGAAATGTCAACATAGGAAATCTAGTTATAAGACCAACTCCAATTAGGAGTTTATAAGGGTTCTAAATAGAATTTTTTAGCATTAAACTCCATAAAAATAAAAAATAAATGTCATATTAGCTAAGAACCGGTGCTTATTTCAATATTTTAAGGATCGGTTGTTAGTGCCATATGTATGTGTTTGATTGGTTGATTGAAAAAAAAAATCCCATATTTTTTCCTTTTCGCATTTCATCCATTTTTTACGAAGTGCTTCTCTTTCATTTCTCTCGTGTTTGTAGCCGCCGGCGAGAACCTATAAAATTCCGATTGTTCCAGCAGTTATCATCACCGGTGTTAGCAGCATCGCGTGTCTCTGACTGTTCGCCGGCGATAGCGTTGATATGTATGTGATCTGCTGCCATTTTCTCTGTATGTTTTATGTTTTTAAGTTGAATTTTGATGGCTAGGATTGAATTCTCATTATTTAAAATTAGAAAATATTTATAAATTAAACTTAAAATAAAAAATTTAATCATTTTTAAGAATACTAGTAAGGTTCTTACCAATGGAAGTATAAAATAATTAGAATCTCATAAAAAGTTCTTACCATTGGACATAGTCTAACTACGCACATGGGCGGACTTGGTAGGTACGCCACAGTGTCTATATTTATAAAATCTGGATGCGTATATATATACCGCACGCGCGAAGGTATGCACACGTCCGAGTCACCCATGAGTCAACAAACCAAAGATTCCGAGTGATTGGGTGACACGTGTGAGGCTCTCTACTCCAGATGTTTCATCAAACCTTGTCCTTCTTGCGTGGATTCTCCTCCTCCAATATTTTACATCTTCTTCTATAAGTAGCTAGGGTTCCCTCTTCAGACAAAACATCTTTCTATCTTTTACATTATAAATAATATATGGTGATAATCAGAAGATGAAGATGGAGATGGAGATGAAAAGTGATTGGATTCGATGCTAGGCTTGTCAAAGTGAGCAATCGTATGTGCTCTCATCTTTGTTTCGTTGTCTGTTCGACCTTGGCCTAGATATCTCCTCAAAACCCTAGTTTTAACCTTATCGTTTGTTTAACTCATCAATCTACTACGCAGATGGTATTGATTTATGATTGATCGGAGTAGGTATCGAAAATCTTGATTTCTGAGGGTTTTCTTCTAATATAAGTGTACAGATATTGTTTAACACTAGTACATACATACACACACCCACACTAACACAATAGTATGTTTGATTGTAGGTAATATATATGCTTAAGTATGTACGTTGGTATAACATATAAGGATCTCCTTTATTTTACAAAATATCTTAGATTAATATAGCATGCGGATTTTCACTAACAAGAAATATCTTTTTCTGTGTAGAAATTAATGAAATAAAAGGAAGTGTATGAAGTATTTGGTTCATTCGGTTTAAGGGAAAAAGTTTACCCAATAGGACATAAACATTTTCAGAATTATACATACTGTAAAATGTGTAGTCTCCAGCTCTAATTGATAGTTAATTACTAACAGCAACAAAAAGTATAAAAATAAGAATTAATTTACCTATTGAATGTGATATAAATGTATGATACATGTATATATACTTATGGCTATCCACGTATAGAACACATTAACATACACATACAAACGTGAGAGAATTATCTATATATGTGTTTGTGTGTGATTAATTTTGCTAGTATTGTATGGATATAAGGATCTTACGTGTCACCATGAGATGAAAAAACGTATAGAGCCATAACAAAGCATAGATTATTAGAAGTCGTTACTTCCTAAGGAGTCAAAAATTTGCATTTGATCTTTATTTTGGCCATAGAGCTAAGTTTTTTCTTCCTTTTTTTTGTTAAATCCATAGAGCAAATTAAGTTGTATGTGATGGTAAAACCAAAGCCAAGGTCGAGCAGATAACGAAGATAAGATGGAATCAGATCGGGACTGCTCCTTTGACAAGTGTTTGCACTGAATTCAAAAACTTTGCTTGGCTAATACATAAACATACATGTGTGCATGGTTCGATGTAGTGAAATAATTAGATAAATTTTGTAATAGAAATAATAAAAATAAAAGAAGAGGATCGGAATATCAAGGCATATGGACCTCAAACCCTACCAACCCCCGTTTACCCAAAACCAAACCAAACTCACATCTATTTGTTTGTCTCTTTGTTTCCTCTCTTAAACCTTCGGGTAGGTGTGTCTTCGACGCGTGATTCATATTTTCCCACCTTTCCTTTCACATTGATTTTTACTATCTTTATTTTAGTTTAGTTTCTCCTTTTCTTTTAGTATCTTGTAATTAATTAGTCCGATTTGCTTCTATTTTCTGTGACGAATCTCAACGTGGTAGGTTCAAGAACTACCCCCAGTGTCCATTGAAAGATGGTATGCATTCAAATCATATTAGGTTCGTTTCCACGGAGTTAAATGATTTAAATATAACAGCACTTTTACGGAAAGTCTTCAGTTTCAAGAAGAAGAAAAAAAACTATCCGTATAAATGTCACTTGAAGATATATATACAATGTGAATTAATCCGGTAATTTTTTTGGAATTTTTGGAATAAAAGGACTCCACACTCCACGAAGATTACTTGCGTTTTCTAGATATGCATGAACCTGAGTTTGTTTTTTCCAATATTTTCTATTTTTGTCAATGTTTCTGATATTTTAAACTTTTTTTTTTCATTTTCTAACTACTACATCTTTCTCTCTTTTAATGACTTGCATTTATAGAATGCGAGGCAGAAGTAGTTACTGAATTTTTAAAATAAATAAAAATATAGAATAGCATCGACGGCATTGTTGAATAGCAAAACAAACATTTCCGAGCTGGGACAACAGCTTAAGGTATCTCCAAATATGTGCATATGTCTATAAAGCTGAAACCAAGTTTCCTATGTTTAACATTTCATATGCGTCGCATCCATATATATAACACACTCATCACTAAAAAAATGTTCATTGCTGAGAAAGTTTCAACGGGTAAATGAAACACATAGTGATATAATTCTAAATTAGTAGGCAAAAATGTTTCGATTTATGACATTTAAATCATGAGTTGTATGCTAAGTTATTAGTTGATCCATTGAATATGAAACATGCCTTTATATTAGAACCGAATACTATTTGCTGTCAATAAAATCAAGCACTTGTTTCAACTTATATATTTATTACTTGAATAAAAGAGTGATCTCTCTTTTTCAAGTAATAAGTATAATGAACTATCCTATTCAAGTATTAAATATAGTAAAAATAAAAGAAAAACGAAAAAATAGTAAATAGATAGATAGTGAACATGGACAAACTTTCTTAACAAAGAGTAATAATCATTGCTATTCAAACGACTGTTAAGCTTTTCCACTATTCCACTAATTATCTACTATACCATCCATGCCACTAGTGTAAACTATTTTCTATCAAAAATGATGCACCATGTTTTTTTTTTTGAAAAATGATTTTAACGCATGAATATATAATTGAATATGATATATGTCACACCATTCATTTTTTTACCACTTTATAGAAAGAGAATGACGTTGTGTATAAAAGCTGATGAATTTTATATAAAAAGAAAGAGATGTAAAAGAGGAAACTAAAGTAATGGGTCACAAAAGATTGTAGGTACCAACGAGTTATGCCGCAATTTCAAGTACAAAACCACTTCTCAAATGGTCTTGTTTGATGAAGTTAGGAGTTAGGTAGGCTGCATCCGTCAAAGCCCATTAGGCATTAACCCAACTATATTCACTATTAATTTTGACTTTTGATCTGACGGAAAAAGGAAAAATTGATAGAAACGTAAGAAATGTACTTTTTATAAGAAAGATTTAAATTTCGTAGGTGTAACTAGTAAATGGCGAAACACTACAGTAAATTTTTCATTTTATTTTGACACTACAGTTCTCCTTTTCATTTCAGTTTATTTTATCTTTGGTTGCAAACAGACTAAAGAGAGTCAAATTCTCGAAACAAAGGAGAGTCTATACAATTTCACATAATTTTTTGAACTGTTTTTTTATTTGTATGTTTCATCTTTTTTATAGAAGTGTATTAACATTCCATATCTTCTAAAAAATTTGTATGTTTTTTTGCATATTTTTCAATTATCATAAATAGCTGAATGTTTGAACATAAATCTATAACATATATGTGGTGTATTTAGACTGGGGCAAAGCCATTTTAAAGTTATTAGGATCAAGTAACCTCTGCTACTTTTATTAAAGTTTACTTGCATCCTTATTCAGTTATTCATTTACCATTTTGTGGATTAGTTAGGTGTAATATACAATTTGTACTCACTTCAAAAACAAAAGAAAAAAATTGTTTCTAGTTGTAATATAAAATTTTGACTCCAGTTTTGGCTCAGATCTTCTCTTCGCCCTCTTAAATATATATTTTCATATAATTGTTTGATTCTAGATTATTTTCTAATTTGACATTGTTATATAACTATATTTCACTACTATATGATTTTGTAATAAATTAAATGTTTATGGATCTGTCACTGCAACTGTAGGTAGATACTACTTTTCATATCATATACTGAATAATGCCGTGTGATTTGGTAAAAGATACAGTTTTTAAAAAATTTAATATGAATATAGATTCCTTTAAATATGTATAAATGACTTTATAAAACTTCATATCTTTATATCTTCAATTATATTTCATATTGACATCTATTTTTGTTTTTTGAATACAATGGACAACATTTTCACAATAACCTTCAAAAGTTATATTCTTAAATCCTTTGCTCCAAATAAACAATTATATATATATATATAGTATACTGAAAAAAAGACTACTAGAAGTTTCGGGTATCTTCCTTATACCCTACAAGAATAAAAAAATCAAAATTGATATAACTTTTTATATCATAATAACGACAAGACTTTTTTTAAAGTAATTATTATCCTTTCGGAACCATTGAATTTGTTTAAAATACATTCAGAATCCGTATAACCGGCTATACAGATTCGAACGTGGATTAAAAAAAATGTTGTGTTCACAGAAGTATTTACTTGTTTTTTTTTCAGACATTACTTGTGTTGTGTCTGCCTTGGACAAAAAAGTAAAACCCACAAAAATCTCACAAAGTCCTATTTAACTGAATAAAAACTACGTGTCATGACGCGACCGTCAATTCAATCCTAGCCGCCCAAATAAAAATATCTAAGGCCATCTGTGGATATTATCTGCTTTGTTCAGTTGTTACCATGTTCGCGAACGTTCTTGATGCAAGATATTTTTGAAGACGTGAAAACTTCTAGAACTTCATCTTCCACATAACCGCCATCATAACTCACCTTACTTTTTATATAAACCGCTATAACTCCGATAATTCTTTATCAAGTGAGTGTAATGCCTTAAGATTTAGTAACCTTATAACCATAATAAGCGATGGAAGGTGGCAATAAGCAAACGTCGTCGTCGTATTACGAGACTCTTGGCGTCTCCGTTGATTCTTCGGTCGAGAAGATACGGAGAGCATATCACAAGCTTGCTATGAGATGGCATCCTGACCGGTGGACAAAAGATCCTTTTAGATCTGGAGAAGCAAATCAAAGATTCCAGCAGATTCAAGAAGCTTATTCAGGTACGGATATGTTCAGACCCTATACTTTGGCTATTTGTTTTTTCTGTTGTATAATTGACTAACATTATTGTGTAAAAACACTTTTGTGATGTTTAGTGTTGTCGGATCAAGGGAAACGAAGCTTGTATGATGCGGGACTCTATGATTCTGGAGAAGATGAGGTATATATATACTCCATTTGTGATTCTAAGGCATTTTATAGAAAGTTATGTTTAAAATTTGATTTGTTTTGGTTCTGCTTTGAAAAGGGATACTTTGATTTTATGCAAGAGATGGTCTCACTCATGGATCAGACAAGTAGAGAGGTAAAATTCATTTTTGTAACACATGATTTTACTCTTTTTTGTTGTTTCTTCAGACACACGTTAACGGTGTGATATTGTTGGTGTGCAGGGAAAGGAATACAGCTTGGGAGAGTTGCAGACAATGATCAATGACATGGTTTATGAGTTTCAATCAGAACCACTATTCCAGAACCAGTCAATGGAGTTGAATTTCGACTTGAATCAACCAGTGGATTGGGCTTCACAGACGTCTCTACCGGTTTCAAGCTTTGGATTCTATCCTCAGAGCAGCTACTGATAAACTAAACCGATTTGGGGCCACATATTTCAATATGCATTTGTTGGACCCATGACCGAAGCTAGATTACTGTTCCGGGTTTTCAGCCGATGTACATTCTTGACTTAAAAATCTCAACAACTGTGTGACTTATGAAACAAGACACATAATCTGATCTAGAGTTTGTACTTTTTGTTCTTGTCAATAAGAAGCCTTTGGAATCCTGCTTTGAAAGTGAATGATATTCGTTTAAAAGGATGTACTGCGTTTTCCTTGTGATTCAGTGCTGTAAGAGCTAGTTTTTATATTACCAAAAATAATGGCAATTGGAAAATTTTAAACCAGGTATACATACGGTTTAAATTCTTCGTAGGCTCCTAGTGATTTGAGTCTACTAGACCTTTACTTTTACTATAATACAATACAACAAATAGAATTTCAGAATCAAATATTTCTCATCATTAGCCATGATGAATGGGTAATATACCTCTGTAAAAAAACAGAGAAATCGAGATTTTTTTAGTATTTCTATTTATTTATATAGATATGTTTTTTTTTTTGGATCTTAGCCTTGACGGATTGATAAGGAGGAACCACTAAAAGCTGTTATATGAAAAAAGGAAGAACCTCTAAGATGATCATGTATAACTAAATGCATGAGGGTATTTTATAGTCGCAGCGTCGCCTCCTTTCCATGATATATTTCTTAGAAAAAGCAACGTATTTACGTTTTAGCAACGATGTTTTATACATTACACAGTCATACGTATGCGCTTTTGATCTTTTAAACCAGATTACGATCAATCATTGTGCCATCAAGATTATAAACGTACATGGGTACCACATAATTGGAAAACTTTAATCTTTTATTAGTTTATGAAATCTGTATATATATATATATATATTTTATTGACGACGGTGGATTATAGGACAATAATTCCTCTATTGTTAACTGTTAAGTCTATTTGAACGTTGTCCATGTGGAACCCCTTAGTTCAAGCTCCAACTCACATGTCAAAGCCGATTTCACAATCGAATCGAACGCTTTCCTTTTCTTTTCCCATGTTGTAAAGTTTTTTTGTAATTAAATTTTAGTTTTTTATTTATTTTACTTTTCTTATCAATAGGAAAAACAAAATATAATATATATATATATATATATATTGGGTAAAATAAACAGAAATATATAGTTTGAAGAAGCATATTAGTCCCATGCATCCTCTTGTCATATTTTCAGCAGTTGTTTTCACGTCTAACTAGAAAATCTCCATAAACTCTCTTTATTCGATTCTTCTTTGATTACAAAAAAAAAAAAAAAAAAAACTCAACATGCAGGAGAAAAGTCACCGTGCAAAGGCTCTCGCGGCCACTATTCTCACGGCGATCGTTTTTCTCGCATTTCCAATAATTATTAACGCTTCTGATTCATCAACTAATAGAAAACTCGAAGATGATCCAATAAAATGCACATCATGTCTTCAGAACCCTCCTCCTCCATCACCTCCACCGCCGTCTCTTTCTTGTCCTCCTCCACCGCCGCCGAAGAAGTCTTATTGCCCTCCGCCTCCGTTTAATAATTTAAAAATGAGATTATTCAGGAATACACATTGAATGCGAAGATTACGCATTTAATTTCTGGTAGTAGATCCATAATAAAAAAAGTGTTTGTGTCCACTTACTTATACATGACCGGTCCACCAGGAGAGTTGTATCCTGTTGATATGCAGTTTGGAGCAGCTGCTGGCAAAAGCTTCACCGTGGTCAAGATCTTGGGTCTGCTCACCTTTGGAGTTATGGGTGTCTTGATGAATATGAATTGGTAATTTTCTTGTTGTTTCTTCTTTGATCTTTTCATAGAATATTCCTTTACTTTAACAGTTGGGTATATGTTGTTCCATATAACTCTTAATGTTTATGTATTGTACGATAAACTATCAACAATGGATTGTTTTTTATTAAGAATAATTATTTGCGCTTTTCATAGAAGTATATTTTTTCCGGCAAATAAATATATTTATTAACTAATACGAACAATTGGTTAACCAAACTGGTGGAAATATAAATACGTGAATTATTTGCGCTTTTTATAATTCTTGGACGTATCATACGTGAATTCACCCTTCAACTTAATTTCGGTTAATTAACATGTTGGGATAGTTTTATAGAAGAGTAGCAATTTTTCTTTACAAAAGTTACAACTTTAAGCATTAGAAAGGGGGTATTCTGGTATAAATTATGGAAAAGAGAAAAATACAATAACCAACAAATTAATCTCCCCTTTTCTTTAGTTACGGAATGCTTTCCATTTTGTATAATTTGATAATGTGGCCATGTGATAATAGAGCAAATAACAGCCTGGCTTGTATAAGCTTTTATCATTGAGCTACTCATTGCATATATAGAAGCTCCCTTCTCTAAGTGGCCCTTCTATAATTAAGAGTCACAATAAAAAGGATTAGCATTTAATTTTGAATGTATCGAAATGGGCAACTTAAATATTATTATATCATTAAGCCAATTAACGTGTAATTTACTTTTTACACATTATATAAATCAAGAAAATAATATATATACCCGCCAACATTTAGATAGCGATATAGTTTAGTAGTAGTACCTCCTAACCAGCGGTGACTGAGATACAGCTCAGAGGAGGGCAAACTTATACAGCCTAGTATCATAATGTAGAAGAATACAAGTGTATCGTAGCCACAAGACACGTACAAACTCATTGACCTTATTAGTCGTCATTACACAACACTTTCATCACTAGTCTTCTGTCTTATCTCACACTCACATAGATGAATACATTAAAAAAAAAAGAATCTAACCAAGGAAAAAAAAAGAAAAAAAAAACTCTCACTTAATGACTTCCACATACATCAGACAGTCACATTAAAGAAGAATAATAATCTCCAACTGTTCTCTCATTATCTTGCGCAAACATTTTTTTTTTATCACCACTAAAAAGTAATTCATAAAAAATGGCCATGATTCATAAACGTTGCCGTCACCTCTTAATTCTTGTGTTTGTATTTTCTCTTGTGAACTTCCCCTTCATAATCATATCAGAAACGCCGTGTCCTTACCCTTGTTACCCGCCGCCAATAGCCGGTTCTGGTTTCACTAAACCGACGGGTTATTATCCTCAACCGACATATTATTACCCTCCTCCGTCAACTTATGTGCCGAATTACCCTTCTCCACCGTATTATGAGGCTACTCCCGGCGGCGGATATTACGTTCCTCCACCACCAGAACCTATCTTGCCTTACTTCCCGTTCTACTACAGAAAACCTCCTCATCAGACGGGCCAGTCATCATCTTCCGTGAAATCAACGGTCAGGATCGTATCCTTGGTAAATCTTTTTGCAGTCCTGATGTTTTTTACGAGTAGCGTTTTGTTTACGAGTTAAGTTGAATGTAAATTTCTGTAGTTGAAACTTTTTATATGTTATATTATATATGAATATATGCTCTATGTTTTAAATTGTAGCTATGCATATTCTTGAAAATAGTTTTTTATAAAAAAAATCAACAAACTGGAAAAAGAAAGAAAGAGGATTAAACAGACTAAATGAACTTTTATTCTCTTGCACTTTTTAGAAAGCTCCAATTTTATTATTGAAGCTTTAATTATATTTGAAGACAAGCAAGAATTCTAACTTGTGTTATCTAAGATGAATCCTTATTAGAATTGAAATATTTGTTCAGTCTTGTTAATCAATTTTATATTGTTAGTCTCTCTATATAAAAATCAAAAATAGCAAGAAACATTTGATTAATATGTCTAGTCAAAGTGTATAAATAGTCTTTGTTATTTAGTTGAAGCAAAGTTGACTTTTTCCTCTACTATATGATAAAATGTACAACTCTGGTTGAGTGAGGCTAACCCAAAAGTTGAACAACTCTGTTTCATCAAAAGACTCCCATGGGCCAAGAACATGTAGTAGAAAAACGTTATTGAATTTATATTTAAATTGATCGAACAATATTGTTCTGCATAAATAAAGATTAACACACTAGAATGAAAATTAACAATCCCAATAAGAATAGTCGAGAATCGACACTATTATTTATTATAAACAAATATTAACGACAATAGAAATGAAGACTGACAATCCCAATAAGATACTACTACTCGAGAGCCTGCATAATTATTTAGCATAAATAAAGATTAACGACAATAGAAATTAAAACGAAAATTTTAAAAATAAATACGAGTTGTGATATGAGAGAATGAATAACCAACCACTTTTTTGATAATCAATGGACCAACATTTTTTCTTCACATTAGCTGAGGACTATCTAGATGATCCAAGAAGATTTGAGCAGAATAACCCTCAAACTTTTTTTCTGTCTCAAATTTTCTGAGTTCTTCTGTGATTGTATCGTAATACAACACAAAGACTGATCCCATACTTGAAAATTGTCTTCTCGTATCCAAATACTCTACTGCAAAAACAAGTTCTCCTGTTCCAATTGTACCTTTGAAATAAAGCTCCTCACACCCAACAGTTTCTTCTATCCAACGAGCGTGAGGAAGTACAATGAGGGTTTTCTTCCACTCCCATTTTCGTTCTGTTTCTTCTTTTTTTTCTTGTTTAATTTCAATTTCTTTCCTAACCCATATTTGAAGAACTCCATTTTCATGCAAGTCAGGGTCAGCGTCATCCACTAAGGCAATTTCCCCGTTATACTTCACAAGTTTCCAACTACTATTAATGTTGATTTCCTTAGGTAAATTAGTGAAGGTAAAATCTTCAGAACTCACATTGAAGCTCATTACCAGGGATTCTTTACCATTGGACTTAGCTCCATAGTACAAAACTCCTTCTTTACATAATCCTTGAGTAACTGGAGTATGATCATGCTCACACTTGATCGGTCTCCAAGATTCTTCAACCGATCCCACCGTCAAAACTTTACATTCCTTAGCTCCGGGTGATAGTCCATCAGACTCCATTTGCATCACATATAACACCTTTAATTCATCCATAGCTTCATCGTATCCGATATAATCTGCTATGAGCTTTTCTTGACATGTTTTCAGCTCAAGTAAAGTCCGAATTCTGTTCATAGTAGGATTGCAAATCATAATCTTAGTTGTATCTCTAATACAAATCAAACCTCGGGTAGTTTGAGAAATCTTATACTTTTCATAATCTGTAAAGATATGCGATTCTTGTCGACCAGACAACAACAATGGTTTCTCTTCTTGATACACAGAGTAAAACAACAGATCATCTCCTCCTGAACTACTATTGTAGTTTAGTTCACGGACTATGAACAACATTCGAGGCCTTGTCATCGATTGGAGCACGTATAATTTTCTGAAATCTTTCGTGCGGATGATATTTGCCAGTTTCTTTGAGGCGCAGATACATTTCCCCAGGAATTTCAGAGACTTTCGTGACAGAATCTCCATTTGTAAATCTTCAGTAAGTGCTTGGAAGCTTGTTTCCGCCATTTTTGTTCTTCTTTAATGATAATATGTGTTATTATTCTCTAATGATATTATGTGTGTTTGAGACAAAACCAAAGATGTGATATTTATAGAATATATCTCTGAGGTTGTTACCAACGTTGTAAGTGGGTGACTTTAGTTTGACTTGTTAAGACGTATAACGTGTACATCTTTAGTTTAATCTAATTTAATGCTTACTTCCAAATACAAAAGGAAATATTTCAGTTAAAAGGGTTACTAAAATTGCTGGCCAATTAGAATAAAGATTAGTGGATACTAAGCATGAAATTGACAGATTTTCTTTCATCGTACATGCTTTAGTAGTTAAGTTTTTCGAATACAGTTGAGTCACACGTCAAAAGATTTTTCGAATACAGTTAATTATTTGTCATTGCATGAAAAGGTGTCACGTGTCAAATCAAAGTTTACTGAGTTTTACGACTAAGAAAGATTTGGAGCCCAAACAATAACAATGGTTTCTCCTCTTGATAAACAGAGTAAAACAACAAATCAAATGTGCTTGGAATCAAATGGTAGGACCAACGGGATCATGAACAACACTCGAGGCCTTGTCATAGACTGGTGCAACTATGAATCTCTGAACTGTTTTGTGCAGATGATAGATGTCAGTTTCTTTGAGGCTGCAGATGAATTTCCCCACGGATTTCAGAGGGAACCGTATCTGTATCGCCCTTTTAAAATCTTCATGAAGTGCTTCAAAATCCATTTTTTTATTCTCTAATGATATAATGTGTAATTCTTTAATGGTATTATGTGCTCTAGACAAAACCACAGATGTGATATTCATAGAATATCTCAGAGTTTGTTACTAATGTTGTGAGGGGTGACTTTAGTTTAACTTGTTGAGACGTATAACGCGTACATATTTACTTTAATCTAATTTCATGTTTACTTCCAAATGAAAATGCAAAGTTATCAGTTAAAAAACTTACTAAAACTGATGGCCAATTAGCATAGAGATTAGTGGATCCTAAGCAGGAAATTGACAGATATTGTTGTATCGGTACATGTTTTAGTAATGAGTAGTTGATTTTTTCGAAAACAATTGACTCACACGTCAATATACTGATAAATCATCTACCTTTTTAAAATGGTCTTCACTGTAATTATTGTAACTGCATGAAAAGAAATGTATCACTCGTCAAAGCTTAGAGTTTTACGACTAAGAGAGATTTGGTGCCACGCATGTTATGGATGGTTTTACTCCATCGTACACATCTACTCCCTCTCGATGGTGGAGGCTGAGACACAACGATTTTCTTCGGTCTTAATTGCTTTTGGCTAACACAAAACCAATAGGTTTCAAGTAAGGAAAAAATTGAAACAGAGTTAAAACATTTCTCAATATGGAAAGAAAATTAGAGTACCTCTTGGCATCTACATTAGTTTTGGAATTCGAACTTAAAGAAGAACCATGTGTCGTCTTCAAAGCAGCTTTCGGCATCACATGAGGTCTCTTTGTAGAAGCTTTAGTCACACTCACATCATGAACGATATGTTTTACGTTTTTAAGAGACTTCTTCGACCCAGATGCAGCGTTATATTGCTATGAGTAGACCAAGAAACACACGAGGTTTAGTTTTCTGAATGTACCATAATAGTAAAATCAACCAGAGTACTCTCACCTTTGTTGTAACTTGCTGCTCAAGTCTTGCCTCTTCAACTAAAACAGAATCTTCTACAATCTGAATCTCAATCTCTAGTGGCATCTCAGGAGGGGGTCCAAGATCCTCAAACTCCACTGGAACAGCAAGAGTCCCATGGTCACCACCACCTTCTTCTTCAAGCTCAATCACATCATCCGTATTCACCAAGATCTCATCATAGCTCACACAACGTTCACTTTCCTCATTATACTCACATTGAATCTTTTCTTGAACACATTGCTCTTGCTCATGGCTATAGTTGCAAGAACTTTCTGATTGAATTGTGTTCTCCGAGAAACTCCAATCAGACTGATAATCCTCAAAACTTTCAGTTGCACCATCATGTTCAATTGTTTGAGATTCAAGAGAAGTCGGAATTTGGTATCCTTTCTTCTTGAAATGAGACTCGAAATGTGCTTTCATCTCAATAACAGAGCCATGTTTAGAGCACTTGTCAACTTCTTCAAGATACCTATTATGAGAAAATGATGATCTCTTCTCCCATGATATCTCCCAGATATCGATCCAAAGTGAATAGAATTTACCTGAAATTTTAATTCATAAACCTATAAGAACAATCCTAAAACATATACATAAATGCTACTAGAACTCAATTATCATTCAATTCCGTGAATGTAAAGCTAAAAACAGTAGGATTCAATTAAAGATTATCTTTGACTGATATTCAAAAAAAGGAAGATAAGAAACAAACAAGTTACAAAGATTTGACAAGAATGGTTCTTTATAACTTAGTCAAAGCCATGAAAAGACTTAGAAGTAAGTAAGTGGGACATTGTATCTAGGAGAAGAAGTTACCTGAAAGCTAAGGCTAAACGGTTCTTGATTAATCTCACCAGCCATGGCAAGTAATTAAGGTTTGCGAAGTGTAAATAAAGCTTGAAAAAGAGCAGAGAAGAGAATCTTAGATTGAGGTTGGAAGACGAATTTTTTTTTTTTTTTGTTGTCTTGTTCTTCTCGTCGACGTAATTCACGTTCTTCGTTATCACGTCCGTTTATTTCGGGTTATCAACGGTCCAGATGGTTTGCTATAAAGTTAGACAGCGGTTATTCTATTCTGACGGTAGAATGTGGATCGAAACTCGAAAGTGGCAGGGTTATGCCACGTCAGAAACCTCATCATAGTCTTCGGCCCACTCAGATTTGTTATTATTTTTACTTTTTATAAATCTTACTATTATTTTCTGACTGTGAACATAAATCTTATTTTTCCTAATTAATTTCTTATGCAAAGTTTTTATTCAATAAGTTTAGTTTTTCACTTCTTTTATTGAGATAGTATTAGGATATTGTAATCAGATTAAAATAAGAAATTTTCTCCAGTTAAAATAGAAGAATTTTTCTCGAACCCATAAATATCAACGTCAGAAACTCATATATATATTGATATATAGATCGTTTGTATATATAAGGTCACTTGTTACATATAAACCGATAAATAGTTATCCACTTAAGTCTTTTTATCTAAATGTATATAAATTAGTGTATACACCCTTAGAACATCTACATCCATAATATATTAAATAGAATGTTTAAATAATAAACTACTATATTTTTTTGATGGTACACTCATTTTCTCTTTCTTTTCTAATTAACTTTTATGTTTATATTTTTTTATTTTTAAGATCCCTATAAAATGTTTTTAATCTGGATGGTCTTATATATATGAGAAACTATATACAAACGATGTATATGTTGCAATAATATAATCATATTCTTATTTTGTTTTCTTTTAAATAAGTTAGCCCAATGTAGAAAGATTCAATTGATGTCTAAAATCTAGAAAGAAAGATGTTTTGGAAAAAGAAAAGAGTTTAGGCCTAATCGTTTTAACTTGGGTTTTGATCAAAAGTAAAGCTGTGTTGGGCTTTTGTTAAATTGAGATTGCTAAATCGTTTTTTTCGTGGTCTGTTTATTACACCTCAGTGTGTCCCACGCCATCATCTCCGGTAAGCTTCTCAGTTTTCTTATTTTATTTCTCGGGTTGGAATCATTTAGTTTCTCTTAGTTAGTTACTTAATGCTTCCCTTCTCAGTTCGGCCAGCTTGAACTACTCCAGTTAACGGTTAGTATGAAAGGTATGATCTCAGTGTTA
The DNA here is from genome assembly GCA_963854855.1 of Nasturtium officinale. Classification (NCBI taxonomy): domain Eukaryota; kingdom Viridiplantae; phylum Streptophyta; class Magnoliopsida; order Brassicales; family Brassicaceae; genus Nasturtium; species Nasturtium officinale. The sequence goes on along the minus strand of OY978514.1, from coordinate 7,524,421 downwards.
TCAATTATATGCGTTGCTTGGTGTTCCGTAAATGAGCATGTTTGACATAAGAGAACCGAATCAAAATAATGCGAGGAATTTTTTTTTATTTGAGCAATGAATCACAACTGTCCATCTACTTCAATTGGTATTACAGGGTAACTAACATTTGTCAAAATATACAGATTACATAAATCACATAAACGCTGACGATGTTATGGTGGTGCATATCACTTTACAGTTATATGGTCAAAATATAACTAGAGCATCTCCATATGATAAATACTTTCAAAATCTCTCAAATATATTATTTTAATATAATTTGTTTTATTGTTTATTTAAATAATAATTAAAAACTTCAAAATTAATCACATTTAACATATGTAAAAGTAGTCTATACAAGGTTCTTAAGAATCCTCATTTGATAACTTTCTTTCTCCTATATATATATGATAGATATATTGTTGAAAGCCCTCTTAAGAACCTGCTTTCACTATTTTGTGATTCATTTATTTTTAATAAGTAAAATATTAAAATTCTTACAACATTATACGTTGTACTGTTTAACAAAAAAACACATTATACATTGTCTTTTATTTTATTTTTGTCAAATCAAATGGAAGAGTACTTTGAAAAGAGAAGTGAAAGGGCACCAAAGATAATTTGCGGGGGAAGTTAGCCAAAGAACTTGAAGCACAAAACCTAACTAATGCCGGGATACATTTGGATTTTCTTTTTAAACTTATACACTTGTTTCTCTTTCCTTTATAATTCTTTTTCCTAATACCCAAAAAAAACTAAATCCACTTTTTGTGACAAGAGAATTGAAAACATGTATTGTCTATAATTTTCGAAAATGTGTTGAGAATCACCCTAACAAAAACGATAAGAAAATATAACACTAACACTAAAGTTAATTGGTAACAAAATTCATTAACAAAAACAACTTAAGCTAAATGCCATAAAATGATTTTATTTGTGGTGACTGAAAATAAAAAGAAGAATTGGCATGGGTGTATTGAGGTAGTGTTAATGGTCCCCAGACGCAAAGCTTCCTTTGTCTTGAGACTCAGACCGGTGTCCGTGGTTCGGCCGACACCCACCTTCACCTGTCCTTCTCTCCTATCAATCTATTCACGTTTCATATTTTCTTTAATTTTACTTTGTTGATTAAACTGTTTAATAAAATTTTGTATATTGGAAGTCAATTATTAGTATGGTGATGGTACGCCACGAGAATGCAGCCACGCACACGAGGACACCACCATATCCTCTCATTACTTTTCTCCCAATCATCTTTTTCAATTTCTCATTTACCTTATTCTCGTGAAACCCCTTGTCGAGTTTATAGTTAGTCATAGAATCTAGGCATGGTCCTTTTTCAGTTTTGATCAGGTTTTCCCGGATTTTAGAAATAAAACCTCAAATAGAACCGAATTTAGTTTCGTTCAGCAAGAAGATTTTTTTGGTTCGGCTTGGTATAAGATAAATTTTTAAAAAAAATTATTAATGTTTTGGATTGGTAATCTATTAAGATATAATTTTCTATAAGTATTATTTAAAATATTTTTAATAGGTTAATTCAATTCTGTTGTACAAAATCTAAGGTAAATTCTAGTAATTCTGTTCTGGCTATACCGTTATACCGTTCTGGTACCTAACATCATCTATCTTGCCACCATTATATACATCTCATACTCTTACAAAAAAAAAATATGTGCACTTTTTGTAAAAATAAAAAATGCACATTTATGGTAAGGGGGTTGGGATGATTAGTTTCAAAAGTGTAGGGACAGAGAGACTATTTGGATCTATGTAGGCTCGCAAATTGTGAGCCACATATTATTTTTTCTTCGACAGAGTATAATGTGACTCGATCCATTGCCTTCAACATACATGGGACAACTAAGTCACAGTTGTTCTTTTCCTTCTTCTATAGGGTCCATTCTCTTGTTACCTCGATTCAATGTCTTTGGATTCAACTGGATAAACATAGATCATATCTATTCCACGTCCAACTTTTACATTCTAGTTTCATTTCAAAGTTTTGGTCGTTCAACGAAAGGATTTGTACATTCGTGTTCAAGTCCCTACCCTATACGCTCTGCCCATCGTGTTGTAGGGGTGGACAGTTCGGTTAATGCCAAAACTCTTTAGATGGCCCAATGTGATCAAATCAATGAAAGCAAAGTCGTAATGGGAAAAAATCCAATGGAGATAAACGTAACATAAGGTGCCAATGAGGGGAATTTGTGAGCACATGAGAGGAGTGGGCATAGATAGTAATAATGTAGAGACAGCCCGCGCGATAGTACAAGAAAAGCAAAACAAGCAAAAGCATACCTATTTTTAAAAGATGATTCACTTTCTTTTGTTAAAACTTACACTAACTATTTGTATTACTTGAAAATGTACCTGACGAATTTTGAAGCGCACGATAAGGTAATTATCCAGCTCATCGGGCCGGGACATACTATTATAGTTTTAAATTTTTAAAGAATAAAATATTTAGTAAGTTATAATTCAGTATTTCTAAAATATTAACTTTAAGTTGTAAGTTGTAACTGAATCCGTGAATGACATAGATTAAAAAAATGATTACATTTACACAAATACAAATAAATCAATATATAAGATTATTTTAATTTTTTTTGGATTGACTACATTAACAAATTGGTATGTTTTCGTTCTGGTGGAATTTATATCTCCTGTTCTGTAACGTACTTTGAAAAGGTTGTCAGACCGCCTTGAAACTTAGGATGATCTTCGAAGAGGAAACCAAATCCTGCGACAAGAACAAAGGCACTCAAGACTGTTTTTTTTACACTAGTACAGAGTTTTCTGATGAAAATAATCCAACGATCAAATCAGAACTAAAATCATTTTATAAATTGAAAGAGTCACTAGCAAAAACAGACGAGATTCTACTTTGTGAGTTACGCCAAGAGGTCAAGACCTCATTAGTCATTATAGTATAGGGATTAATCAATCTAAAACTTTTGGGTAGCATCTCTCTAAGAATTAATATTCAGTGTTTTATTTTTGTAGATATATTTTCAAAACCAAATCCTCAATAAAATTCTGGTTTGACTTTAAAAATAAAAATAAAGAGATAATTATTCAAGTTGATGACAAACGAAAACCTCAATTTAAACTGTATAATAGCTCTCGAAAGTACGATTATCATTCATGTTACTACTGGACTCTGTTGACCCAACTCAAATATCCCAATATTTTTCAACTAAAACTTTACATAGAGTTACAGATCATTTGAGACGGTCTTAAGTTGTCTTGTTTAAATCTAACTAGAATGTAAATTACCACAACAGTAGATATAATGTACATAATTACCATTAAGTGATATACGTGTAAAAAATAATCACGATATTGGTTTCTTCTTCCTAAATTCTAAATTTTCTCATAGGCTCCCTCAAGTTTGTATCAAGAATAATGGAAGACGATTAGCTCGTTTTTGTGTACAAAATATGATCTTACGGACTTGCTCTTCAATTACACATCCGCAGCTACTATAAAGTATAAACCAACCTTGGTCCATGTATGTCTCTTACTCGAACATGACAACCTTTCCACATCAAAGGTTTTGAGTGTAATTCTTAAGTAACATGATCATGTGCTGCGTTTTGTTTAATTTTCTTCGGAACTGTTTATATGACATTCATTCTATAGTCGAATGTTACCATACATTGACTGTGATAAGTGAAAACTTATAGTGGTTAAAAAAATTGATAGTTAGCAGAATAGTCAAAGTAGAATGCTTTTCATATGGAATGAGACGATCAAAATAGTTCTCTTTGAAAACAAACATATTTGATATATATTATTTCATGTATATATATTATATACAAATGTTTCTTATAATTTTTCTTACTCTGCAATCATTTGGTTATATAGTCCATAAACTACACATATTATGTAGTAATATGTATATGTGTATACAATGTGGACGAGACATAACGTGTGTATATATATATATCTAGGGTGTATATATCTATATTCATATTGTAATACATTTGGTTATATAGTCCATAAATTATACACAATCTTTTCTTTGGTTATATTTGATTTTAAATACACATAATTTATCTACATGTCACTCGCCTTCCCTCAAACCCAAACAAAAAAAAAATCACATCTAAATAGGAGATTCAATTAACCATGCATCGATTTTTGTTATGTTAATCTTTACTATCATCGAGACAATCCCCCACTATCCAAAGTCCAAAATACATGACGATGTTACCGATAAATGTTTCTGATTCCATGACGAATTTTCGATAATAACAAAACTACCATATGCTAAAAACAAAGAGATTTATTAGCATAAGTGAATGAAATGGAGGTGCACGGAGCCCATACAGCTCTTGTACGACGCATGTTGGTCTATTGAGCATTATTCTTCAATGGAGAGTACTGCTAATTTTGATAATCAATTTGATTATAAATTAGCCGACCAGTTTTAATTAAGCCGTGACGGTGGATTAACTGATTTCGGACTTCTTTTGATTTGCATCCCCTTATGTTCCCATCCAATGCGACATCACATTAAATTGATACTCGAAGCCCAATCAACGTTTTCCACAAATTAATAACTTAATCACATAGTATTAATTCCACATTAGTGATTACTGTCATAGTTTCACGTCTTCGTTAGATGATACAGTGTAGAACCACAGGTTTTGAAAACATTATATTATTCCTTCCGTTAACGATTCCTGATTGTTTAGGTTTTTTTTTTTCCTCGTAAATGATCTTTATAGAATGAAGCAGAGGAGTGCTCTCCCCTATCCAGCCCAACAAACTAATGTTAGGGCAATACAACATAAATTCAAACAGTATATTACTAAAACACAAATTCAACGATTCCTGATTTTTAGGTTTAAGGTTGATTCTTTATTGTTGACAAACTAAGCTAATGTTTGTTTGATTGACCTTAATTAATATAGATTATAGAGTACATAAAAACGTTTAAAAGAAGCTAAGGATGTTTTCTTAGCGTTTTTATATTCTCTATAATTTATATTAACTAAGGTCAATCAAATATGAATGGGAGTATCAAATACCACTGGTTCATAACTATTGAACAATGTTTTGGCATTTAAAATTATGTATGTATAATTATAAATAAAATAAATATAATTAAAAACAAATATCAAAAATATATGTGTGAAAATTCTAAAAAAAAATCAATATCTAAACATAAAAGTATGATTTGTAATGATATGTAAGTTGGAACCTATTGAATTTTCTAATAATTACATGCAAAATTTTTCCTTAGTGGGCAATCCGAATAGAAAGATATTATTTCAGACCATATACGCTCGTTATAGGACTTTTACCCAAGAAACACGCAGTGACATGCAAAATCGTAAAATTAGTTGTGTTTTTGTGTATAATTTGGATAAGTATTATGATAATATATCAAATAGTATGTTATCGAATTCTTATAAAAATTATGCTATTTAAAACTGTATAAACAGTCAATGAACCAATTTATTTATGATTTGTCGACTCGCTGACTTTGCAAATGGAAAGTATTTATAATTTTTTTTCTAGAAAGTATTATAAATTAGAAGGTGTTTGTAATTAGAGGTGTAGTTATATATTTGGATGGTATATTAATAACTTATCAACAAAATGTGCAATATGTCAATATAGATTTTGGTTTGAATGTTAATAGTCACTAAAATTATTGTGCTAGATTGAGGAAAATAGTTGATATTTTAGAGAGACTTGAAAGAGTGTATATAGGTTTCAACTAGACTCATCTAAAAATATACCATTTGATGTAAATTTACATTCATCCTAATTTTGGTGAAAGAAAAAACTATGTTTCAACTAGAAAATAATTCATTCTCAAAGAAAAGATAACTCATCTCCTTCAATATTATTTTCATTATTCAACTCATTTTCGTTCATCTTATTTTCATTATTCAACTCATTTTCGTTCATCTTATTTTCATTATTCAACTCATTTTCATTCATCTGATCATCATTAATTCATTTTATTCAACTAGTTTCTTAAAACTACCATCTGTGTGTGAAATGTTTGAAACCCCCCAGTTGTTGTTGGTACTTTATACCAAACACATGTCAAACTATATACTTAATTAAAAAAAAACATACTTAATTTTAAATATTAGCAAGGAACCATCGACCCGCAAAACGAGAATTTTCTTGGCGGATCGCTCTAGTAAACTAAAAATAAGATCTGGAACCGGTCATTTTCAATCAATTTGTATTTATAGGCATTTTCTACTTTGTTGACAAAAAAATAAATGCTCTACTTTATAAAAAATCGAAAGAAAGGAGAGAACACAAATAAAGAAAAGAAAATGCAGCTTTTATGTAACTTTTATATTATAAGCTTTTTGACTCTTTAGTTATCTTTCTGCCTTTTCTTTATCTTTTTTTTTTAATAATTGTTCATCATCCCTACACACTACATGGACTATGCCACTATTAATTAGATCACCCCTAGCTTAAATAAATTATAACATGATATGCTTTCAGTGCCAAAGCGCCTAACCCAATTCTTCCACCTTTATCACTCTCATTATCACTGTAGAAAATAAATCAGTGAATCCACCCAGTTGAGTTGATAACAATTTTTACTAAATCTAAACAATTTAATAATCCGTTTTAGTTTATACTATAAACTCTTTACTTTAAGGCGTTATTTGTCATTTACTCATATAAAACTGGAATGATGGATTTTTTTTTCTTATCATCTAGTGTATCATCAATCAGAAGATATTTTTAATATACATATTATAAATGATGATATTATCATTCACGACTTAATCTAATTCTATAAGCTAATTGAAAACACAACCACACTTTTTTACCCACACTATAAATATCCAAGATAAATGAATCAAAACCACACTTTTTCGTTAAATAAAAAAAACTACACAGTAATCAATCAATTGTTACCCAAAAGCCAAAACCTAAGCAAAGAACCCACAAAAACAATAGGGACCTGGTCTTTGTCAAAAAAGTTACAAAATAATAAGATTCTTCTTCCTCCAATCTTTTATTTATCATTTTGTCTCGTTGCCCCATGTTTTGCTCCTCCTTATCTGCGTCACATTGTCTCGTTCGTATTATTTCCCAATATTCTATATAAAGATGGAGAAGAAAGAGTTTCTTGGCTTGTAATATAGGCGTCATCATCCTTAAATCATGCTACTCCCTAATTTACTTGTATACTCTAAGCTTTTTTAGTTTGTTGTTCCATCCAAAGTTGAAACATTCTCTTGTTTCCCTTCCTTCCTTCTCTACATTTGATCCTTTTTCGGATCTCATAGTCGAAAAGCTTATAACCCGAGTAGAATGTAGTAAACCAACGTGATCGGAAGCGCTATAAGCATTCCGAATATCACACTGCAAAATCATTAGGTTAACAATGTTAAAAGTAGAAAATTAGTGATATAGTCTTATAGATTAATTATACCATAAAATTAATAACATACCCTGTACTTAAAATAGCAGGATGAACATTATACTCCTTCGCAAACACAAAGGGCACAATCCCTTGAGGCAAAGCGGCCTAAAAACCATACCAAAACATTTAGCAACAAATCACATTTTTATTGTGTCATTTAAAGCTGAAATGGTTAGAAAAACAAGATAATTTTTTTTACCTGAACTATAGCAACACGAAGTAAATCACCACGCAATCCAATGGCTATGGCGGCAACCGCCATCACGGCTGGCCCAGTGAGGAATCTAACCGCCATAGCAAACGTTGCCACGGAATTTCCACAAGCAATTAATTTGGGTTGCAACGCCATGAACAACCCTTCAAACATACCGTTTAATTTCAAAATCAGGCAATGAATATTTCTAAGTAAATACTAACAAAATCGCATAAAAAATGGGACCATGACGACATCAACAACACGAGACCATGTCCTCCACCATTACCATTTATCTAATAAGGCACTCACAAAACTGCCCCACCTGTCGGATGGTCCATCAATTTTTTCTTCTTAACTTACGTCTACACTTGCTAAAATTTATTCAAAATGACAAAACAGCTAGCATATAAATTTCTAGACTACCAATTATTGTGTAATTGGGTTAATATGTCAACGAACTATGCAAAATTTAGGAATTTTCCGTAATAAATAACACGTATGGTCTCAATCGGATTATATATATAAATGGCTTAAAAACTAAAAATAACCAAAAGGAATAAAAAATAGTACAAAGAATGATTTACCTAAACTGAACATTGCCATTCCAAGACCAGCATCAGATAGAATGGAGATAGATTGCTGAATGATTTTTGGCATTGCCACGTGCCACCTTCATATTCAATACCGGAGTTTAAATTTCCTAATAACCGGTCGGTTCCAGACAGTAAAATAAATGATTTTACTAACCGGAAAGCAACGAGAGCCCAAATGAGACCAATGAGACTAGAGTAAGTGTTTGGGTTTCTGATGAGTTTCCTCCACACCATTATCAGTATCAGCCTTGTCATCACACTCGCCGGCGGCATCTGTTTTCTTTGACTTGCTTCGCCTCCGACTGCTCCAAGGCCTGTCTTTGCTTGCAACTCAGCCGAGGAATTTGGAGCGAGTTTGTTAAGTCCGGTCTCAGAATCTTTTGTTCTTTCTCCTTCTTCTTCTTTTCCGGTGAAACTAAATTGTTGTTGTTCTCTTCCGAAGTCTCCACTCGCCGGACGAGCTATAATCACCACACAGAAACTAAATTGAGAAAATTTCCCGTAAAATTTGGAATTTTCTTATCAAGAAAGTTATTAAAAGATACTAACCTTTGTTCTCGCCGTTTTGAGATTGATCAGGAACTAACATACGGATCTCTTTGGCACCTTGATCGGATCTTCCACCTTGTTCGTTATCAGCCGCTCCACCGAAAACGTTAAGACCCGCCCGGTCTGAAACGGGTGACCCGTTGGAGCTCCAAACGAACATGTGGAGCTCCTTGGCGTCATGACTGTTAGCCTTGACGCCAGTTGGAACAGTCGTTTGCTGATTTGTGTTTGGATTTTTAGTAACGGTTTTATTGGCGGCAGATGTAGTGGTAGTTGATGAAAACTCCGGATTCGGAGCCGGGTATGACCCGGCTCCTCCTCCTGGATAATAACCGAATCTTGGAGAGGAAGCCATAGCGCAATTCTCCTCAAAATTTGAAGGTCTCGGAGTGGGACCTCTCGAAGATTGCACGGAGTACATATCCGCCGGACCAAAGTTGGAAAGACGGCCGCCGGGGAAACCCATCATGGAGTAGAAATCAGAGTGGTTGAAATTAGAGCCTCTAGGAGTAGTGCTAAGACTGTAAATCTCAGCTCCGGTGAGATTAGAAGGCCGTGGAGTCATGTTCGGTCCACAGAATGAACGACGGGAAGCGTTAGATTTTCTAACGGTGACGTGAAGCTTCCCGTCGTTGCCAATCTCTGCATCGGTCTCAAGAAAATCATGACCGTCGAGTGAAACGACATCCGATTCAACTTTAAAGGAAACAATGGAAGCAGCAGTTTCCGGGAACTGTTCCATGATAAGCATCTTAGCGCCACGAAACTCGAAAAGGAAAAGAAGAAGAGTGTACCAAATGATACACTGGAGAACAACGATTTGAACCATGAGAGAACCGGAGTATTCGCCGTACATAGCGATCAAGAGAGGAATCCCCATGACAAGAGTGTTGGGAAGTGTAGAGAGTGAGAAGATAGTGATGCTCCACTCAAGACTACCGGAGCGGGTTAGATTAGCCCAGAGGATTAAGAGTGACAACATGATGATTTTTTGAAGTGTATCGGCGGCGACGAAGCGGAGATTCATGGCGTAAGGATCGTTGGTGGAGATGAAGTGGAAGGAAAGGAGAGGGACGGCGAAGATGGCGACAAAACGGTTGATTCCGGAGCATTGGTCGGGAGAAAATATCTTCCACCACCGTACTGAGCCGTAGGCGAGGATCATAGCTACGTAGAGAGGTATCACGGCGGTGAGAACCGTGTAGAGGTCGTGCCATGAGATCATCTTGAAGGGGTGAAACTGGAAACAACAGAGAAAAAGGCAAAACCGTTAAGCAACGGTGTTGAAGGAAGAAGAAGAAGAAGAAGTGAGTACTTGGAGCAGTGTGTGTGTGTGTGAAGGAGTGAGCAAGTTTTGGTTTTGAGGATATAATTTAAGGAGGGATGCCACTTTACACCTCTTTATACAGCAAATACATGACCACTAAGTTACTTTTTATTTATTTATTTATTTTTATTCTCTTGTATTTTATATTTGTAATCGATCTTCTCATATATTTTTCATAGTTTATTGAGGTATTGTTTTGTCAGAGTTAATATTTTTTATTTCTTGCATTTTAAATTTTGAAATTTCGTAATGTAAATATTTATATATTTTATTATATTTAATCATATTTAATAACTTTGAAATGAGATGTAATTTGGAATGTCTTGCAAAGATTTATATATCTTATAGTTTATATTTTATTAGTAATACTCAACATTTTGTCTTTTATACTATGATATTAATAGAATAATATTTTTTGGACTATAGTCTGTAGAAAGGTGATAGTGTGGTTGAAAATATACCATAAAACTCTTGTAAGAAAAAAAAATACTATACAACTAGTTAAATTTTTTGACTCAAAATAACTATTTAAATCATTAAATATCTAATAGATGAGAATATTGAATTATAATCTGCCAAATTCGTTTAAATTCTGATTTTTCTTCAATATGTAGTATGATATATACATATGACTGACTTTTTTTAATGCAAATGTAAAAATTAAAGAAAATGGAAAAAAAGAAACTGAGTTTGCAACAATTTTAGTTGTACAAATAGCATCTAAAGTTAGATCTTCAAAATAAAGTCTACATGTGGCACTCAACTTATGGGGATGGGCATCGCAGACATACCTTTTCTCTTCTGTCCCCTCCTCTTTGCTTTTCATATTTTACTTTCTTTCTTTCACATTCTCTAACTAATCCAATATTTTCGTTATATCATATATGAATGAATTAATGTCGATATTACTATCATTATATACATATTGCATTACTAAATTGGAAATTAATATCTTGGTACCCCAACCAATCTCAAAAATAAAATTTGGAAATTCCCTTTTTAACAAAACACTTTTTAAAAAGCAATCATTAAAAAACTATGGAGACAAGATGGGCTGGCGACAAAGAAGATCCACAAAGGGATTGGATGGCTCATATGGAATTTGGCTAATGGCGTCGAGTGTTTCTCTATGTTATTGTTAGGTTTACTCATTTGTCCCACGAAGTAGGCAACACTCAATTACTCCTTGGACGACATATGTATTAGCCTATATTCTCATCATTACGCTACGGTCTAAAACCGCTGCATGATTTTAGTTTTTGCATCGCTGCTCAATTATTTGTTCAGATAAACTCAAATCCAAGAGTAGTATTAAATCCGCTTCATGATAGTAGTTTGCATCGCTTCTTAATTATTTGTTCAGATAATCTCAAATCCAAGATTAGTTTAAAGATGAAAAACCATGGAATACATGAACTGTAGTCTGTAGAACAAAGCAATGCCAACATTCCTATTTTTTATTTTTATAAACTTTTCCCCATATGGGTAAAATACTCTATTAGTAAAGAACCAAAGTTTCATATGTTAAATGGTTGCGACAAAGAATGTCGTGACCTTCTTGTGACTCTGTGCGGTTGTATATTTCTGATTGCATAAAAATACCTCTGGACACAGCTTCCTCGAATAAGTCCAAAAACGAATGATTAATTGCGATATAAGCTAAGATAAAATCTACCGTCCTTGAGAAATCAAACTATGCACAATATTCAACTATTTTTCATAATCGAATCAACCAGTATATATAATTAATTGCATTCGGTTGACACTCAATTAACCAAATAAGTAAATCCTAAATATCGGTGCAGTATTTAGGGAACTTTTGGAAGCATTTCATATGTCAGCGTATTTATTTTCATTAACTACAAATATATTCCATTTCTCCAAATTTTATGCGGAATGCCGTATTTTATATTTCTAATTAGTACACAAGGTCTACGGAAAAGGGTCGCAACCAAATATGTAAAATAATACTATTATGGAAAAAGAAGCTAGTAGTCACAAATCTTATCTAAAATAAACCAATCAATGGATGATGTAGTCTATGTTTTGCCACATCAAGAGAAGCCTGAGCCGATTAGCCACCCGAAAATCCAGTTTGCAAACCCTATAACATTAGGTCATTCCTATACACACTATGTCATTTTGCACAACAAAATAGCGAGGGGGTTAAGGAATAACTCATGAAAACATTAGATATTTATCCATTTTTTTATAGATATTCATCTATATCTCCCTTTTTTAATCCAATCTAGTTACATTACTATTAAGAAAATAAAAACTGTTATTAAAACAAAAATATCTTTTAGTATAAACACAATCATATTTGAATAAGAAAATCATGTTTGTGCTTTAAATAATCAAATTCTAAGTCAAACTTTAACATAGTTTTCGCCTTTAATATACGGAATTGCAGGAAGGATAAAGAAATTTCAAGTAATTTATGACCGATGCTTCCAAATAGCTCTGAGATATATACCTATCAACCGTTACCGTAGAAAGAGAGACACACGAACAACCACACACTAAATGTTGGTGTACTATAAGATAAGCGATCATATTATAATTAATATTTGAGTAGAGGTTTGAATATTGAGTCTCTTGACTAAAACGGTGGACTTGGAGTCTTTGACAACCTAAATGTTGGATAATCAACCCAATGCATTAATACACAATTTCAACTGCTTAATTAGACTACTTTCAAACGAAAGTATAACAATTAATAGTTTGCCATTTATTGATAAAAATCAAGTTTGTACTTCATTTTGGTTTTTTTTTTCTCTTTTCAAAACCTTAATTAATATCGATTCATTTCTTCAAAAGAATTAGTGGTACGTAGAAGTGATTTAGACAATTTTGAAAGTGACCAATGATGTCTACCTGTGACTTGAACACATGATTAAAGAGGATGAAAATGTCATAAACTTTTCTATTTACTTTGAAAGAATTAATAGTGAAAGTATTGATCGCCAATTATTGATAAATAATCTGGGACAAAGACTAAAAGTTCACTAGCAAGTCGAAAAAAGCAAACGACAGATGGGTGAGTCGTGAATATCAATTCCACATGTTATAACGTACACGATTGAATTATATTTGCAAATTGCAATCATCTTGATGACTTGATCAAAGTTTTTTTATGAATTGCAAAATATGAATATGAACTTATCGTATACTAATATCTTATTCTTTCTTTTTTTTTGGTAAAACCAATAAATGATGTGTGTGATCAATGATTTTTAAAAAAAAATGATTGATGAATTTTCACATATAGTATTTTAATATTTCAGAATTATTTATAATTTGTCTTGATTCTACTAATACAAGGTTCAGATTATTTATTTTTAATGATTAAGTGACCTCGCTGATGTTACGGTCATTTATGTAATGCAATACAATAATTGAGGTAATGACTAATAAGGTTTCTTCTTTTACTTACCACAACACTGCTATATTATCTTTGTTGCAAAGACAATGTTGAATCTCTGACCAATGAGACAAGTCCACATGGAAATTGACAGAAAAGGGTAAGAAAACGAGGGACATGCACGCGTCATGTTCAAAGTTAAAGCACGTGAAACGCACATGGGCAAGCCAGAATCGCATAATCCAATTCCAAACAGCTTCCTAATTCTGTAATTCGAACACACATTCATCTGTTTGTTACTCTGAGCTGTCTCCAAAATAAATTTCCAATTTATCATATACTTTATTTTTTATAAAATGTTTTGTGCGTGTCATCCACTTCTTGACATACCCAAGATTAATATTATAATTAAAATGCGTAACCCTACTTTATATTTCACATTAGAAGTGAGAACAAACAAAAAATGAATATTCATGTAAACAAGGTTTCGAGCATGACGATTTCATTTCAAGTTTGGCAAAATCCTCCATCGGTTCAAGAAACGGCGATAGAGTAGCTCAGCCCATTGGGCTTGCTTTCAACATATCAAAGTATTGGCTGGTCTACGAAAACCCAAATCCCAATTAAATCGCGTTAGAAAAGAGGTAGACATATTGGTCATACACTTTCCATCTATACATGACACGTGGGTGTGTGCTCATCCATATATGGAGTATATAATTGTAGAAAAAGACATTTATTCGTGAAAAATAGCAAATAGCACAAATTGTATAGATCGACAACGTTGTTCCAAAGATGCCGATTACAGATTCCAACTATATCTCTAGATTTGTTAAACCCTCTTTTAGTTAGTTATACAAATTATGTAATAGATCGAAAATTTAAACTGTGTAAAATACAAATACATGCTTCGTATAAGACATAACATTGCGGGGAAAATATTTACATAAGAAAAGGGTATATGTATAAAAATGTCAAAATATAAAATATTATTTAAATTTAATAATGAGTACTTAATATGTACCAATTACCTTTACCAACAAGATGAAAAGATATAACAACAATTATTTGGAATTAGACATCAAGTGAATATTAGGTAAAAATCTCTACCGGAATTCAATTCTAAAAAGTTTAAAAGCTATTTACGTCAACAGAAAATATAGCAGCCTTGTTGAAGTCAAATAACAATGACGTTACTTGATGTTTTAAGTTTTAACAATCTGTCACCCAATCAAATAAACTTTTGTTTGCTACTATCTAGTTTGATTTTTTTTTATAGAAATTTTCTTCCACCTATTTATCATATAATGACTAGTATAACTATAATCTAATTTCACATTCACTAGTCTAATTTCGTCGTCTTACACAGAATAAAACAATTCAATATTCAAGTCAACAATACTATTCAATCCGAACGAACATGAGAAATAAAGTTTGTTTTTTGGTTAAACACGAAAAAAATAATGTGACAAGAAAAAGCTATAAAATGAGGATTACAACTATTTTTCTTTTCCTCGTTGGTGTAATAAATAATTAGAGAACTATGCACAAAATCTTTCTAATCATTATCAAATCTTTTTGCTTTTTACCCCTAAACAGGCGTTTTTCAATCTTTGACTTTGACGAAGTCAACATAAAGAAGAGGAAGATGAATTTGTCATCCGTAACTGGCTGCTCTGAGCTGCTCCTTCTTTAACTGCATTAGAGTCCGTATCTGTTGCATCGGTCACACGTTCACAGCGAGGACACATGGTTACAGCTGAGGTCGATAATGGCTTTAGAGCTCGTAGTTCTTCAACTTCTAAATGTAACCGTCGATTTTGCTCCTTCAACGACCCGAACCATCTCTTTAGATACTCACATTCCATCTCCGTATGCTTTAGCTTACTCCTATATATCAAATTTTGCGTAACCATGAAACTGGTGAATGTGGTCATACGTACTATTAATTATGCTTAGATCATTAGTAATTTCTAGGCTGTGTCCTATACCAACCATATATATCCATAGGGTAAATTATATTAGTATATTTTACGAGATTGGTGTCTGAGAAATTTATATTTTTGGAAGACTATTCTACTGACCACTGGGTATAAGTAAATGTTTATATACTTGTGTATTATGTGTTCACATTTGAACTATATAAGTGATTGCTTCATTGACCCGGAATGTCAATACGTAAGATTATGATCATATTGTTCTAGATAAGTAGATAGTAATTTCTACAAATGTAATTCAGTTGTTTTGTTTCACAGATAACGCTATTCTATTTTTCTACATATATTAATATTTAATTATACTATTATAAGCTAATAATTAAATTACGGTGAGTTTAAAAACTTATTACAGTTCTAAGTAGGTGATAAGTTATATTTTGAACATTTAAATGATATATTTTAACAAAACTGAAAAATAACTCCTAAATGATACTTTTTGAAACTGAAACATAAATTTTCGAAAACAATTGGGCTCAATTCATTCATTCAAGTCATTAACGTGTTTTGATGTTGTTAAAGAGTAAAGTTATAATGTTGTTGCGTTATATTAGGTAATTAAATCTTTTTTAGGAGCATCACATGAACTAACTAACATACATACGTTCTATTTAGGAGGAATGATTTCGTTTTAACTTTTAAACGTGGTATTATTAATGATTATTTTCAAAAATTGCAAGAGATTATGGGTCAAAATTCAAAATTTTATAGGTTTATAAGTAATTAAAAAAAACAGGTGCAATATGTATCTTAGATACACAAATACACACATTCATGTGAAAACATTGATTAACAAGTGTATGTGTTTTAGTTTCTTCAAGGAATATGTATACTACTATATGGGACAAACATCATAATTGTGGACTGCCCAAAAGATGGCTGGAAAAATAAACACATCATTTATTGTCCTTAACTTTGTCCCTCATGTTCCCTATCGCTTTTTTCTTGTTGATGCATTTATTACATTCTATATTTTGATATTTAAACACGTAGACACAAAAATATGAGTACGAGCTTCATGTGTCGCATAAAATGGGTGATAACTATATAGTATGTGGGAATCAACGTAAAACACTTGGACCAAAGAGGATCACTTCCGCTTTACTACATTTTTCTAAACTATAAGTGAATATGTATGTAGTGAATTTTGTTGAGAATCTAAGTTACCATCGCACACGATCTTTTGAAGTATAATTATTCTGTCAACGCGTTCTAATAAACAAATATATTCTCAACCACTAAAATATATTTCCGAAAACCTTATAATACGCTGCCCTCACCGATATATTAAAACATAATTCTCTACGACAAATAGTTCATATTTTCCTAGATTTATGTGTATTATATATAATTAAAGCAGTTTATGAGAAGCGGTAGATCGAATACGTACCGAGCTCGTCGATTTTGAAACCACACCTCAACTTGCCTTTGACTAAGCTTCATAAAGGTGGCTAATTCTTGTTTTTGCTTCTGAGGTTTCATAATCAGACAACCAAAACATAATCAGACAACTTGACCATAAAAGATTTTATTTTTTACTTTCCTTCTTTACGACGTAAACAAAAACATATACGGAACCATTAATTGTATAAAATATATAGTTTACTTACAGGGGTTAATGTATGGTTTTGTATGAAACAATCTTCAAGAAGATGTGACTGCTCTTTGGTTAGACGGAGCTTTTTGCGACGCCGGCCACCGGAGTTGCTATCTTCTTCATTAACATGTGGTGTTGCACCGATCATCATGATCTCACGATCTTCTTCCGTCTTTGGAGTTTGGTTTATGTCCAAATCTCTTACTCCGTGTTGATCACCTACCAAATTATTTTAATTGGATATTTTTTTTTTCATAGACGTACTATTAAAACTCTATATAACATATATGAATTCATCTTTGGATCTTACCAGATGAAGGAGACGGAGAGAAACTCGGAATTGATATTGTTAATTCTAAGGAGTTTGAATTAGGTGAGAAGGCCATGGAGGAGGATGAAGAGAAGGGAATCAATAGAATTTGATGGAGGATATAGTTTTGTTTTTTGGAAGAGAAAAGGTAAAGTTGAAGTTTTATATGATAATAGAAATGTCAGTGTGTGTGTGTCTGTGTGTATATACACATATGAAAGAACCAAAAGAAAAATAAAAGTGAAACAAAGGAGAAAGATTTTGTGATCAGCGTGGAATATGAAATAAGGAGGAATTAAGTCTGCAAGAAATTTCGAAATATGAAAATATATAATATAAAGTCTGAAACACGACAAAAGTTTTTAAAAAAGTTTCAAACAGGTCAATTGATGGAACAAAAATCAAGGGAGAAATAAAATGGTAATGGTGGTTAGTTGATCGATTAAAATACAAAGAATATTATTATATGATTTGAAGAGGAGTGTATGCGTGTGATTGGCGGATTTGGAGAGAATTTGACTGAGGTCGTTAAGTCAAATCAGATTCCTATGATCAATTATTACGTGTTTTACCAATTCTTTTTTGAATTATTAAATTCATTCTGGCTGTTAGAACAGTGTAGTAAATAACGGGTTTGTTATGCGTTACAAATTCAACCATCTAAAATATACATATGAACAATAAATCGAAGAAGTTTTGAAAAAAAACTATAATTTATACAAATTTATTATGTTAAATAATATAACAACATTATTTTAAAGCTACATATTTACTAAAGATATACACATACCAATTATATAAAGTAAAAAAGTTTTAACCATTTCTTAAGTTTGGTTATTTATTATTATTTTTTATTATATGAATTCATAGCTAATATTTTTCGTAATTTTGTTTTATACTATAATTCAATAATTCTGATGAAAAAAACCCGTCGAGATAAACGGTTAACCACTTAAATAAAGCAATTTCCAAAACGATAAGTTATTTATTCATTTTTAATTATATATATATATATATATTTCAGTTTAAATAGATTTACATGCACGATCCATATTTACCAAATGTCTACGCTTATTCGTCACGACTCCAATATATCCATGCCTTTAGGCTTTTGTATCCTAAGTGGAGTGGCTCTGGGACCCCACTATCTGCTTTTGTTTTATCTAGCCGACCTTGATCCGGTTTTAGTATCGGTTATATTCCCTCTGGTCCTCTGGTTCTGATGAATTACTTCTTTACTTCGGTAACTGAGCAAATTAGCTCATAAGTGTGTACATTAAACTCTGTTGGCTCTTCACAAATCACAAGGGCAACACAATTTCGCAGGCTAATAATTTGAATTAAGGATTGTATTAATAATAACTAATTCATGATAGTTCGGTTAATAACTCCACCTTATAATTGGAAAAGCATGATCCAAATCATCTCATTACGATTTTAAAAACCACCCTTTTAAATTACAGAAATATGTTGCCTGTCAGAAAATAATGAAAAGCTTCGATCTTCAATTTCATAGATAAATATTGTAGGACATGATGGAAGTCGGAAGACATAAATATGTTCACATGAACCAAACTGGATTTACTATTTTCATTGTTATACACTTTAGAAAGCCCAACGGGCCTTACAAAGATTAGCATTCCTTTTACCGTTGTCATATTTCTACGTTCGAATACAAAGAAGATGCAAGACTATTAATAGAAAGATGACGAATCGCTTTGATTCCAACGCTCAATCATGTTTTAGATGATAATATTCTTCCTCCTTCGAAAATTACCTCCGGCATTCTCCTGCCGGAGCAATATACGAGCGCAGCTTAATTCCGGAGAGTGATATTACATGTAGAAAGAAGTGACGATGCAAAAGGTAATATTACACGTGACTTGTTTTGGTTCCTTACATTGAAGATAAATTACTACAACAAATGCTTACTTAGTTATGTCGGCTGATTATGATTTCAGTGAAACCACTAATTAAGTGGTGTATCTCTGAACCAAGAATGTGGCAGTTCCACAATGACTCAATATATATATTGGCATTGTAGATTACTGAAGAAGCTTATTGCAAGTTCCAACGCCAATGGCTGCAGCGAGATGCCAACCGGCGTGAAGGAATGGTGTCTCCGGGAAAAGATCGTCAGCAATGAACAAAGCTCCGCCTAATAATGAAGACATCTTGTGTACATCATGAGCCATTTTCAAATCTGGATCCTTTAAAGCCCTTTTAGCAAATGCTACCTGAGTCATAAGTTAAGAATTATAGTTAGATTAGATCGAATAAGAAATAATTAAGTTGAGGTTAGTACCTCCATCATTCCAGTATGAACAGCTGAAACCATGAGCGGCTGGAACGGTAGAGCTAAAGCTGATGCAGCCATCAAGAACTTTGGGTTCTCTTCCCTAAGAGCCCTTGTTAGACACTGTAAAGTAGACAAGCGGGTTCTGAGTTTTATAATCGGCAAGATCGGTTTAACATTCCCTGAGATTTGATTTTAGGCAAAAGATAAAAGGCTTACTATTGTAGCTGTGGCTATCATTGTGTAATCAGCCCATCTAAGATACTTCCTAATCTTCCTACTTGAAGAATGATACAAACTCGATGCGATTCCAACTCCGATCAATGAGTTTGCATACACTTTCATGTTCAAGTTTTTCCTATAGTCGCATATTTCTTCCATATTCATTACCATTTTAAATAAAAGATCAAACTCTAAAACTAGATAACAAGAAAGGATGATCACCTCGGTGCCTGCATACCAAGGAATACAAAAGGGATCGATGTGATCACATTAGCAGCTGTCTCTAAGAGACTCTGATCACCTGTCAACAATATAAAATATCTGACTGAATGCCAAAGAATCGATACAACAAATCAAGATACAAAGAAATAGACACAAAAAATGGAAGGAACTGAGTAACATTTCTTAGAATACCATGGAGACTGCAATGAATAGGTCTTAAGCATGGAGGTCTTTGTTGCCAGACACGTCTAACACAAAGATTAAACAACAACATTGAATCAATAACTCTAAATAAATCAACAAGGTATATCGAAAATACCAATCTAACTTACTCAATGAATAGTCTTTGCCTTGTTCCTGCATCTGAAGATTCAAAGGTTGATACTTTACTGATACTCTCAAAGGCAAAAGGAGAATGAGACACAACATGAACTCCATGAACACCCTCAAGGGATTTGTTTGTCTTTGATATAATTTGAGGGCTCATAGAGATTCAATTTTTTTTTAAAAAACCCCCCACAAAAGGCAAAATCTTAATAATCTTAGCTAGCCAGCAATTTTACTTGCTGGTCTAGCCTGGCTTTGATACTCTTTGTTTCACCTGCTGCTCTAATCACCGCAAGAAGAAAAAGAAAGAAAAACAATTATTGTTAATGGACAATGAAAAAATAATTGCATTTGTAGAGGAAATATATATAAAAACTTTTTTTAAAATCAATTTAACCCAAATTCTTTTTCATAATTAGTTATAACTTGTAAGTCGTTTTAAAGATTTTGTTACCTAAAATTAGATTTCTCAACTGTTAACATTTTGAAAATATTCAAATAGTAAAGTTAATATAAATTATTCAACTGTTAGATCAAACAAGCATGCATAGATTCAAATTCGAAATCAATTATAAACATCTTCCCCAAATTAATTCATCACCAAGACAAAGTTGAATCTCGATAGCATTAAAATACAGAGAGATCTAGCTCTTATGGTTTATGACTAAGCGCGATTTGAGCAGAGAACGAACCTTGTAGCAAACACAGAGAGATCAAACTCAAGCCTGAATGAATACAAATAAGAAAATAAAAAAATGGAAGTAACAAAGAGAAAAAGTTAAGGAGAAGAAGAAGAAGAAGAAGAAGAAGAGAAAAGGAAGAGTTAAAGAGATGAGAGTCACGGAATCTTCTTCCTTGGACTCTTACAGCATATTCTTTTCTTCTCTTCGGTTTACAACAGTCGGCTGTTTCTTATACCGAATTCCGGTTTAATCCGGTTCTCTTTCCTGTCTTCGATCTGGGTCGAAAATGGGTCGGGCCCAGTGTTGCTTGCCTTACGCGTATTTTGTTTTCACCAACTTACATTATAAAAAATGGCCGATCCAATGATAATAATGTCCAAATCAATGTATTTTTCATATTTATTATTTAAAAAAAAAAAAGGTTAAATATCTTCTAAATGAGAAAAAAATTTAGTAACTCTACTGATATATATACCTTATTTTTTTTACAGTTGGCATGAATCCCTTGCTTATAGCCCACTTATTTTTCCACATTGAATTTGTATATATATTATCGAGTTTGGTAGTACAACAACAATACTATAACAAATTATTTGGTTACAGTGTAAGTCTTGTTTGTTATCATGTCTAGCGTATTTATCATTCATTCAAATTATTTGGTCGTTTCATTCATAGTTTTACATATAAAGGTAAACTACATACGTATGTATAAAATCTCCCCTTCATATAATTAAAAGTTTGTAAGAAAAACAAAGAACCAAAGTTATGATTCTCAAATATATATATATATATACACACAAAAGTATGTGAGTTTACCAGAATGCTAATAACTTGTTTATAGAGTTCTTTTTTTTTGGAAGATAATTCAAATCTAATTTTTAACTAGAAAAAAAATCTGGGAAGGTTTTGGGAAAAAAACAGAAGAGAATACAAGTCTACATAAAACAAATACATTGGATAAAAAAATACAATTGAATACAAGTTACTAAGTCATTATTGCTAAATCATTATTTATCAGACATTGTTTTTTGAACATTAACTAGTTTCCATATATATAAAAAGGCTAAATGCTGTGACCAAAGAAGAAAAGAGCTGGTGAGCGACCGGTGTGCCGAAATTAATAAGAACACACATTCTGATGAAATGAATTAAACATAAGTCAAACAAATTGGGCATTTATAATGAATATTTTCGACCGATACTTGTAGCTACCGAATCTTTGGGACTACTAAAAAAAGTTGCATCATAATTAAGACCGTTATGTGTCGCGATAATACATTTATAAAGAGTGTTATAGACTTCTAGTATGAATTTAATGTACAAATATTTTAATCTAGTTACACTATTCCCAAGGAGTTTCTGATGTTGTTAGGTCTCCTTTACTCGACAAAAACAAACCTGATCTACAAATCCAAGATTCCGCTTAGTTTCATCTTTATTTTGTTGGTCTTCGCTCGACGCTTCTTACTCTTGAAACAATCTTCTCTTGCCATTTTTTGAGCCTATATTTGAATTAGTTATCTACTCTCAACTCTAGGGTTAAGGAGATAAACTCGCTACAACCTCATGTGCGAATATACACTACCACTTAGTTATTAGGACTTCGGTCTTAATCTTGACTTGTCATGGATTTGTAGGAATTTTTTCAGCAAATGACTTGCTCGTTTCTGAGATTAGTTAACGGTTCTAATTTTGAAAGAAGACAAAAAAAGAGTGCGAACATTTATTGACATGACTGTGTATATTTAAGTAGATGGAGAAAAAGGAAGATTATATATATATAAAGAAGAAAAGGGTAAAGAAGAGGGGCAGATGAGAGCAATAAAGAAGATGGACAGTGTCACAGACTCACAGCCCTGGCCTGACCATTTCTCTGCTCCATACACAACGCATCCTTTATAGGAAATGATATTTAAACCGGTCACTCATTCTTCTAATAAATGTTAAACATGTAACATGAAGGAGAAAATGCTAAAATGAACGAAGACAGTAGATTAAAAATTAATTAGCAAAGATATCTAGTGAGATTAGATATGCAACGATGATATGGATAAAGTCATATATTGATGCTTTAAGAAAAAAAAGTCATACCTTGGTATGTGTAAACTTTTTCAACATTCATTTCTCACTGAAGTGAACCATTATTGGAAATTTGGAAGAGGTTTCACTTTTTTGTTTTCCTGCTTATATCAGCTGGGGCAGTAAAAATGTTTTCTAGCGGGTATTTATTGTAAACGGTTAAACTTTAGTGGATTTTAAAAGAATAATGAACTCAATCCATCCAAGTACACTATTACCCCTTTTTAAACTATGTTGAGCTATGTTCTAAAAATTTCCAACTAACTCTGTAATTTCTGCTTAGTCGCTAAACTCACCTTCACCGTCTGGATTTATGACTAATTCCTCGAAAAAATCAGTCAACCGATTACTCTCCGCCTAATCCGATTAATCCCCGATTAATCTGATTATTTTTCACCTAATCATTTATAATTTAATTATTTTTGAAATTTCAGGTATAAATTTTTTTTGTTTTTGTTATACAAAGAATTTGTGATGTTTATAATAAATTATATTAAAAATATAAATAAAAATCATAAAATAAATTATTAATAATACATTTTCGTGTATGACTATATTTTTTAAAAAAAATATTATTTAAAAGTTTAATATAATAAATAAATATATTTTAAAAATATTAAAATAACCTAAAACTAATACCCGATTAATCTCCTAGTCGCTAAATCCACACTCGGCGCCCGACTAGCGACTAGCGAATTTTACAACATTGATGTTAAGCAATACATTTTTTTATAAATTTCATTATTTCTTGATAACTTACACATATATATATATTACATTTTTCTTATTAACGAATGGATAATGTATGTTTTAAATTTCTATATTAACATTATGGTGACATATTCACTACGGTCTATACTTTATAGTTTATACCAGTTGTAAATGATTGCTACCATATTTCAGTTTCAACTTTTTCATAATATTGGGTTTTCTAGTTAAACATAATGCCAGATATTTTTAAGATGGACAATGGTTTGCACGCTGTGCAGATGTCTCGATGGATAGTCATGACTCATGAGCAGTTATTTGATTTTAGCTTTCTCTCTTTTTATCACAAAGCAGTTGATACATCTTAATCTCTACTTTTGAGGGACTCAAAAAGTTATCAAAAAAAAAAATTTACATATGGTAATAGTAATACTAGTACGAGGGAGAACTGTTCACACTTTCTCAATTGGTAGGGGTAATAGGTGTATGTTGAGAGCAAAGAGAAGCAAAAAAAAAGGATTTATGAGGGCAGATGCTGAAGAAGAACGGTTAATATGATTGAAAGCTTCTTCTATCTCAAAATTCAAACACTTATTATATTACCGTACCATCTCATTTCTACATTACACACCAAATTAAGTGACATGATTTAGAGCTTCTTTCTGCACACGCCTTCTCAAATTCCAAACACTAAACCATAACATCTCAGTTCTTGAAACAACACACCAACTAAGAGACAGCACAATCCAGTCAAACACGACCACATTGTAACCGTTGATTTTTAAAATACCAAAGAAACAAAAATTGTAACCGTTGCAACACTTAACCAGTTGACAGTATTATTGGTTATGTAAATAATAAGAAAATATAACAAAAATAAAGTTGACAAAAAATAGAGAAGCTACGATGGTTTCTTTTAGTTTTTAATGAATGCATAAAGCAGTGTGTAATCTTTAAATTCTTAATACTAACATTAAAAAGAGTTCAATATAGCTGAACCAAATCCTACCTAAGAGCAAAAAAAAAATTGTTTCTATGCTCCATGAAAAAAACAAAAAAGAATACCAACTTACAAAATCTTGAGAAACTCGATTTTACACTAAAAGTACCTCTGGATCGCGATCGGCGTTCCACGTTTGTGTCTTGCGATTTGCTAGTAGCTTTGTGGGTGGGGTGAAGGGGTAAGTGATAATAATAGCAACGCGCAAAAGTTAGTTGTGGAGAGGATTGGGACCCGTGTGAACTAATCTCTTGTCTTCTCCATAAATGTCATTTCTACTCAGTGGCCCACGAAACGGTGCCGTTACATACAACAGAGTTTTTCTCGGCGGTGGAGGCGGCGACTCGACAAAGTGAGGACGAGAATAATCAACAGAAGCCGATGAACACAAGCCTATCTGAAAAATGACAAATAAGAAGAAAAATGTGATCATATTCATGTCCCATCTTCTGTTCTTTCCTTGTCTTTCTCTTTGTACCAACACATGAGTCATCTCAGAAAACCGTGTTCCGGATTAACCAGAAACACACGAACATGAAGACAAGAAACAATGGAAGTCAAAGCTCGAGTGACTTAAGAAAAAAAAAACAAGAGAGAAAGAGAAAGAGAGAGAAAAAGAAAAGGGTTTATGGAATTCAACTTTGTTGTCTTGTGGGTAAAAATAAGATATATTGACTTGTTATAGTTTGCTTTTTTTCAGTGATGGGTCTTCGGATCCTTCTAAGATCTGCACTGTTCTTTCCTCTAAAAGGCAGAAGCTTTTACAGGAACTCTTATCTCTCTCTCTCTTTGTCTTGATAGTCGTAACTCGTAAGCAAAGAGTGTCTGTGGTCTGTAGAAGAAAGTACGGCAGGCGGTATTAATAACGGCTGTCACCTCTTTGTGTTTATTCGAGGGAAGAGTCTTCGAAAGCACTCTCCTCTCTTTACCCTTTTTTATATTTGTATTTTCTTTTTCTTGAATACATTACTATGAATTTCTACGTAATAATAATCGTAATAAGGGTTGTTCTTGGTAATGGTGATGAGTTGTGTGTGTGATTAGTATATCTCATGGTGGTGTAAGAACATTGGCCAATGTTCTTTGGATACATTGACTTTATGAGCGGAGAGACAGCTCACTATGCTTCAAATAAAATTAAAATTTGGCACCCTACCTTTTTATCGGTTAATGCGGTCAAAGTAGATGAGATTAGGACGTTCTAGTCAGAATTTTTAATATATTTTTTGTGAATACCGTTTAATCCCAAGGTTTATATTAGAATGACTGTATTGGCTTTCAAAATGACACATCTCTATTTTAAACCATAAGTCCTGCAATATTTGAATCAATGAATTTCAATGACAATAATTTGGCGTGCTGCATCATTATTTATAAATGACCAACTGAGCTTCCAAGATAATTTGATTTTGTTTTTTGTTATAAAGTTTTATCATTTTTTCTATTGTAAAGAAAAATATAGGCCTTACGGAATTTTTTCCCCCTCTCTGTCGAAGGAGGTGTTACGGATGCTAATTGCCGAGTTTAAGCCCAAAACATACTTGGGAACGAAAACAACAGTGAACCATACATATTTTTGCGTATTTTATTGTGTGGCCCAAAATCGGTGTAGCCCACCAATTTGCTTGGAGTGATCTTCGTTAAAGGCAATGAGGAGTTACTCAGTCGACATACAGAGAAGTTCCAAAATGGAAAGAGACGTAACAGAACGAAATGGAACGGAACGGAAACTAAACTAAACAAGATGCAACAGACTGGAATGGGATGATAGGAAATAGAATGGAACAAAACAGAACGGAAGAGAATATAATATGTTGGAACGAGGCATGACGGGATTGGACGAGATGGAATATAATGGAACGGAATGAAATGTGACGGAATGAAACATAATGGAACGAAATAGAATGGTATAGGACATAACAGAATTGGAAGGAGACAATAAAACAACAGAACGTCACAAGACGGGATGGAACAGGACAGGACAAGACGAGACCGAATGGAACGGAACGGGACAAAACGGAACATATTGGCATGGGAAATAAGGAGACGGGAACTATGTATAACCCTACTCTTAATAATTACATGGGTTTTGATAATATTCGAATCTGGCATTTCTGGGTCAAAAAACAAGTACCCGGATCTATTATTACTTAGAATCGGATTTTTTTGGAAATACCCTAACAAGAAAACTGGTCACATATAGTAATCGATTTTATAAGATTTGATACTGTTTATAAAAAGTTAGATCTTTTTTTGTTGGTACTGTCTTAATACTGTAATACAGGGATACTGAAATCACATGTGGTACTGTCTTACTTAGCAAACAGTATACAGTAGTTATATTATTTTGAATTGACCACGACGCGTTGACTTACTATTCTGGTCAGTGGCCAAACGGGCAGCAGGAAACCATCGGATCAGATCAGCAGAGAGAAAGCTCTGTTCAGTTGTTGAAAAAATATCATGGATCCTGCAGCCTTTGGTTTTGTGAAATTTCAATCTTCAGATCCTTGACAAGTGATATTTCTTGTTTTCATGGAACTTAAGACTGATCGCTAAACGACGTATCTAGACTGTTGGAGAAGTGAAACAAGACTCTTGCATCTGTGACTTATACAACAAGTCTCAAGTTTCAAGAGGCGAGCCTTAGTGTTCCAATGAGACTCTGGAAAACTGAATGTGAATATCTTGACAAAGACCTTTTTTTAGGTGGAGATTCTTGGTGAATCAATCCCCTCAAATGAATCTTGTGCGTGAAGAGAAGAAAGAAACTATTAATATACAATTGGCGTAAATGATAGGCATGGTACATATTCTTTTTTCCAAAAGACTTCACTTATATAAAGCAGAGCTACACTGACACCAAATATCAACAACTACATAGAAGTGATGGCTCAGATGGCGAAATCAATGCTGGAAGTAGAGATCAATGTATCAGCTGATAAGATCTTTCAAGCTATTAAGGCTACTTCGCGTAGTGTACCAAAGCTATCTCCAGAGAAAATACTTAGCGTGGAGGAGCAAATTGGTGATGACTGTAAAGGCACCAAGAACTGGACTTTGTCTGTTGGTAAAATAAAAACAATAAGTTCTTGTGTCTCCTCTTATTATAAAGCTACTCTCTGTATTATTCTGATTTCTTGAGTTTTGTTACAGATGGAAAAGTGGAGAAAATGAAGGAAAGAGTTGAAATAGATGAAGCTAACAAATCAATGACTGTGTTCGTATTTGAAGGAGATGTGATGGAAAATTACAGTAGCTTCAAATGTAATCTCCAGATCATACCGAAGCTGCATGGAAGATGTGTAGCGAGATGGAGCTGGGAGTATGAGAAGCTTCATTCAGATTCTCCAGCTCCGAATAAATACATGGATTTTGCTGTCTATCTTACGAAAGATATTGAATTTAATCTTCTCAAAACATAGAGATTTAGATGTAATAATTTATATGTTGCGTTCTGTTTGATAACTACGTTGCTTCTCTTTAAGCCATGTTGTGTTGTAGTACTCTACGTACGAAATTATATGAATGAAATTGTTATATACTTGAAATTGCTTTCAATTACTTTTTTTTTCCCGACAAGCGGCTAATTTGTTTATTCAAACTTGAAGTGGGGTGTCAATATACTTGAATTTGTTATGATGGCTTGATAAATAGTTCTTATATGAACAATAACAATAATAATTTTATCGAAGTAGATTTAATTAGACGTAATAAGGTCTATTTCTATGTTTTTGGTAGAGAAATGTATTTGTTTCAGTTCAGATGGTCCAGTCTGAGATGAAGATGTACTTTGAACAAATTTTACTTGGATTTAAATCTCGTCAAGGTAACAAATGTGCCGACTGGCTACAGTCATATACAACATAGACCAAATACCGAGTGCTTCTATTAGATTATCTCCTATAATTAACTTCATTTGTTCTATCAAAATGATAACTTAAAATGAGTTTAAGTTGTTGAACAAAAATATGAGTTTAAATTTTTCTTCGATGGTTAACATACCATTTTCCCTAAAAAAATAATATATCAAAATTATTCTTATTTTTAGTTATCTTTCTAACCCGTTTAATTTTTTATTGGTCACACTTTTTAAAGAAAAATAGAAAAATTCTTCTCCAACAATACATCATTTTAAGGAAAAATATGAGTTTTATGAGTAATTTAATTTTCCCTCAAATACGAGGAGTTATTATTCATATTCTCATATCTCTTCTCCTATTAAAAAAGAAATACTTTAATCTTTGTTTCCAAACACTATTTACAAGCATATTTTAGATAAGATGATCTTATCTAAATAACCAAACAATTCATAATTATTTTTTAAATAACTACTTTTCTAAATGATTAATTAATTATGGGATTTTTAAAAATCTGTCATGTTTGTGTTTTATATTAAAATTTATTCATAGAATAATATTTAGAAACTAATCAGAAAATTAAATTTTTATTAGTATATATGTATATATATTAAAATACGTTTTTCATTAAAAAAAAATATATATATATATATATATAATTTATCTAAAACTTATTATTCAGCCTTTAAGGTTATTTTAATAAAATAGAATCATTTTTAAAAAAGAGAATTTTAAAATTTTATTATATTGTTTTCAAAAAGCAAAATTAGTTAGTTTATTCATTTTCTGTGTAAAATTAGATTTGATGTTCTCTTCAAAATATATCCATTTTATTATTTTAAATAATTTTCTAAAAAAAATATTTTCATATCTCTTATCGTATTAAAAAAATAAGTTTTTAAATCTTTATTTCCAAACAGTATTTACAAGCATCTATTAATGAAATAATGTTATCAAAGTAACCAAATATAATTATTTATATCTAATAATTATCTTATATAGTTAATTATAAAAATAATATCTAATTAAGATTTTTATCTCTCTCTTTCTACCTATTTTTAATTAAATTATTAAATTATATTAATTATTTGTTAATATTATTTTCTAATCAATCAGTTTATATATTAATTAAAACAATCGAATTATTAAAATTCAAATTACAAAATAAAATTATTTGGCTATTAATTGTGAGAAAATATCTCTATAAATCGAAAATATCATTTTGTTACCATGAATATCTAAACTAAATATTTATATATCTTTATTTTAATTCTAAAATCCTTTTTATACTCATCCCGACACTATTATATCAAATTTGAAATCCCTTTTAAAATTTTAAAATTATTAAAAATTAATTTAACAAATTAAATACTTTTGTTATTAATTGTTATTAATTATGAGAAAATATCTCTGAAAATCTTAAAAATAATTTTGTTACAGTTAAAATATAAACTCTTTGGCTACTATTAATGAAATTCTTGGTAATTAAACAAATTGATTTGAAATTATAAAAATTTAAACTACAAATTTCTATATATTTCTTTTGATTCCAATTTATTTTTTAAAACTAAATTTCTATTGAATATTTTATTCATTTATTCTTGATAATTATTGTTTTCTTAACAATTTTATGTTATCAGTCAGATATTCTTATATTCACATAACATTAACTTTCAAATATTAAAATTCTATATATATATATATATATATTATAACATTTTCATATTTCAAATTTCGTAATCGTATACCAAAAAACACTTATATTTTATACGAAAAAATACAAAACAACTCATTCCAAATAACTGCTTCATTTTTTTTTAGAGATTTAAGGTCATAGAAGATATTTTAGATAGTTCAAGTGGAAGTTTTTCACTCTTGGAGGCAATATACTATGAAGCAATATACTATGAAACCTGAGTATATCTTTGTAAACTCGGTAATCATGTTTTCAAATTTCATTAAGCATTTAAATAAAATATTTTATTAACAAATCTCTATAACATTTTATAGGGTATACAAATTCATAATAATCAAACATGTCAAACAGATCAAACATAACATTTTACTTAATTGCTTCTATTTTATTACATATATTGAGTTATGGTAAATATTCAATTTCAAAAAATTTATATAAATAATATAAAATAATAACAAATAGTTCGGTATATTACAGAAATAAGATAATATATAATATATTACTTTTATTAGTTAAAAATATTAATATGCGGTGTACCGCGGGTAGAAATCTAGTTTTCTCTCAAAATGATGCACATTGGAAAAATATTTCCCTCATTTTTATGTTTTCTCTCAAAATGATTACTCATAATCTGATACTTATATATCTAAGATCTTAGAATTTGTTCTTGCCGCTGATAAACTAATCAAATTGACAACTCTTGATTGGATTGGCATGGCCTATACAAAACCGCTCCCACACGTATTTGATAATACCAATCAATAACCGATGATGATGATTACCAAATACAAATTGCCAAATACTTTGTCAAATTTGAAGTCACCTGGATATGTATGATTCATCACAAAAATCGCCTTTCACATATGAACAAAGCCGTTTCTGAGATATTGATCACCATACAATAAAAAGTAAATTGTTTTTGGATGAGTATAAAAGTTAATTTAAACATTCTTTTAAAATTTATAGACAATGGGAAAATAAATTATATGTTTCTTTATATTTTTATTAATTTAACATTACATTACATTGCATATAAATATATAATTTTATGTTATTATCTCATATTTTAATTATATTTTGTAACATATTTATTATCTATATAAAATAAATAAAAAATAGTAGCCACATGCAAATGTTTCTAAAGGGGAGGTCCGGCTCGGCAGATATATGGATGATCCAGTTGTGATGATTACTTAGCGTTACTATAATGTGTATATATATAGGTCACTTGGCAGATATATTTATGATTCAGTTGTAAAAATAATTCCCATGGTGATGATTACCAAATACTAATCAAATGACTCTATTTTAATCAAAAGGTAAAACTGTGACAGTGAACAAACATTGACTGACATATGAAAATCTATGGTGAAGGCATTTTCTAAGAGTTTGAAACAAATGTTTCGTTTTGAGTCTGTTTGGAAAGTTATTCTAAAGTAATTGTTTGATGTGCTTTTTGCTTGAACCCAACAAAACTGGCTGAAAATATTACGTCATTATGACCTGGAGTAAAAATTTACGCTAAACAATAAAGAAAATCCTTTGATAAAAAAAATATTTACTCCAGATTTAGTGGGATCAATTTTTTTTTTTTTTTTTTTTTTTTATCATTTCTGCTGAGTAACTCTATCTTTTCCCAATCATACCCTTTAGATTATGGCCTAACGTGTCTTTATTGACAAATGACCTGATTGGTTGACTAAAAATATTTTAAAAGTTTGTGATTTGTATTCAGTGAACCAAAAGCCATTGAATTGTATTTTAATCCATCGTTGATATTGTGAATCTCTGCAGCAGATGTCATGTTGATAGATGTGAGTGATTAGAATGATGTAACGGTTGGATGGGTACAATAAGTCTCCTCTCCATGAGAAGTTGTAAGAGTCAAACAAGAATTATAGTTAAGAATAGTTCATGTATTTCAAATCTGTATATTTTTCTCTTTTCTTTCTGATAGGGATGTGAATGTAGTAATTGAATGAAAAATTAGGTTAAACAAAGTTTAACCTAAATGTGTACACGTGGCAAAAAGAAAAAAAAACAAGAGAATCAAGAAATGTGTTGAGTATCAATGAACAACTATCGGATCCAAAGAATCATTAGATTCCGGAATTGCTTCCGATTTCGACGGGCTGAGCTGGTGTTAGTACTTTCATGTCGATTTCCTTGGAACATCGATATGGTTATGCAACAGATTGTTTTTTTTTTTTTTTGCTTCCAGATTCATCCACTTGAACAGCATGCAGGCTTCCTTAGCAGAGGCGGTGCAGTGTCTGACTTCCTTGGCATACGCTTAAATCTGTATATATATGTGTTTGTTTCAAGATTTTCAATTTATTTCCAAATTCAAGTGCTTAGAACAAAATGAGAAGAAAAAAATATTAAATTCTAATTTTTGGAAAGTGATGTATAACTATAAATTCGTTAGTGTCATTTCTTCTTTCTTTCTTTCTAAAAGTTTGGATTTGGAGTTAAGATGGTAAAGACTATTTGGTGATTTAATATGTATATATCTCTTAAAGTTGGGATTTGGAATTTACATGCTAAGAGAGAGAGAGAGAGAGAGAGAGAGAGAGAGAGAGAGAGTTAAGAATAGAATGTATAGATTTCATTTAACAAACAAAAACTACGAAGATGTTGCCAATAAAAAATAGGTACAAATATACAGATATGTGAATGTAACAACTGCGAAAACGAAAGTAGCGTCGAGAATTGCGTGATTAATGATATAGATTATTTTGCAGGTGAGTCATAATGATGGGATCGGGATCACATGGGACACAACTGATGATAAAATTATTTTAATGAATTATACTTTGACTACTTCAACAATTTCTCAATCCCTCCTCTACAAATAGAGGCTAAAGAACTCATCAGAAGGGAACTCATTCCTCACACAAACCCTATTTCTTCTCAAGACAAGCAGATCAAAGGTAAAAATAATGACTGAGGTGACAAAAACCGAGGCTTCTAGTTTGGTGGGGAAGCTTGAGACAGAAGTGGAGATCAAATCTCCGGCTGGAAAGTTCCATCACATGTTCGCCGGGAGACCTCACCATGTCTCCAACGCAAGTCCGGGTAACATTCAAAGCTGTGATCTGCATGAAGGTGACTGGGGCAAAGTCGGCTCTATTGTCTACTGGAACTATGTCCATGGTAAGTCACCCTCTATCACATAAATATGTTTTTTCTAATTTTAATTAGTGGATTTTCAAGTGAATTTGTACATAAAAGTCATACTTATATAAATGATTGGTTTAGATGGGGAGGCAAAGGTGGCAAAGGAGAGGATCGTGGCGGTGGAGCCGGACAAGAACCTGATCAAGTTTAGGTTTTTAGAAGGTGATATAATGAAAGAGTACAAAAGCTTCTTGGTTACAATCCAGGTGACCCCTAAGCACGGAGGGCCAGGGAGTATTGTGCACTGGCACCTTGAGTATGAGAAAATTAGTGACGAGGTGACTAATTCCGAATCTCTCCTCAATTTCTGTGTCGAAGTCTCCAAAGAAATCGACGAATATCTCTTGTCTGAGGAATAGAGAAGAGTACTCCTTATGTGACTATATCCTATTCGTAAATGTATGTGTGATTAAAGCAATTAGCCGACTAATTGCACTCTTAGAATGTACAATAAATAATGGGCGATGTGTTCGATATAGAGAATGGCGTGGTATACGTGATAAAAATGCTCTCAATCTATGTACGTATTATATTATTTGTTTGTTTAAGTAATGATTAAAAATAATTATCAAGCTTGTGAGCATTTGGATAAATAAGTTAACCGATAAACCTTTGTAATGCCCATTTATAATCAATCCATTACAAAAGTGTTAAAGAGTCATCAGGGATTGATCGATGGTCAGAGGTTGTTTGATGTTCCAGAGAACCACATCTGGAGAAGGTGCGAGACAAGCTTTAGTAGACTCTCTATAAGGCTCCTTGCTCTGTTTTGGATCAGTGTGTTGATCTGTCCACTGAGCGAGTCAACCAAACGGAAGGATCCGCATGTTTTTAAAGTACACATAATTCCGCCTTTTACGGATTTAAGATGCAAATAATGCAATAAATAAATAAATGTTGATGATCATATTTATCTTATAACATAGTTAATGAATATTATTTTATTTGCATATAAAGACATGTTCTCTTAAGGATCACTTCAAAATATTTATATATTTTATAGAATTTTCACTGAATGACAAGTTATTTTTAAGAATATAAAGTGTATATTAACAACACTACCCGCCAATTAAAAATAAAAAATATATATAATGATCGCTAGCTATATCATTTTATGAGCAATACATATCCTTTACAAAAATTCAGCTGGTGAGACCAAAAAAAATGGTGTCATGATCACAAATGATACAAATAGCAATTAATAAAGATTTGTTTTCTTATTCAACCGTTACCTCACTCGCTACTCTACAAAAAGAGCTAGCTAAACAACTCAAAAGGGACTCATCCTCTTTTAAAATCTTTGTAATTCTCAAGATAAACAAATCAACGGGAGAAGAAAAATGACGACTAAAATGGCCGGGTCTGCAATGAATCCAGCGAAGACAGAGGGGCCTAGTTTGGTTGGGACGCTTGATACAGATGTTGACATCAGAGCTTCAGCTGGGAAGTTCCATCACATGTTTGCCGGTAGACCACACCATGTCCCCAAAGCAACTCCAGGCAAAATTCAGAGATGTGATCTGCATGAAGGCGACTGGGGAAAAGTTGGCTCTATCGTCTTCTGGAATTATGTTCATGGCAAGTCAAAGTTATAATATCTATAATTGCTTATACTAAGTTTTTAAACTAACATGTATATTAAAGAACCAAACGAAATAAGATACTTGATGGGAATTGCATAATCTCGTGAACCATCGATGTCCCAAAGCTTTCTGGCTGATGGCATGTCTGCTATTGTGACACAAATCGTTCCCCTTCCATCCCCAATATTTTATTAAGTTGTATGATATATCTGCTTAGAGTTTCTTGTTGAGCTAATAGTCATATCAATTCTCAGAGTCAAACCCAAATTAACATATATTTTGTGCAGATGGAGAGGCAAAGGTGGCGAAAGAGAGGATAGAGGCAGTGGAGCCGGAGAAAAACCTGATCACTTTTAGAGTGATAGAGGGAGATTTATTAAAAAAATTATAAGAGTTTTGTGATCACAATTCAGGTTACCCCTAAGCAAGGAGGACCTGGGAGTGTGGTGCACTGGCACGTCGAGTATGAGAAAATCGACGACAACGTTGCTCACCCTGAGACCTTCCTTGAGTTCTGTGTCCAAGTGTCCAAAGAGATCGATGAACATCTTTTGAACGAGGAATAGAGAGTATATTCTAGTTGTGTATATCTCCTAAATCCTATCCATATACAACAATGCCTGTTTTAGTCTATATATGAAAGCCAAATAAATAAGATGCCGTATCCAGTATATGAATGTTAGTGATGTATGAAAGTGTTGTAATCTAAAGAAATTAAATGTATGTTATGTTTATTTTTAATAGAAGCTTGTGGATAAATTAAGCCTCGTCTCCCTGCTACCATGAATGTTAGAGTCATGTGTTCTTTGATTCTACGTTTGAGCTATGGTTCTTTTGGTCAGCTTATTGTAAATTATATCCAACATCGATCGAAAAAATGATATGTTACAATTAATATTTACTTCGCCAAATAACACGTGAAAGACTGACAAAATCAGATAGATTAAACGGAAGTAACTAAGTCTGAATAAATTCAAAGATTAACAGAATTATGTTCTGAGTGTGAATACTATTTGATTCCATTTGAACTTATGATCTATTCAATTATTGACTCATGTCACTGCTTCACTTCTGTTTATCCACAACCCACAAGTGTTTCTCTTTTATTTCATCTTCAAACTCAAATGGTATCCTCAAAAAGATACCTCTATAATAGAGAGGAATAACATGAATCAAATGATATTTTCAAAAAAACAAAGAGAGCAAAAATACTGGTTGATTCAAGTTAGAAATTAAGTAAGCAGTTAGTTCTCTGTTTTTTTTGGAAGAGGACGAGGTAGTGTCTAACCGATATTTTACATTGAACCTTTTCGTAGTTGGATAAAAAGCTTGGCTTCAGTAGTGTATGAATGTATTTGGATTTTAATTCTTTTTTAACATTCAATATAAACAAAGATTCGATACCAAAATGTATGAAGTGTTAAAAAAACAAGTGGTAATTTTCAATTAGTTTGGGTTTGGATATGTTTTCGTATAAAATATATGAGCGAAAAGAAAATTGGGTATAAAAATGATTAATTTGGACATAAGATTTATGATTAAACAAAAAATTAAAAGGTAGTTAACGAGATAATCATGTTCGCTGAAAAAAAAGAAAAAAAAAGTTTATTGTTCCTGAAACAATCATTTAGAAGACAATTTTCTATTTTGATCATCTGCGAAAAACCAACAGATTCAAAAATTATGAACATCCAAGGATAAGCATAAAAAAAAAACTAATAACTTCACATTCCACTTATTACCAAAAGAAAACAAAAACTTCACATTCCACTCATAAGGTTACCATGTCGAGAAATGAGTAATCCAAATTTCACTCTCCTCTAATAGTTAATTGAAGTGAACCCTACCTCTTATCGTTATAGTGCATTATTTGTAGTAGTGGTGTCCATTTAAGATCCATAAGAGTATCTATTGCTTATCTTTAAATGGATGTTTTTAAATGTCAAATTAGTTTAATAAAAAAATTAAGTATCTTTAAATGTAGGTTTGTATCTTACCAAATACACTTTAGAGCATGTCCAGCGGGGTCAAATTTTAGAGTGTCTTCGGATTAAAATAAAAGTAAAATTGCTTAACAGTGTAATACCTGTGTCTTTATATAGACACGGAAGACACTAAGTTGTAAGACAGATGTCACAAGGTAGTTGGAAGCATTTTTATTTTGTTTCATTTGAGAAAGCTTTATTGTTATCTTTCTCTTACACGTAGCTATTTACAGAAAAATAGAACAAATTTCTTCTTTGCATCATCAATGCATCAAATAAATTTAATATAAATTTTATTATTAATTAATTATTAAGACCCTCTAACGAGAATATGTGATGATGATGGTCTTAGAAACTTAAAATAAAAAGTGTCATTAATAGATAAGACATTAGATCAAATATTTGGGATGTAGATGGTCTAAATAGCCCGTAAAAACACAAACAATATTTTAGGTAATCAAAAGTGTTATCTAAAGAATTCTCCATAAAAATACGGGATGAGAAACTTAAAGAATGGGAAGGATTAGGGAAATTAGGGAAGAAAATAACAATTTCAATCATTTCGGATAAAGCTTTTTCAGATTATAAGTTATATGATAGTGTTAGAAAAAGAGTTGTATTTTGAGTGTTGGTAAACTGACATCACCACCTACTCTAAAAAAGAAAACTGTAACACTTTTTGCATTTTTTTTACTCACCTGATTTTATTTTTTTTTGAAATTTAACCTGATTTTAATTTCACTAACATAACTTTCAGTTAGACAAATATTCACCCAAGATTTTTTTTTTCACATTGCAAATTCCATTGATAACTACCAGTTGTAAAGATCTTTGTGACCCGGGGCCGAAGAGAGCTGACCTTTCTCACTCTTTTCAACTTGACACAGGTTACATTAATCAACCTCGCACATTCAGATCTGGTTTGATGTGGACCAATCAACTGTTCGTTTTACTGAGTATTTATTTAATTCAAATTTCAATGTGCTAACAATTTTTTTTTAACATCTAAATTTAAAATTTAAAATTTCCTACCAACCCTTTTCTCTCTCGAAACGTGCTTAACGTGTAAATTTTTTCATGGATATAAAATTTTTAGTGAATTTATAATTAACAAAAAAACTACTAAAATAGCATATAAATATTAACAGAGAAAGGAGAAACGTGAGACAGCGCAAATAATTAAGTGTACAATCTTTTTTTATTAATTGTTAATCACTTAATTGTACTTTCCAAACAATATTTGTAGGAGGTGCGAAGCTTTACAAAATGAAAACGAAAAAAAATCTAGAGACACATTTTTATGAGAGTAGTTTCTAGGTGGAAATCTTTAATGATGATAATTATCCACCTGATACTCATTCGCTATGTTATCGTTATGGTCATGTGGGTCATAAATAGTGATGGGACTCTGATCGCAATAATAATTTGTATTATTTGCTCAGTCATTCCTCTAAAGTCTACAAATAGGGCTCTAAAATTCCCTAGGGAACTCACCATCTATACCCTAAAACAGAAAACTCACCCTCTCTACATAAAAGCTCTAATTTCTTCAAGAAAAAACAAATTAATCAGCTGTAGGAAAATGGCGGAGACGGCTACTGAAGTCGCAAAGAAAATAGAGGAAGCGACGGAGACGACAGTGAAGGTGGCAGCTGCTAAAACAGTCGAGGCTACAAGCAAACCAGCTGAAGAGGAGGTGAAGGAAAAAGAGACGTCAAATATGTTAGGGAAGCTTGAGACAGAAGTGGAGATCAAAGCTTCCGCTGAGATGTTCCATCACATATTCACTGCGAAACCACACCATGTCTCCAAAGCATCTCCAGGCAACATTCAGGGCTGTGATCTGCACGAAGGCGATTGGGGAAAAGTTGGTTCTATTATCTTCTGGAACTACGTTCATG
Organism: Nasturtium officinale; assembly: GCA_963854855.1. Classification (NCBI taxonomy): domain Eukaryota; kingdom Viridiplantae; phylum Streptophyta; class Magnoliopsida; order Brassicales; family Brassicaceae; genus Nasturtium; species Nasturtium officinale. The sequence goes on along the minus strand of OY978514.1, from coordinate 7,485,305 downwards.
GCAAGTCAATGTTATATACATCTTTTTCATATATAATGAAGATATGATATGTTAAATAATTGGGTGCAGATGGGGAGGCAAAGGTGGCGAAGGAGAGGATTGAGGAGGTGGATCCGGATAAGAACTTGATCACGTTTAGGGTTATAGAAGGTGATCTGATGAAAGAGTACAAAAGCTTCTTGCTCAGGATCCAGGTGACCCCTAAGCATGAAGGGACAGGAAGTATTGTACACTGGCACCTTGAGTATGAGAAAATTAGCGACGAGGTGGCTCATCCCGAAACTCTCCTACAGTTCTGTATCGAAGTCTCCAAGGAGTTAGACGAACATCTCTTATCCGAGGAATAGAGGAGAGTACTATGTATGTGTGCCTTCAATATTTCAATTAACATGCAATAAATAAGGACTAAGGAGCCATGTGTGAACTTCTGAGAGATATAGATGTGAGTGTGCATGAATGTATGTGAACAAAGATCGCTTTTTACGTTTTACGTTGGAAATTGTAACTTTGAGAAGCAACGTGTAGTATCTATGATGGGGAAGCTACTATATATATAAGTATGTTATGTTTGCTGATAATTTATGTTCGGATTAATGAAGCCCTATCATTATGCTTTCATGATTTAGTGAAGATAAGAAAAAGATGATAGATGAAATCAAGTAAAATAATCTAGAATCTTATATCACTGTTTAAAATATTTCAAAGAACAAATCTACACAGCTCATTAAAGAGAGATTTCAACAAAATCACAAGATCTATTTAGTTTTTTTTTTTAACTCGCAGATTGTAAAATTTTGGGTTAGACGTTTTTTTTTCCAGACATTCAAATTATATCTTGAATCGATAATCCCTCAGTTTTTCATTATTTAAAACATATATACATAAAACTATTTCATTCATAACATTTATCTTGGTGATTATTGTATAGTATTTTCTATTAAAAAATACCACTCATCCTTTATAGTAAAACAATTTTGCATTCATACCATGACATTTTCCACTTTTATAAGCTATTGAGCTATGAACTATGAAACTGAAAAAATCATCATGATGAGTGGGAATTTTTCTTTTATATGTCATTTATAGGAGCTAAAATATATATTGACCCATTCATTATCAGCTATTAATTTAATTTATTAAGTATTTCTCCAATTGAGCATTGTTTTGTAATGATAAAATCAATAAAGCATATCTTAAATATTATATAATATAATTAAACATGAAGACAACAAAACATAGAAAGATCCTACTATTATTACATAAAATCTTACTATAATCAACCAATCTATAGTTCCACAATCTCAAATCTTATATTAATCTTTATTTCTCAAATCATTCATATAATTTTTTTAAAACTCAATAAATTCAATTTAATTTTAGAAGAAAAACTTAATAATTTCTTTTTCAAAAAAGATTATCGGTTAGGTAAACCATCTACATCCCAAATACTCGATGTAGTGTCTTATCTATTAATAATCATTGAAAATAAAGACACTATCCATTTTAAAGGTCTAAAGTGTCTTTGGAAAGACACAAACAAACCTACATTTAAAGATACTTACTATTTTTGTTAAATTAATTTAACATTTAAAAACACTCATTCAAAGATAAGCAATGGAGATGCTATTATATTTGGGACATACTCGCATTCAATATTTCAATTTAGTGATGCGCGGATGCCAAATCCTATCTACGGATTACTTTACGTTTATGTTAATCATATGATAAAATCTTTATTTTTATTGTTGTTTATTTGTATTCAATAAAAGCAATAATTGTGTACAGAGGCTTTAATTACGTAGTTCCAAAGACACAAAGATTGAGTGAGCAACTGAGCATTTAAGATAGAGCATGTTGAATGGAAGATGACCAAATTCTAACTAAACTATTGGATATTATTTTAGTTGATTTTTTTTTAAACCAGAATTTGACTTAATGAACAAACGAAAAAGAAAAATATACCATGGAGATCACCACTATGAAATAAGATTCACGAACTTACCATAATTACTAAATTCTTCATGACGATAGAAGTATAGAATCGGAAAACTTTTGTTCAAAGTTACAAGGAAAAAAAAAACTATTGTTGAATTTTTCATATAATGCACACAATTGGCTCTTAATCAAATAGGTATACAATACGTAGCATTTCATTTTGTGGTTAATTACATATTTCATAGTAATTAACTAATTAAAGATCCTTCAAGATTGACCTCCGATGTAACTGTCGAAGTCATTTATGTCGAGGAATCTAGCCATGCCACTCACTTCAAGAAACCTGATCAATCACACATAAGTTCACCTTATCATCTACTGTTTATTAATATCCATATGTTTCAAATACGTAACTAGACTTAAATATTAATATCAAAGAAAAACAATTACTGGTCTCTGAAGACTCTTGTCATGGAGAGACATCCACCAGGAAGCATTGATTGCATATTAAGAGCAATGTTAGGGTTATGAATACTCTGTCTCATGTGCACCCACCCATACTCTTCCACACTCTCTTCATCCCTCACTTTTGCTCTGAATTTTCCAATTATTAATTCGAATTTGTGAGTATATAATAATCTTATGATAATATAGAAATCTCTGAACAAATTTATAACCTATACATGTGAGCATCAATCGCAGATGGATGATCATTTGAGTCCACCAAGCAACCTTCGGTCACCCAACAATCCTCACACGAATCCAGCTCCCACCCTTTCAATTTTCCTTCCTAATAACCATTTTATATGTTCCAAAAATATAATTTTGGAATCTACATCTATAATTATAACCAATCAATATTAGATATTATACCTCGATGTATTGCCTAAAAGTCTCAATGGCTTCAATGCCTTTTGCTTTGGCATCTATTGGCTCTGACAAAATATTCAGGCTCAGCTCAACTGCTTCTAAAGATCTTCGATCAGACTACCGATACCTTCCTTTGATCCTGCAAGTCAACATTCTCACCATTTCAATTATGATCTTCACCACCAAATAGGCACCTACAATGTGTCACAAGTATTAAAAACAAACATAACAATTAAGATTATGAAGAACATAAATATATATATATATATCAAAATCTTATAACTGTAGATTTTTTACTTTTAGAATTCATACTATTTAACCCAAACCAATTTACATTCATAGAATAAACACACACAAAAAAACGTGTGAAATCTAATGTCTCAAGCATTTGGATTCATCATCCATATTTAGAAATGAAAACATTACAAAATCCAAATTGTTAAATTGATAAATATTATAAATAAAAGAAATGATCCATCACTAACCATCATCCAAGAAATGATTCTTTTTAACAGCACCATGTCCTGAAGTTTCCATCATGAGATGAGTCTAATACCATCTTTGTTCAGCTATACTCCCTTATCAATCACTTTTCTGTACCCTACTCTGTACAAACAATGCCTCCCTCCTCGCTCTGTTATAAACCTGGTTAAGCCCATACTCGTTCTTGCGTCCGTCATTATTGTACTTCCTAGATCCAAACTAAAACAGTATATTATATCTCACATGCATTAATCAATCAATCAAACATAAGGATTAACAAAGATCATTAGTTAAACTCACCAGGATGTTCTTTAAGCGCAATAGCTGACATAAGCGCAATGAGCTTATCTCCATTTATAGGATTTCCTCTGTTATCCACTACTCCACTCCTGTCAACATCTGTGTCAAACACAACCCCGAGATCAGCTGAGTTCTCAAGAACCGCAGCTCGGGTGTGTGACATTGCGGTTTTGTTTTCTGGATTAGGAATATGACATGGAAACATCCCGTCTGGGTTTAGATAGATAGAAATGTATCAGCTCCTAACTTGTCTAGAACGTCCCACGTGAAAAACCCTCCCGACCCATTTCCCGCATTCACAACTATCTAATAAACACCAACCAAAGATATGTCATAATTTGTGCAGAAACAGTCAAGACAAAGAGAGATTGTAAAGCTAGACTCTTGCCTGGAATCCTTTGAGAGGAGTGTCATAGTGTTCAGGGTGATTAATTCTTTCTTTAATGATTTCTCTAAGGTGCTTAGAGTAAGCACTCATGAAATCGACTTGCTTTGGTTTAGTTCTTATCAATGTAGAGACTTTTAGTCTGCCTATTTGCATACTTTCGTGCAGCTAAATCGCATATCTTCTCCACTTGAGGAGATGTTAATCCTCCTCTCTTGGTAAAACACTTGAGTCCGTTTCTTGTATACGGTAAATGAGAAGCCGTCATCTTCAAAACCACAACCACTTGAACATTTTAAGAATCACACATTTGAAGTAATAGTCATTTTACTCATTACCAATTGATCTGACATAAAAGTTATTGTGGTTACCATAATTGAAGCATCGTATTCAAATGGAGATAGTAGCGTGCTCATGAAGCAAGCAGGAGTAGTAGCTAAACCTATATCGAAAGCTAAACAACCTGCACGAGCTAAACCGGTGAACACAGCCGTGCTTAGTTTTCCACCGGAAACACGTGGGTCCCGTCCAAGAGAAACCTTAATAACGCCGTTTCCATTAGTCTCCGTTGCTGCAACCCATTCTCCAAAGCTCTCTGCGATTGATTCAACGGCTGCAGGCGTTAGGGGACCTGTTCGGCCTTTCTCTCCTTCTAATGCGATTCCTCTTACATCAGAACCGTTTAGTAACCGTTGAATCTGATCCATGTCTTCGTCGAGACTGTTGGTTACTTCATTGAGCTTAGTGACGTTTGAAGCTCTTGTCGTAAGAGGTTTAACGGAAGGAGAAGCTGGTGTGAATGATAAGAAACTCCGTTTGACTATTTCCGGTGAGGTAAAAAACAGAGCTGTTTTGGAGATTACTGTTTTAGAAGCCATTAAAGATGATGTTGAAGTAGACGTCATCGCTATTGAAGTAAAATTAGAAACAGAGTTCAAGTTTCAAAGATCCAAAGAAAGAAACAAAAATCTGAAAATATATTTTCCAAGCTTAGTTTTTTTGTTTATTTGCAATCTTGTTTGTATCTATCTGTGATTTTCCCTTAGAAGTGGTTACAAATTTGGAATTTGGAGATGGACAAGATTCATAACTAGATGAAACCATAAACTTACGTTTGAATATCTCTTCAATTTCACATGTGTTGAGGAAAAACTCGCGGGAAAATCAAAACGGTTTCAGTTAAATCTATTAAAAAATCCAAATATTTCCAATACAAAGCAGAGTAAGTACTCTGTTCTACATATTGTTGACTTTTGTGAAATTGAACTGAAGATTTTTTTTGTTTTTTATTACACACACAAACAAAGATAAGAGAGCCATAAAGATTATAGTTTATCTAGGTTTTAGGGTCCCCTAGAACCTGGAATTTCAATCCATTCAAGCTGAATCTCGACCTCACGGCATTCGACATTCCTCAACAGAAGAATCATATCTTGAACGATTTTGCCATTGTTGGAGATGATTCTGCTTGATTCAGACAAGCTGTTGTCTCTGGTGGGAACAACTCTCTTGATCTCTGTTCCATCTGGAAGTTGTTGCAAACCCATTTTGTGAACCTCTAAGAACGGTTTGATGTCTATCTTTGCATCACCCATCTTGTCATGAGATGTGAATGTATCTTTATCATACATTGTCTGCACTCATAACAAAAATAGCTGTTAAAATTTCACACATTGATATCAAAACATAGAGTTAACCACATATTGTCAAATGGTTTTTTAGTAGGAAAATTCATAGATTCCTACAATGGTATAAGGGCTAAAATAGTTATTTCGAAAAATTGATGGATATTAGTACTCACCAGATTCACAGGTTCATTGGGATGTTTGATGGCAAGAGTCACTTCGTCATTCCATTCTGGATATAGCAGTTATTTGCCACAGTACGAGTTTTTAGTTTCTGGTGCAATTTCAACGAATTCAATTAGAGTGTGTTCAACATAAAACATCCTAATAAATTTCAAAAAAATAAAAACAACACTCACACAGAAACATCCTAAAATCAAAATCTTACTAAAGCTTCATTTCTGTAGCGTGAAATTAGTATTCTCTTGTGTTTTTTTGCCAATTTAGAGAAATTAAAATCTATCATGTTTCTTAAATGTCGATCCTTGGATAAAATCAAGAACAGAGACAGAAACATCAAACAAATCAAAATCAGGAAACCCAAAAAAGACCAAATCAGAGAGAGAAATAAAGACCTGTGAACCATAGTTATGACAACAAAAGGATCGCTGCTTAAAGAGTATCGACGAGGGAGATTTATACCTTTCTTCACTCGGATTCTCAGAAACCCTACAAGTTCTTCCATCTCAACCTCGTCCTCTGTTTTTTTTTTTTTTCTCTCTATTTCTTCTTGTTAAATTTGAAGAGAAAACAGACACCAAGATCGACGTCTCTAGGCTCTGACTAAATTTTTACATTTTCCTCAAAAAATAATCACCGGCTCAAATTCAACGAGACCATTTAATTGGGGCTTATCAACAAACGAAAGAACAAGAAAAGAAAATTAAAATAAAAGATCAACTAGGCGTTACTAAAAAAAAGGTATACATATTTTACGGATTCTTGATTCTCTTTGGTAATAATATCTTACGGATTCTTTTTTTCTCACATTTCACATTTTCCTCAATTTGGTGCAATATACATCATCTTCACATTTAAAAAAAAAAAAAAACAATACCCTGCAAATTTACTTGTGTACATGCTTTCGTTATCACGACCCGACAAAAGCCTCAATCTTTATGTAGTTGTGATTAAATTCTCATGTAACCAGGACAAAAGACAAGCTTGAAGAGAGATTCTAGAAACAAATTAAAACAATATATATGATGATGATTGACACAAAGACAAACTCGTCTTTCCATGAACAGATTAAAATATATATACCACCACATCTTTACGGTCTTTGTTTAATAACATCTTCTGCAATCTTAGTCCAATCGTTTCGTTGGCATCCATGATGTCTTCTTAGATCCTAAAAGAACCAATGCTCACATTTAAATCATAATCATAGATAAGTAAAACTCAAAAACCAGAGGATTGTTATCATACCTTCGCGTCCAAGACCCTTGCAGCCTGGACCATCAGTCCATTCAAGCATGATCTCAACTTCCCCACATTCGACATTCTTTAGTCTAAGAATCATTTCTTGTTTGATCTTGCCATTGCTCCAAGTGATGCTACTCTCTTCAACCAAACAGTTGGTCCTGCCTGGACGGATTCTCTTGATTGCACAGCCATTAGGGAGCTTCTGGAAATCTAACTCCATCTGATGTGCTTCTAGGAATGGCCTAAAGTCTATTTCCGCATCTCCCATTTTGTCATCTCCTGAGAATCTGTCTTTATCAAACACCGTCTGTAAGAACAAAGCATATAATGAGCCAAAGTCCATGGAACGGAGTCTACCCCAGAAAACAGCTTTCAACATGAAACAAGTCACTAATTGGTTTCTTGAGGACACTGTTCTAAAAGACATGATAGCTTACCAGACGGATTGGATCATTCACATCTTTGATGGTAAGGGTAAGTTGTTCATTCCACACTGGATTACAGTTATTATTGATCACACGCGTCTTCAGTTTCTGAAGAAATGAGATAAACAAAGGTCAAGAAGAGATGAAACACACAAATATACAAACAGAAACGTTACATTAATACATACAAGGCACAGAATCATCTAGGCCAAGTCAATCATGTTTTCAACTTTCTCAAAACCCAGATGACATTTTTTCTATTTGATACCATTAAAGTTTTGAAAGATGACCCTTCAACAAGATTATGCAATTACATGTATCATTTGCTAGCTTTCAGAGATGACCCCATCAACAAGATTAAGCACTGAGACTAGACAAACATCTATAACTTGTATGAAAACTAATAATTCTCATTCGTTTTGAGATTTGGCCCACCAACAAGATTATGCACTAAGACTAATAGACTAGACATGTACCAATCGTATAAAGACAAATGCTTGTCAGTATTACAAGATTAATGCTCACAGGATTTGTAATTTCAGTCATGACAACAGTATCCAAAGCCTGTTTTGGAATTTTTTTGTCCTTTACCAAAAAAGACACAAACCAAATATCAAATTGATATCTTTCTCACATGGTGGCCACCAAAACCATCACATGATTGATCAGTCCCTTACATTTTACCTCCTCCATGTGATTCAAATTGAATTAAAGATCACATATTCAAAAAAGGCCAATCCTTTTCTCAAATTAAAATATATTTTCACTAAAAAATCCAAATATGAATTTTAAAAACAAACCTGATTAGCCAATGTGACAACAACATAAGGATCACTACTTGTAGAATCACGAATTGCAAGATCAATCCCTCTTTTCACATGAACTCTTAAAATCCCTAATGGTTTATCCTCCATTGCTGCAAAAAGGAAGAGACTTTACAAATTTTTTTACCAATTTTGCAATACCCTTAAAGAGATATCGAAAGAACACAATCCCCAAAACAACCTTTTGCCTGAATTTACCCAAAATAAGATTGAACACGGGAGTTCCAAAAACAACATAGACATATCCATTTTCGTTCTTTACGGACTCCCGATTTCATCGCTGCTCCTTTACTTTCTTTAGCCCATCCCATCAAGGTGTCTAATAAGAGTATCTAATATGAGTTTCGTTTTCATGCCGTCGATTGCTATTTTCTTTTAGTCCCTAAACTTTGTATGAGTTTATGGTTTTAACCGGTAACTATTGACATCCATGACATTCGATTTGGGTTTGACTAAATCAGTAGTAATTTATTCGTTTTGGTCTCATTTCATTAACAAAATTTAAGTCATAATAGATTAGTGGACTAATAAATCCGTCTGATAATGTTTTGTTCAAAGTAATTAAGTTCAGTTCGCTTAACTCCCTAAGAAAAATTGATAATATCATTCAAGCAAATTCTACTGAATCTATGATTGGAAAATTTTAACTATTCGATAAATTAATAACATCAATATATTAATAATGTTTTCAGTCTCAAATTAATGTTTTGATCTAATTATAATTTCCTACATTAGTAATTTGATAAATTGATAAAACATTACGTTATTAATTTATAAATGTTTATTGTATCTAGTTAAACAAATCATGGAAAATTGTGTCCAAAACATTTTTTTAAAAAAGTATTTAAAATGTTATATTTTAGACATATTTAAAAATATTAAAATCCTATATGTCATTAGAAAATATTAAAATATATTTTTATTTTTACTATGTCTCATTAGACATTTTATCATTCAAATCAAGTTGCTGTTATTATTATTTGATGGGATTCTTTGCTTGCAGTTTTTATATTAAGCCTTAAAAAAAATTGAGAACGACTAGAAAACTCAGGATTCTGGATGAATTGATAATAGCTATTAAGGAATCCTAGGTGCGACTGACATTTTGATTTCTCACAGATGCCACTTGCATTTATAAATATAAGATAATGTTTTGTAAGAAGAAAATTGTACGATATAAACTGAGACTAAAATAACGTGTGACATGTTGATACTAATGGACCTACATGTGAATCTAGAAGAGTTGGTATGATTGAAATCAATGGACATGAGGAAATTTGGGAATCTGGCTAGTCGCTAATTGAACAGACAGAGAGTTGAATTATTAAAGAGAAGCTGTTTCCTATCTTATTTTTGTTGTACTCCTAATCCAAGGTTTGAATAAAATCATAAGCTTTTTATAAACATAAAATATGGTTGTGTCAATTAAAAAACAAAATATGATCAGCTCAGCTGTCACATTAACTACTTTTGTCTATGGATGAAATTAGTTTGGAATATGCTCTTCAATTTCTAAATGACCTGTTTTTTTAGTATAGGGTATATACTATATGCCCACTCCTTGTCTTTGACTCAAAGAAATACAAATCCTGACCGTTCAAGCTTGGACATGTGTATGATATTTGAACATCTACCAACGTTTTCATATTTGATTGCTTTTAAACATAACAGGGTATATTAAACAATATGATGTCCAGAAAAAAGGGGTTTCATATACAAAAGAAAAATACTAATCAACATGAGTAAAACTGAAATCCAAATGAAATAATCGAGATACTGTATAAAATAATTTCTAAAAGTTATTGCATCTCATATCACCAAACACTAGGGGCACATTCATAGTCAATTGGATTAACTAAAAAAATGAGTTTGATGTCAATGTGAATATAAATCGAAATGTTTGTTGTGGAATGTTTATCTGACGAATTATAGTTTGATTACATTCATTTTTACGTTGTCATTTCTTTAACACATACACATATACAACACTTGCTTTTTCGGATTAATCAAGATTTAGGTTCCTTTCCACGACGGTATTCGAATTCTATCGCTCTTAAAAATGCTATGATAGATATCTAATATCTTTGTTCCAGAGACCATAAATGATACAAGATGTTGACCGTACAATTTTAGTGGGACATTGAGCGGCTCAGGATAAGACATGGAGGAGGAGATGATAAGAAAACGTTAGGTGATCATAAATTCATAATTCATGATATGAGATTGATAGCTGTCTTCTCATATAGTTAAGACATCTATATGCTTCGTTGGTCCTATCCTTCAGTCATCTGCTCTCACTATCTTTGTCATTCATTAGCTTTGTTCTGCACAATTCAAGATCATGTCCCATTTGGTGCTGAGCTTCACCTGATTATGTTTCCATATTAAATCCATTTACATACACATATAATATATTAGTACAGTAATATATGCAAACCATATTATGTGAAGATATATGGTACTGTTCACAATGTAAGATCTCAATGCAAAAAGATTCGAGATCTTTTTAGAGTTTGTTTCCGTGTTCCTAGTTAATCATGTAGTTGTTATTTTTCTCGAATTAACGCGTTTTTCTGGGGGAATTGGCAATTTATCAGATTCTATTAGTCTGATAAAAATCATTATTTGGTTAGATTATATTTTGGGAACTTTGTAACCCAGTTAATACAGTTTATTTAATTTTGATTTTGACACGAACCTTTTTCCAGATATATAGACAATGATAGGTTTTCGGCTTTCCCATGACTTAGATCCCACCTAACTCAACTATGGTTTAAAACAAGTTCTCAAAAACATGATTAAAACTTTGAATTCCAATGCTTCCAAAGATCAAAAGATATGAAGAACACACATGAAACAAACTTAATGGTACAAATCAAATTAAAGTTGTCGAGAATGCTATTTCCATGCTAAATGTTACGTGTATCTAGAAAATATCACAGCACAACTAAAAGATGAATTTTGGTCCAACTCTCTTCGAAGTTATATCTATCTGAGCATACCCTCAAAAGACTCAAATTATTATTTATTATAATCCATAGAGATGAGGTCTCTAATATTTTTTAAAAACGTATTAAGTTTTAAAGTAGAAGAAACGTGTAACCTCTCAAGTTTCATACGGGGAGGTATATATGGATCGGCGAAACTAAAAGCAGCAAGGATCAGGACAATAGTCCAACGCATGACACGTGATGCTCTTTCACTCATCCCACTTCATTCACGTTGCTCAACCCTAGATAAATACCTTTAACAACAACAAAATAAAAGCCTAGATAAATACATTTATCACTTCATCTTTTAAATTACCAAAATAAAATAAAATAAAAAGCTATAAGAGTCACAATGGAAACCAACTTCATCCTCTTCCATATAAAAGGATAGATATCTTATGTCACTAGTTTTATGCTTTTAATTGAATGTATATTTGTTTTAGTAAAATTAATACTACATAATAAATATGAAATATTCTTATCTTTAAAGTTGTCCCTTTTTGTATAATATACAATTCTATCTTATCTAGAATTTATTATTCTTGATAATAAATTATTTAAATGATAAGTTTTGCTTTTTTTTGGTTAATGGATTTCTATTATACATGGTACGATTTAATGATATAACATTGATTTTTTTTTCTTAAAATCTGATAAAATTGTGAGAGTTCTTGAGAACATAGTAAGCAACATTTTTCTCTTAACATGGAAATAAAAATATATTTTGTTATCTGTACGATATTTTATTTCGGGATACAAAAAATATTTCATAATATCTAGTTTAGTTTATTTTTAAAAAATATATATCTAGTTTTATTTAGTCGGTAGAGAGAATCCACAAGACAAAACAAGTTAGTAAAAAAAAAAACACGTTTCTCAAAAACATTGAAAGGTTAAATTCTGAAAAATCCTCAAATTTCTCAAATACCCAAAAAAGCCCTAAAAACTAACGAGCTTAGTTATATATATAACCTATGCCTCTAACCTAACAATCACAATTCTCGTCTCTCCAAAATCAATATTTTAACCTCTTCTCTCTGTTTCCCAACCAAAAGGTCTTCTTTTGCTCGATCTCTCGTCTCCTTCGTTTTAATTATAATCTCTGTGACATCGTTTGTGAATGGTGGAAACTAATCCGATCGGTGGTAAGTTTACGCCCTCCCTTTCAATCAAAAGGGCGAGCTTTTTCCTTCCTCTGTCTACATCCTCTGTTTTCGCTTTCGGTTCTTGCAAAGAAGGCTGGTACTTTCGCTGCATTGGCCTCGACCCGTGAACGAATCAAACCCTGAAATCTCAACACGGAACTCTGATTTCAAACCAATTCATTAGGGTTCTTTTGATCCTGTAAACTTGTGGGATTTGCTCTGTTTTTTTTAACTCTCTTGGGAAAAAATTCGAAGATGTTGCTTTACAACAAACAGAAGAAGAACCAAAACGCTAAAGGGAATAGGATTCTTATAAGCGTTACGGTTTTGGGAAGTGCCGGTCCGATCCGGTTTGTTGCTTATGAGGATGATCTTGTTGCCTCTGTTATTGATACTTGTCTTAAGTGTTATGCTCGTGAAGGTCGGCTTCCACTTCTAGGATCCGATTTTAATGATTTTCTTCTTTATTGTCCTATGGTTGGACCTGAAGGTACCTAATCAATTTCATAATTCTTAATGTTTTTTGGATTGTTAGATCAAATTTTGGTTTACTGAAGTGGTTTTTTTTTTGGATTTTGATAGCTTTAAGCACATGGAATGCAATTGGATCGATTGGAGCAAGGAATTTTATGCTTTGTAGGAAACCAGAGGAGAAGAAGGTTGAGGAAAGTAATGGAAGGTCTAACTCCATTAATGGAGCTAGAAAAGGAGGAAGCTTGAAGGCTTGGATCAACAAATCCTTTAGCCTCAAAGTCCCATCTCATTAAGTTTGTTTTTTCTTTTCTTGCAAATAAAAAAGAACCAATCTTTGTTATTTTTTTTTTATGTTTTGCTTATGATTTTGATTCCAGACTTTGTCAAAGTTTTTTTCTTTGCAACTCTCAATTCATCAGAAATAAAAGTTTAATATTCTTCTTAGTCTGAGATTTTATACTGTTTTAAGTGTCGAATAGGTTTCTTAATTCTTAATCTCTTGCAATTTGTGCAACCGAGAAAATTTCTGCAATTTTTAGAAGAAGCAAATTGTAAACTTTCTTCTTTCTGTATTATTCGTCTTGAAAAACACGTTTTTGATTTATTGTCACGCAATTACAAAGCTGATCAAAAGTGATTAAAATAGAATATTTTCCCGTAGATAGCTTTTTTAACTTTACTTGTCGTAAAGTTATCAAGTTGTACTAAGGAGACGTCATTTTGGATCCAAAACGAAAGATTGATAAAAATCTGTTTTGATAAAAAAAAAAAAAAACTTTGCAATAGAAGTAGAGAAAAAGAAAAAGAAAGTACCATATGAGTGAATCTTGATAGTTCATAGATTCCGTACCAGCTTGTACTCTGTGTGTGCCCATAGTCTTGCCGTGCTTCACTTCTCTTCTTCTTATCATGAAAACGACACACTGTTTAATCACTACTTCACGTCTCATACCACACTTCATTATCCAGAGCATGGAGGTTTCTACATACTTCCATTGTAATATAAACAACACGATGTTTGTCTCGATGCCTATGGCTAACCAAGTGTTACACAAAAGGTAACGGTTAGATATTTATAAAACGCCACGTGTACATTATATTTTTTTTTGGTGTTAAGCTCAAATTGGATCGTGTGCCAAGGTGTTGAGTCAGTCATGGTACTATTAGGCCAATGCTCTCGGTTACATATTATATCATCCTACACGATTTACTTGAATCGAAAGAAGGAACAGATTAATAACATGCTGATTTTAGTTGTTTGTTAAAACATGTTATGAATTAGTTTTTAAAGATGCAACTCTAAAATTGGAGAATATTACCACAACTTAGGTGGGAAAACTAGAAAAGCCTAAACTGTTAATGCCAAAAAGGAGAAAAAAAGAGACTTGACATGAGCCTAAGATTCCATAAATTATGGGCTTTGAGACTTCGATCTATTAGAAGTTATACGGGCCGAAGGACTAAGATTATGAAATGGAAACTAGTATTTATCCTAACTCAACAAAAACAAAAAAAAACTCGATCCAAACGGTCATCTCTTTTAAAACTATTTCAATTACACATTTTGTCTTCTGATAATAGTAGTAAATAGGGACATGTTGTGCTAATATTCAATCTGAAAATGGGAATGTGGTTGGAGACTTAGAGTGTGGAAAACGAATTATATTTCAACATGCAAGCAATCAAGCATGTAAGTATGAATGCTCATTATTATCACGTTACGTTCGCTAAAAGATTAATTTAATTAGAACAAGTATAATTAGTGCATTGTAACGAACACCAATATGCTCTGCTACTTGGCCATTTAATTCCGTTGACCTAAAGAGATTGATATTTATGTGTTTGTTTGACTATGTATCGACAGCTTATCCACAACCATAGGCACCACTCCCCATTTTCCTTTATAGAAAACTATATCATCCCACTAAAAAGTAGTTTAATTCACCAATTTTTGGATCTATGAAAGTCTCTCTCAAAATTCTCCAAGTTCTTTAAATGATACTACTTTTTTGAATAATGCTCATAAAAAGCTTATGTGTGTGTTTATATTTATATATGCACTTGTAGATCTTTATTTTATTTTTATTTTTTTGACAAGGGGTTTTAAACTTTTAAAATTTACCTGTAGACCATATTTTTGGAATAAAAATAGGTAATCTTAAATACTGAAGAAAGAAAAATAAGAAATAAAAAATACAGCTTTTTGTTATCAAGACAGCCCCATCTAATGGTTAGTTGGCGATATAGTTGTTTTTAAAATATATCTGGATTCTTTTCTATTTTTATATAAAAAAAGTTCGAAATATTTTTAGTGGAACATGCATGAAACTCTTATGTTGCTAATTTTGTATGTCAATATGAATTCAAAACGCACAACTACATTTTATTGTATATAACCCGTGCATATATAAGACATTACTATATATAATGATAGTGTTAAGAAACTAAGTTTGGTTGTTATCCAAAAAAAAAGAATTAAGTTTAGTTAAAAGATGACAAAAGATTTTAAAAGCAAATTAAAGTGGACTTAATCTTGGTTTGTAGATTAAATGTTGATTTTTCCCGGTGTGTCTTTAATGACGGGGGAAGGATTTCCAAAACTAGAGTTGTTGAACAAATTAGTAGCTAGGTTTACTCTAGTAAAGAACTTGGTTTGATAGGAGAGCTACTAAACTATAGATTTAGTCCATTTCTTATAATGTATAAGGAATTACCGATGCTGGTTTGTGTGTGGTAACACCGACTTTGTTCTTTATTTCCAGAGTTTGTAGATACTTGGTATACCTGGAACACGAGGCCATGTCGTGACTGAGTTCAATGAGGTATTGAGGTAGAGAATGGTATATGGTTAATGTGATGCACGTATTATTTACTGCTAGTTCTTTATTCTAAACTTATATTATCGATTAGTATCACCAATCAAATTTACAAACAACACAATCATATATTAGCAAAATGAAGTAGAGATTGTTCCTTGATTTTGAAAGATATCATACACAAATTTACCATTCAATGCAAAATTTAAATAGTCAAATTTGATTTAAGGAGAATAACAGAAAACTATAAATTGTTTTTTATACTTTTTTGTCAACATTTTATAAATTACTTTTTAATTCACCTGAAAAGTAAGGAGTTACACTCATCCTTTCGATATATAGAAAGACAAAAAAAAGGTTTGAACATTGAAACTAATGATCTTGTTGACAAAACAGGAGCTTCTGAATTCGGAAACATTATCCGAAACTTGGATTATCGTACAATATTAATTATGTTACATGTCTAAAAATTCTAAAACGGAATGATTCTGATAGGCTAATGAAAACTCTTGTCGCATCACTTTACCAAAATAATGAAAGAACATACCAGGACGAAAAAATATTTGATTTGTTTCTGTTATAAGAAAATCCTCAAAAATATTTGTTCCAATCGGTAAAAACTCCAATCAGAAAATACAATTTCTCTATTTTAGATTGAAATATCTAAAACAGAGGCTGAGGTATTTTAACCTTTTTCTTAATTTTTAGATTTTTGGGAAACGGAAATCACAAATCCTTAAAAACAATTAAAATACTAAACTAGAAAAACAAATCCAAATCCCAAAAAAAGGATTGGTCAGTAATCTCTCTGTGTTACAAAATGTCAATGGCAATTTCGTAGTTAAGATAAAAATAAAGGATATTGTTATAATCATTCTCTACCCTATTCATATATAAATAACATTCCTCTTCCCTCCGGTCAAATCTCGTCGTCTTGTTAAAGTCTCTGTTTTTCACGCCGGAGATTGAGAGAAGTAAAAGCTAAAAAGCTACAAACTTTAGGAAACCCATTAATGGATCCGATCGAATCTGTCGAGTACAATGGCTTCGAGACCTCTAACGGTAACTCTCACCCCGACCATGGCTGGAAAAAAGTTGTCTACCCAAAACGCAATCGGAAGCAAAAACCAACGGATCAAGCGGCGGCGAATGGTGGTAAGATTGCCACCAATGGAGCTCAAGCTAACGGAGATAATGTTTTCCGTTCATTGGAAGAGCAAGCTGAGGATCGAAGACGACGGATCCTTGCGGCGAAGATGGCTGCAATTGATTCAGATGATGATGGTGCTGTGAGATCTAAACGCCGATCTAATGGTTATGGTGATGAAGGGTATGATTTTGATGGAAGTGATGATGAGATCGCAGCTAAGAATGAGAATTTGAAGGCTGTTGAAACTAAAAAGCCAAAGCCTAAGAAAGAGAAGAAACCTAAAGTGTCTTTACCTGAAGCTGCTTCTAAGATTGATCCTTCAAATCTTGAAGCTTTTCTTATTGAAGCATCGGTATGTGTATGCATGGATTTGAAAATTCGACTTTGATCTGTTTTGGTTTTGTGATCTGAATTGTAAAGTAACGTCTTTTTCTAATGTTTTAGGAATCGTATGCGAGTCAACCAGAGATTCAGCTAATGAGATTTGCTGATTACTTTGGGAGAGCTCTTTCTGGAGTTTCATCTGTGCAATTTCCGTGGGTTAAGATGTTTAAGGAGTCTCCTTTGTCTAAACTGATTGATGTGAGCTAATGTTTTAACATTGTTGAGATTTTGGAGTTAATGTTTAGGTTAGGTGTGGTAAAGCTGATGTCTTTTTTTGTTTTGCTTTATGAATAGGTTCCGTTGTCTCATATTCCTGAACCTGTTTACAAAACATCAGTTGATTGGATCAATCAACGACCAATTGAAGCTCTTGGGTCCTTTGTACTGTGGGCATTTGATTGTATTCTCACAGATTTGGCAGCTCAACAAGGAGGTGCCAAAGGTGGGAAGAAGGGTGCACAACACACCTCTTCCAAATCTCAGGTAATTTGCAATTTGATTGTTTCAGGTATGTTTTTCTTCTATTTACCTTTGGAATGAGAACCATGTTCCTATCGTTTGGCGCTTAGGTGGCAATATTTGTTGCACTAGCAATGGTATTGCGTAGGAAGCCTGATGCTTTGACTAATGTATTGCCAACTCTGAGGGAGAATCCTAAGTATCAGGGTCAAGATAAGCTTCCTGTTACACTTTGGATGATGGCTCAGGTTTATCTGATTTTTTTTTTTGTTTTGGCTTATGTCAATGAAGACCAAGAGTGTCAATTTTTTTTTTGTTTCTGTGATTTTTTTTCTGAAATTTTGTAAACTGTGAAATACGGACAGGCCTCCCAAGGTGATTTATCTGTAGGTTTGTTTTCATGGGCACACAACTTGTTGCCTATAGTCGGTAATAAGAACTGCAACCCTCAGTCAAGGGATCTCATTCTGCAGTTGGTTGAGAGGTGAGTCACAAAAAAATTCTTGTGATCTCTATTGCTAGATATTTGAGTGAATCGTCTAATCTTGTTTTTGCGATTTTTTATTAGAATTTTGACAAATCCAAAGGCTCGGACCATACTTGTAAATGGAGCTGTTAGGAAGGGAGAACGATTGATTCCGCCTCCTTCATTTGAGATCTTATTGCGGCTTACATTCCCTGCTTCACCCGCAAGAGTAAAGGTAAGTAGTGTTAGTATTGTGATTAACAAAACAAAACCGTGATGCGATTGTTGATTCTGATCGCAAGCGTGATCCTCTGATGCACACAGGCTACAGAGAGGTTTGAAGCAATATACCCATTGTTGAAAGAAGTAGCTCTTGCCGGTGCACCAGGAAGCAAGGCAATGAAACAAGTCACACAACAGATATTCACTTTTGCTCTGAAATTGTCTGGAGAAGGTATTATTAACAAATGTAACCTTGAATCCCTAACTTTTACAGGTTCCTCTGCTCCTATAGATAAGAGTTATAATGTTACCTTTGTCACAGGAAACCCTGTTTTAGCTAAGGAAGCTACAGGTATCGCTATCTGGGCTGTAACCGAAAACGTTGATTGCTGCAAGCACTGGGACAATCTCTACAACGAGAATCTGGAAGCTAGTGTTGCTGTTCTTAAAAAGCTGGTAGAAGAATGGAAGGACCATTCGATCAAACTATCATCATCACCAAATGATGCTCTCACTCTCAACCGAACTATGAAGAGCTTCAGGCTAAAGGTAATATCTCTACATCTTGTAAGTTTTTAATTTCGTACTCTACTCTCTTGTAATTTCATCTCTGATATGACACCTGTGATGTTTTAGAACGAGGAGGCCATCACTGAGGGAGGATCCAATGCTTCTCTTTACAAAGAAGCTGACAAGTATTGCAAAGGTATCTCGGGGAGACTCTCCCGGGGAAGTGGCTGCCTCAAAGGAACAGCCATTACTGTTATGATTCTAGCTGCTGCAGGAGCCGCTGCTGCAGCTGTTTTATCTTCCAACC
Organism: Nasturtium officinale; assembly: GCA_963854855.1. Taxonomy (NCBI): domain Eukaryota; kingdom Viridiplantae; phylum Streptophyta; class Magnoliopsida; order Brassicales; family Brassicaceae; genus Nasturtium; species Nasturtium officinale. The sequence continues at coordinate 7,466,110 of OY978514.1, read as the reverse complement.
CAGAGGCTACAACCGAACTGAAGAATCTGGTGGACTCATGGGAGCTTAACAAATACCTGGACAAATATGCTGAGGTGATCACCACAGCTTTGAAGAAGTAAGAGAAAATTAACCAAAAAAACCTGAGGACGATAAGTAGAGAGGTAACTCTTAATATCGTTGGTGTAGAGAATTACTTAAAGTTTAAAAGCCTTTTACACTCCAAGATACAAAATTTTGAATATCTTGAGCAGAATTTAGGGGTTAAGGAGGTAATGAATAATGAGGGTTTCGTTTTTATAATCACAAAGTTGGGATTTTGGAGTCTGTTCAAAGCTCGTTAAGTTTTAGAAGCTGTTTTTAGACTGTTTATTTCTTGTTTATTTTTTCCCTGATGACAATAAAGTTATTTTCTGTTTATTATATGTTTTGATTTTGAATTATCTTGAACATAGCCTTAAGCCAAATATAAGAAAAAGAGCCTGCACAAGTCATTGCATTGTGTTCATATGAATACAATTGTGAATCTATCTGTTAATCGAGATCGTAATCTTCTGGCTTTGCAAATGGGTATTTGAGGTAAGCGTTCTTGATAGATGAAGGGTCTGTTGGTTTGTCCCAAGGATTCATCATTGATGGATCTCTTGGGAACTTTCTGAAGTTTAGAAATGGTGCCCATAACAGTAGCCTGCAAAATGATAATATCCATGAAAATTTGGGAGGAGACCAAAGCATTGATGCAATTGATGATGGTGTAATCTTTACTTACCCTGGGAAAAACATGAAGACGAACATGAACTGTAAATACATCTCGAAGAACTTCCTTCTGTACCATCTAACTCTTAGCCAGTTCATGATAATTGGCTTAACACAACCATAGTATACAATCAGAATCATGGATCATCTAGTTCTTTGAACAATGAAAATACATGTCTTCAACTTCAAACTTACTGGCATTACGAGGAAGTACCAAACGGATATGATCGCGATATCGAGCACAACACTGCTCAATTCCTGCTGGTTATTGACTCCTGTTATTGCCAATGCCGGATGATCAATCTGAAAAACTAAAGGGACTAATTATTACCGCCATTGTTTTCTCATAGTTTCAGTAAGCGAATAGAGGTCTCATATGTTGTTACCGTGGCAAGAACTGCTCCGAGTTGAGCTGCCAAGATTGTCTTCTTTGCTCCAAAGAACTCACTTGCCTTTGTTCTCATCTTGACAACGTTCTGTGGTAAACAACAATGGTCAAGCCCAAGAAGCAAGATATTTTTTCCCAGATGCTTGTTGAGGGCTCTTCTTAACTAAGATAGAAAGTTCTTACATGAAGAAGAGCATCGTTGGATTTGGAGTGAGATGTAATATAGAGAACAGATTTAACACAGCGAGGCTTCAAGGAAAGAGAGGACAAAGCATTCGGGGCACAGAGCCCAAGAGGGCAGCAACGGCTCATCTCTATGTTTCTGTTTTTTTTTTTTGGCTTGGGAAGTCTTCTTATCTTTTGAGATTGGTTCGAGTGGCAGAGAGTTTTTAGCTTCAGTTTAAGGATTACCATCTCCTGACTCACATAAATTCCACGTGTCATAAGAGGTCCCACGTTTGATTTTGCCATATTAGTGTTGTTTTATTCCCAGAAAATGAAATAAAAATTACAAAACCTCATTCCATATTCCACTTGTATTCCAAAGTTTATAAACAAGGAAAGATAAATAATTGGTGAGATACTGAAATGTATGGCATTGTCATGAATCTCATGATCTAGAAACATTTTCGATATCCTCTTATATTCATTCAATAACTAACTAGCTGAACATTTATACTGAGCAAGTGAGCATCACATGAACAATGATTTGCTCTGTTGTGGAAATAATAAAATTGGGCTAATGATTTGATTCTGTTCCAATTAGAGGATTCTGTTGAAAGCTGATACAGGTTAATTGATTTGATTCTCAGTTTCACAAGTGGTTTGTGTTGTGATTTCAAAGTAACCTATTGTGATATTTCGGTTTCTTGTTTATAAGCTATTGGTTGATACTCATTCATTACATGAAGAAAAAACGTAGCGAGTGTATGGTTTGTTACAATTTCAGAACCTGAGAACGAACCAGACAAAAAAACTGACCCTAACGTTCTTCACAGTAGAGACACAGACAGAGACATTTGACTGTCTCTTCTTGCTGGGATGTTGAAACGGATAACAAGACATGAATCTCCCACAACTCGCAACATGCTTTGTTTCACTATTGTCATTATTTTGGTTAAAAAAAAGTTATTTGTATGATTTAATTGGGTTTTTTTTATGTGTGTGGTGTATGCATGAAGAATCCTGAAAGTTTCTTCGTCCGATTTTCCCTAAAGGCTAAAGCTTCTTCCATTTATTGCAAAATTAATTAGATTTTCTTTTTGACGCATTAATTAGAATTATATAATTTTATAATGATAATTTGTAAGGAATAAAGAGGGGACTGGATCCCCCACCTCTCTGCGACAGCTCTCAGTTCACCATCATTTCACTCAACCATTTCTACTATTATACAACCAAATTTTTTCTCTTATATATTTATTATATCTGATGAAAAATATACTATTTTCAATTTTTTCCTTGATGTTTTTACTTTCGAGCAGTACTGTACTTCTAGATTTAATCTATACCGTTGATATAATATATAGACTCCTTGATTAATTGATTTAAATGTCTAATCAATTAATCAATGATTAATTAATTGATTAATTGATGTAAATGTCGAAAACTTCTATAATTTGTGATATGTACAAAAATTACGATTTTTAACTTTTGGTAGCCAAGAAATTTCAAGCTTTCGATGGTAATTTTTACTTTGAGAATTACAGACAGTTAATCATCCTATGTTGTCTTGCAAAATTAAAATTCAAATTCCAAATCTTAAAATTTTCTCCATTTAATAAATTTTACAAAAGTTAATTTGTTAGAAAAGAAAAATCATGTGTTATTGATATGAAATTTAAGTCATTTTACAAATAGTATCGGTTAAACAATATTTAAGTCACTTTATTGCTATATTATATGTTTCATAAAAGATGTATTAAACTAATCATTTAGAAAGATTTGAGGTAAAATAAAAAAGCATATGTTATTGACATATTATAATGTATTGTTATTGGACTAATAAAATTAAAGTTTACGATAATACATTGTTATTAAAAACATTTTAAAATTTTAATTTAAAAGTTTGAGCTGAGATTCTGTAAGATTTCATATTTAAAAATATAAATATCAAATAGTTGATGATGAAAAGAATTTAATAACAAAATTTATAATTCATAAAAATTCAATAAATCTTATCAAATTTTAATTAAATTAAAATCACTAATTCAATACATTTCCGATATAATTTGTTTTATTTTTATTTTAGTATATTAACATAAAGAAATTATGTAATATATTAATAAGAGGTATACTATGAATTTTATTTGCTTTTTAATCAAATAAAGTCGACTCGACATTTATTCTAAGTATTCACATTCATTCGAATCCTAAGTGGCTGTCGAAATAATGATTTTATTTTTGTGGGAATTTGGAGCGCCATTACTGTTGTATAAAGTTAATCACATGTTAAAGTTTAACCTAAAAGCTTATACTGCAAACCCCACCACCAATTTTTATTTTTAAAGTCTCGATACTGATTCAGCCGACGAGTGATAATCATTGAGGTCGCACCTTTCTTGTTTTCTTTAATAAAAATCAAATAAGTACTTATTATAACAAATTTAGTATAATAAACTTGCTAGTATAGTAGTCTCCAACTTTATTTTAAATTTGTCGAATTCATATGTTTTCTATTAAATATATATATTTGCTTGTGAGCGGTCAGTCACATTAGCACCTGTTTATTCTACTTCAACTAACCATCAAGAAATGTTGTGAAAGCTTGTTTAGACACGCATACCAAACTTAAGCGTTGAATCTGAAAATTACTAAAGATATGAATGCTCTCCTAATTAAACAAAATTTGGAAATATTCGATATTGTAAGTCGTAAATTATTAGGCAACCAGTGAGATGGGAGTGACCTGTCATTAAACTTTGTATAAGCCACGCCCAACACCACATGGCCCTTTCCATTCACAAAAATTATTTTGTTGCTATAACTAATCGAAATCACAATTTCCCAATATCTCAATGTGTATGCATAGTAATACCTTCTACTATGATAGTTAATTTTGACATATAAGTTTAAGTGGCCGTTTTAATACTATTTATTTAGATACTTACATATATTTGCTGATGATTATCTCTTCGCCAACACGCAAATTATAATTTGACAAGGCCACGATCTCAAATTAAAAAAAAAACATATAATATCTCTGCTTCATGGAATTTATATGACTTTAACATTTTTCAAACTAATTAAGAAAACTATGAATTTGTTTCTTTGATATTTGTTAATATAATATTTTAAAAATTCATTGGTCATTAAATTGACATAGAAAAATTATTTTAAAATTTCATTGAAAAATCAAAACTAAATCAAAAAAAAAAATAAAGTCTTAAAACAACATTTAAAATAAAACAGAAGATATATAGAATTTTGATTTCAGAAAAAAAAATCAATACTTGTATGACCCTATGATGTCAATGTGAACCATTCCGCTAACGACGACAGAATAATAATATAATATCATTCATCACAATGTTGAAATGTCCACTCAATATTTATAAAATGGAGACGGTCTATTTAAGCTGAATTTGGTTTTGATGTGAATTACAAAAAAAAGTGGCATATAATATTCGACCGGTCCATGAACTCCTTCTCAAATTAATATTTCTTTATCAATGAACACGTTATAAATGTAATTGTTTATCAATGATGTCTACCTTAAAATCTTTGTATCGCCAAAATTTGTATTATACTTCAAAACCAGTAGTATTGTACTTCTTGAGCTCTAAATCTTGACTACGGAAAAAAGACCATAGGTAAAATACGTAAAACATTTGCACTTACGGATTTATATTCTTTTCGACTAGACAGTGATTGTTATTCCAATTAGATGCATAGATACTGCATCGATAGTTGCAGTAATTGTCATTTCTTTTTCTTGAAACCTAAACGAGAGACTTTGGATAAAATTGGATGTGTAACTCGGCATAAGGCTTATACGATAAACAAAATTATACATCCGAAGGTAATGCTGTAGTCTCTTGGATCTTGTCCTCTCTCTTTTTCTCTTTACCACTTGGTCAAAAAAACGAAAGAAGTAAAGTGGTGATAAATAAAAGGAAACTAAAGGAAATTTTGCTACCCACTTTCAAGTAACAATATTCAATTTCATTGTACGACAACATAATATGCATTATCTTTAATTTTACTTTTTTTATCCACCATTTAAATTCATATCGAGCATAAATTAGTAGAGTAATTTTCTCTATACAGTACTGCATCATGAACAAGCTGATATATTTTAACGAGAAATATTTCATTTATACATAATCAAACTTCATTCATATGCCATTTTTTTGAAAAATATGTGATTAATACCAACCAAAAAAAGAGAGTAACCGTTTACAATCTATTAATTGTAAGGAAAAAAGGAATATATAAACAAGGAGAATGATTAAATTGTTATGTGAATTCCGGAGTTAAAGAAATGTGGGCCCCGTATGCGCATGTGGGTCACATATATGGGCCCACGCTGAGCGGGGTCATATAATCCACGTGGCAAAGTCTCTTTATTTCTTTTATTTATTTACTGACTGTCTTATTTCTTTCGTTGAAAAAGCTAAACAAAACTAAAACAAAAATTCAACAGTATCATTGCGTCACGAGCAATGTTTAATCATATAAATCAGTAGCTTTCACCCACACTAATCCACTCTCCTCTGGCTTGGGAAAATAATATTCCACTCGCCTCTTATATTTTTGGCGTCATATATTGATAATTTGTCTTAGATTAAATTAAACTTTAATGTTTTAAACATGAACTTATTCGTTTCTTATGGAAATTAATTTTAAACATGTAAACAAATTTTACCCTTTTAAAGATAAAGATATGTTTCTTGTTTGATTTTTCAATGAAAACAAATTATTTTATAAGAAATATAAACGCAAATGATGATCTGTCATTTAAAATAGAACGGTCAAATAGATTAATTTACAACAAATTTAAACATATAAAAAAATTGTAACCGTTGTCATAAAAATTGTATCGTCTAGAGATTGAATCCATGGATTAGTAATGACTAGTATTTTTTTTTTGTCAATTACTAGTAATTCTTGGTGTGATAAATAACAAAACTAAATTTCAATCCTTTCATTTTAGTATATAAAAAGTGACAATATCAAATTATTGATATTAATCCTTCTTGTCCTAACCTATTATTCCCTGACTCGTATCTTCATTTTATTCATTTCCATCTATATAACTGTTATCCATTTTTAAGAAAAAATATTGTGAAACTAAAATTCAAGTTAAGGACTGTTAAAGATATGAATAAAAGTCTATGGTCGGTCCGGTCCGGTCCGGTCCAATTTCTCCGGCTAAACTTACTTAAGTTGACAAGTCTTTCTCTTCTTCTTAACTTCGTCCCACACCATTCTCTTTCTCTCTGTAAATAAATCTCACAAAACTCTCTTTTCCTTTTTTTGAAGTTTCATCTTCATCAATGGCGGCCAACAGATTCGCGACTCTACTCCATCGGAAAACCAACAGAATCACTGTCGTTCTCCTCTACGCTTTTCTCGAATGGACTCTCATCTTCTTCATTCTTCTCAACTCTCTCTTCTCTTATTTCATTCTCAGATTCGCTGATTATTTTGGTCTTAAACGTCCTTGTCTCTTCTGCTCTAGACTTGATCGATTCTTCGATGCTTCTGGTAAATCTCCTTCCCATAAAGATCTTATATGTGATGATCATGCTCTTGAGATTTCCAGAGTACAGGTTGATTCAAAACCACCTGTTGAAGAATTTCATAAGGGTTTTATTCAGAAGACAGCTTCATCACTATCTGCTCCGATGGAGTCTGATTTGAGGAATCTAAATTGTTATTATCCGATCGGAGATGAAGGTCAAGTTTACAATGGTCTTAAGTTTCATATCGGAAAATCTCGATCCATCTTCGTTTTAGAAGAAGAAGAAGATAATATCAGATCCTTGAATTTGAATGATTCTCAGGAACGAAGAGAGGAAGAAACAGAGGAGAAGGTTCCTTCACAGAACACTGTGATCGAAATTGTTCCTGGAAAAATTGAAGAAGAAGAAGAAACAGAGGAGAAGCTTCTTTCACAGAACACTGTGTTCGAAATTATTCCTGAAAAAAATAAAGAAGAAGAAGAAGAAGTTAGCAGCGATTCTACAACTGATGATGATGATGATGAGGAATTTTCGTGCTATGTATCGAGTTTTGACTGTAACAGAGATGTCACAATAAAGGAAGAAGAAAACAAAATGGATCTGGCTATGGAGGTAGAAACTGCTCCGGCAACTGATAATAAACCTTCAGAATCCGAGCCGAAGAATCTCGAGTTCTACATTGATGAAGAAGACTGCCATTTGATTCCAGTCGAGTTTTACAAACCGGGCGAAGAAGTTCGAGAGATTTCCGATATTAACGGAGATTTTATTCTTGATTTCGGCGTTGAGCCTGATTTCACGGCGGAGGAAGAGGAAGTCTCTGTTCTTGCCTCGCCGGATGAATCAAAACCGGACGATACTGTGACAAATCTAGGTACATCTTTGCTTAGCTTTCACTGAAAGTTTGATTTTTTTTTTTTTTTTTTGGTTGGTCTCTGTATTTACTCTGAGTATGTCGCAGATTCTTCAACAGATGATTTAGTGGAAATGCAGAACGAAGACGAAGAAACAGATGCAGAAGTTTCTATAGGCACAGAGATTCCAGATCATGAACAAATCGGAGATGTTCCATCACACCAACACATTCCTCACGACGATGATGATCATGGTAATTTTCTTCAACCACCATAAATAAAGCTTATAATATACAATACCAAAACACAAACTAAATAACAATTTGCAAACATTTAGCAAAAAAATTTGGCAAATTTGGCCACTCTGTTACAGATTTGAGTTTGCATTTTTTTTTTTTTTGATTTATTTGTGTTAAGTCTTTGCCTACTCTGTTTTACATTTTCAACAGAGGAAGATACATTGGAGTTCAGAACAGTTACAATTGAAACCAAGTTGCCTGTTCTAAACGTTAATAATGAAGAACGGATTCTACAAACTCAGGGCTCGTTGGAAAGTTTACATAGTCTGCATAACGCTATGTTTCATTTAGACAGAAGAGGATCACTTGATGCAATTGAATCTCCTGAGGGAGAAGTACTCACTGTGGATACGTTGAAGTTAGAGTTACAAGAAGAGAGAAAAGCACTTAATGCTTTATATGAAGAGTTGGAGGAAGAGAGGAGTGCGTCTGCCATTGCTGCTAATGAAACAATGGCTATGATCAATAGGTTACATGAAGAGAAAGCAGCGATGCAGATGGAAGCGTTACAGTATCAGAGAATGATGGAGGAACAAGCTGAGTTTGATCAAGAAGCGTTACAGCTTTTGAATGAGCTTATGGTGAATAGAGAGAAAGAGAATGCTGAGCTTGAGAAGGAGTTAGAGGTTTCTAAAAAGAGATTGGAGGAGTATGAAGCGAAAGAGAAGATGGGAATGTTGAGGAGGAGAATGAGAGATTCATCTGTTGATTCGTTTAGAAATAATGGCGATTCAGATGAGAATTCACAATATAGAGAGAATGAGATGGAGAATACGCCGGTTGATGTTGTACTTCGTCTTGATGAGTGTTTAGATGATTATGAAGGCGAGAGGATTTCAATTCTTGGTAGATTGAAGTTTCTTGAAGAGAAACTCACAGATCTGAATCATGAAGAGGACGATGAAGAGGAGGAAGTCATAACGTTTGAGAATGGAAACGGGAACTATCATGGCAAGGAGACAAATGGGAAGCATAGAGTCATCAAGTCAAAGAGACTACTTCCTCTGTTTGATGCGGTTGATGGGGAGATGGAAAATGGATTAGGTAATGGAAACCATCACGAAAACGGGATTGAAGAATCGGAGAAAGATGAGAGTGTTACGGTGGAAGAAGAAGTGGATGAGCTTTACGAGAGGCTTGAAGCTTTGGAAGCAGATAGAGAGTTCTTGAGACATTGTGTTGGTTCATTGAAAAAAGGAGATAAAGGTGTACATCTTCTCCATGAGATTCTACAACATCTACGTGATCTGAAGAATATCGATCTTATTCGCGCCAGAGAAAACAATGGAGACATAAATTTTTGAGTTTATAAGTTTGATTTTGAGGTTTGAGTTTGTGTTCAGTCTTTGCATAGTGGCATCATGAACAAAAACAATCATATACAGGTATATAACTTATCTCTGTTGACTGAAGAATATATATATTTTTTGTCATGTCTATAACCACACTGTAAAGAAGAATCAATTTTCTTGTTTTGTTACAAGGTCAGGAAGTGATTGTGTTGCTTGAGAGGCAAGGAACAACAAGGTCTAGATGAAGAAGAAAACGCCATAAAAGTCTTAGAGATATAGTATTTAAGTATATACTCGGAGGAAAAGTGTCAGATGAGAATGTTCCTCTTTCTTCGTTTTTTGAAAAATTTACAAGTTGCTTTTTATATTGAAGATTCTCAATTAGAAAGAGGCAAGTGTCAGCATAATTTCACTTTCTTGTTATGAGTGGGTTAATAGAAAAAAAGGTAGAATGATGAGTGTCTGTGTGTGTAGTGTAATGTAGTGAGTTGAGTTAAGGTGAAATATTGGTATAAAAAATGCCAAAGCCAAAGCTGTCAATTTCTTGGATGTTTGTGGCAGAGCTGAAATGATTTCAAGAAGATGCCAACTTTTATGTACATATGGTATTTTGGAATTTTTAGAACATTTAGAAAGAAAGAAAAAAAATCGGTTGGAGTTTCGAATTATTGCTTTTAGGTGGGGTAAATTAAATAACCTCTTCATTTTTATTTCGTTTTTTGGTAGAAATTACGCATGTACTCGATTTTAAAATTCCTCGAGGATAAAGACGAGTTATTTGTTTGTTTTATTTTTATATTAGTTAATCCACTTTGGATATTGCTCTTGTTAATTTAATATTGTTTTTGTTTGTAAAACTTATTTGTAATTCAAGTTATTATGAGACTTGGAATGGATTCGGTTCTAAGCAACGTATCATTTTATTTTTTTTAACTGAACGAATCAATACTTCTTGATACATAATCAACAAACTTCATATAAATAGAAACAAGATCGAATGTTTACGGACAATTTAAAACTCAACACACACACAAAAACATATATCAATGTAGTAGCTCTAAATATGATTGTTTATTTGCGTCACTTTCATCAAAAAACAACAGATATAAATATAACTCATAGATATAAGGCCATTATTCTAAAATATATATATATATATATATTCTAAACGTTCTTAAACTAAACAACATAATTAGGATATTTATTTGTATGGTTTTATATGACAACTAGCTAGCCAGCTAGCCCAAATCATGCAACAGTAGTTAAGAGATTCGCAAAGGTATGTTCATATTGTCACCAAAAAAGTTAGTTGCTTTTGATTTAAGATAATTTAGAGTCGTATCCATTTCTGACCAATATTATAGATAAAAATCGAGAACTTTTAGAGTGGGAGAAGAAGAAAGTATGGTTGTACTTTAATTTCTAGAATAATAGAGATCTAAATTTGTGACTTTCGGCGATCGTCTAATTAAAGTTCAAACTTCAAACGCTCATGTGCACTTCATTATGCGCGCAACTTTGGTCTAAACTTTTCTATTTTATCTCTACTTCTACTGGTTACATGCCTACTTTGTCCACATGTAATATATGTTCCATTACATTAGTATTTAGTAGTCAATAATATCGTAGTTGTATACTTAAATGCATGATGTAATGAACAAACAATCTATACAATGATTTTAATTATGTAAGAAGTTCATTCTTTTATCAAAAACCTATACCCACTGAAAATATTGTATAAATAAAAATTCATCTATTTTATGTTTATTGTGTTTGTATTACATTTACAAAAATTAGTCCCTATTCTGATTAAAAATCAAGAGAATATAACTATGACAGAAATACGTCTTTAAATTAGGGTAATTGCATTGAACACCGTTAAAATTTTGCATTGAGAGTTGAAAAAATATCTAGAGTATACAAGGAACCTGAGTGAATACATTCATTGCAAAGTCGAATATCGTGTCGATCATAGAATGAGATGTTTTTCGAGAAAAGCTTATAATAAAATCTATCATTTCAAAAAGAGTAAAAGCCCATTAAACTCAACAAAGCAACAATGGAAAACTAAACAACTTTGTAAATGGTAAGAACTATTTCAAATTAAGTAAACCAGAGAGAACTCTATGTCGTTAAACTTTCCCTTCTTACAATTACTCTACTTTCCCATTCCACTGTTTTTGTTACCATTTTTCTATATTTTTTTCTTTCATCTTTTTAGATGTCTTGATAGCTATACTTCAAGAAAAAGGAAAATAAAAAATATTGACTAATCTGCATTCCATAACATTGTGATGCTATACAGAATTTGAAAATGACAAGACACCTTCACAGATTTGTACCAAGAGAATCGATAAAACTTAGTTAGGTCCATATATGTTAAAGATGAACTCCTGATTGTACTTTTATACTAATTGACCCATCAGGTATCGTATATACAGGTGACTAAATGGGCTTAACGAATACATAAATAAACTCGGCCAGAAAATTCAGAGAAGTCAAACATACAATTAATTAAGAATATCAATATGACATTTGGTATATTTTACTTGAAGGATACTCTATTTTATCATCATACTCGACAAAATAAGAGCGTGTGCGTTGAAATAACACAAAAATAACAAATAAAGCGTGTGTCTGATTTGCTGTAATATTTGTACAGTACGACTATTTCAAGTTCTCTCCGAGCAAGTATTGTTTGGTTGAATTTTTTTGCTAGTCGCAATCTTAAGTACAGTTTCGAATGTATAAAGATTTCATGATTCTTCCATTTTACTAAATCAAAAGTTGTTGTCGAGCCTCTGACCTAACAAAATTGAGTTTAATGTTATCTGAATTTCTTGTAAGTTTCCGAACCATCGATGCTCACCTATATTTTGACTTCTTTCTTTGCTCATTCCAGCAAAAAAAAAAAACGATCATTATAATCACTAAACCAAGCAGATAACATGGTTGACAAGTAAAAGGATACAAAAAATAAAGTCAGAATTAAGATGCTTCTATATATTTTTTTTTTTTTGTGATACCAAAACATAAACTAATTAATATCTGGAGTGTTACGTCAAGCGTTAGATAATTGATCTCCGGTCTAAGGATCTTTATAATTAATGGCAATATGACATCAATCCATCTAAATTTTAAACTCAACATTAAGGTGATAAAAGAGTAACAAACCTTTAAAAAGCTTACAACTCTTTATATTTCTAATGTTGAAGTCTTGAAGACCGAAGAAGAACATATTAGTATGACTACAATCATTTAATTTTGTCAACCAAGATAAATTACACATGTGGATGTGGGCGATTAATCCATACCGGGGAAACCGAGTTTACAAAATAAAATAGAGAATTATGTTTTCAGTTGTGAATGTAAAATTTGTTACAGATCCATGTGAGATACAGTTGTGAATACTGTCTTAAGTTATTGTTACGTTTACATTGGTTTGTTGCAGCGTAGACAAAGACACCTAACATAAATGCAGCGTAATTTGTAAGTTCCCAATATTTAATGGTTTCATTGACATTTGTTGCAAGTTGCAACTTCTTCGGTGTTTTTTTTTTTTTCCATTGACCCATTAACTCTCAAATTTTCACTGTAGAGAGACATATCGATTGCGAACCTAGATTTGGTGCTCTGGTAGGGCCATTACTCGAAACTTTTTATAATTAGTAATTACCGTTTTTAATCTCTCTCATAAATGTCTTACACCATCCAATCCAATGGGTGAAATAAAAAGAGTGTCTTCAGTATTAATTTATATAACTGTATGGTTTTTAATTTGTTATTTGTGTCAAAGATACTAAAAACATATTATTAAACACTGTATATACATTAGTTTCTTTAAGTTTATTAGTAATTAAAGTTTAAGACACTCAAAAAGAATAAAGACAGCTACTCTTACTCGATTCTCGAATCCATCAAACGTTAAATTACAGTGTACCTTCGCTGACTGGATATATATATACATATGTCCAATGAGATAAAGACTAATTATATCTGTATTCTTTTTGTTTAAAGTTTAAACCATCGATTTAAATATACAATAACAATTTATAAGAATATAATCTAACAAGTGAATCTGTGAATGGTTTATCCAAAAACTCGTATCTAAAATAACAAAAGGAGACAAAATAATAAAAAAGAAAAGAGTGACCAAACTTGACCGAGCGATTGAAAGACGTCAAAATAAACGTGTCTTGGGTTGCACTCTGCACCTTCCTTCCACATGTTACTTTATGCCAAAACTTTTTTTTGTGTGTTTGGTCCAATCTTTATGCCAAACAAAATCATTTTTTTTTCCTTTTTAACGTCATGTTCAGTGATGTCATATATTTTTCAGATTTTCTTTTTCTGGTCTTGGACTAACAAAATGCATGCTCCAGCCAAATATGATGTATATTGTCCAAAAATCTATATGGATATGAATATGATGCATCCGAAAAAATTTCGCTCGTCAATTGCTCCAATCTTTGAATGTACATCTGATTTTAAATCGCAAAGTCTTAACCTTATGATTGCGATTATGTAAACTAAAGGTGAAATAATAAATTGTGATTAGTTATTAACCGGATATCTAATACTATCAGTTTGAAGTTTATTTTTGACTTTAGCTTAACTTGATACATAGTTGATCTACTAGTATCTGCCATTGACACAGTCACACAAACAAAAAGCTTTTCATTTGGATTATTAATTTCTATGAAGTCGCTCGTTTTATTTGTTTGTTAACCATGTTCCTCAGTCTTTTTCTAATAAACAAATATCCTTCAATTGTTTTGCGCGTCAAGAGAAATCATATTTAAATACAAATTAATATATAAATAAAATTTCCTGAGGTATCAGTGTTAAAAAAAAAAAAAAATTCCTGAGGCATCATAATAATAATAATAATAAATGTGAAGTTGGTTGAAAAATGGAAAGAAGACTTGACTATTATTAATCCTTGTGCGTGAATTTAAAAAATAAAATCACGAATACATCTTGATTCTTGACTTTCGTCTCTATTCTCTCTAAATCGTGTCTTTGTTTCACATAAACTCTCCACCCACGATTTTTCCTAGTCTATTAAAAACAACAAATACAATCACAAACACGCTTCTTCTTCCTCAATCATCCATAAATCACAATCCCAGACATCTAAAAACCAAATCTAACGCCACCGAATCCAAATTCCCTTGAAACCCACTTCTCAAATCCAATTCCACTTTCTGGGTCTTTTGTTATTTTCCCCTAATCCCTGATCTCTTTTGTTGGTTTTCTATGAGATGGTCACTAAGAATTCACAAAAGAGCAACGTGGGCATGACAAAGTCCATGAATTTCTTTCAAAACATTATTAAACCTTTCAAACGCAGCTCTAATCGAGGTAAATTCAAAGTTTTTTTTTTTTATTGTTGTTGTTCTCAGCAGAAAGATTAGGGTTTGTGTAAATTGACTCATCTTTGCTTCGTTGACTTAAAGGTCTTGAAGATGATATTGAGCGAATAGCTGCTTTGGAGCAAAAAGTTTTCCCATTTCAAGTTTTAGTTTCCGCTACCAAAGATTTTCACCCAACCCATAAACTTGGTGAAGGTGGATTCGGTCCTGTCTTCAAGGTAATCTCAATTTAGCATCCTCAGAGCTCAAAGTTTCCATTTTTGAGTGTTTTTTTTAACGATTGTTGTTGTAATTTTGCAAAATCTTGTGTGTGATTTTTTTCATGGGTTATGTTAGTTTTGAGTCTGATGAGATTGATTGGTGTGTAATAGGGAAGATTACCTGACGGGAGAGACATAGCAGTGAAGAAGCTATCTCACGCTTCAAGGCAAGGCAAAAACGAGTTTGTTAACGAGGCTAAGTTGTTAGCTAAAGTCCAGCATCGTAATGTTGTTAATCTATGGGGTTATTGTACACATGGAGATGATAAACTCTTGGTCTATGAGTACGTCGCTAATGAGAGCCTCGACAAGGTTCTTTTCAGTAAGTTTTTCTTCTCAGTGAGATTGGTTTGTACATTAGAATTAAGGGTAGTGAAAGAATAGATTTTAATGCCTAGTGGTTGGTTCATTTGAATGCAGAATCTAATAGAAAATCAGAGATAGATTGGAAGCAGAGGTTTGAGATCATAACAGGCATTGCTCGAGGACTGCTTTATCTCCATGAAGACGCACCAAATTGTATCATCCATAGAGACATTAAGGCTGGTAACATATTGCTGGATGAGAAATGGATTCCTAAGATTGCAGATTTTGGAATGGCTAGACTCTTTCAGGAAGACCAAACACATGTCAACACTCGCGTAGCAGGAACCAAGTATGCTTTCTATCATTGGCCAAGAATTCAGATTTGGTCTCTTTTTCTATTGTTGGTGTTTTGTAATTGAATGATAATTAATGTTCATTGCTTCTGTTTTTCTTATGTGAAGTGGTTATATGGCGCCAGAGTACGTAATGCACGGGGTTCTGTCGGTAAAAGCAGATGTATTCAGCTTTGGGGTTTTGGTTCTAGAGCTCGTAAGTGGACAGAAGAACTCGAGTTTTAGTATGAGACACCCTGACCTGACCCTTCTTGAATGGGTAAAACCTCTAGTCTCTGGTCTCATGCTCCATTGTTTCTAGCATTGTTGTTATTTTACTTACAAAGATTTTTTTTTTTAATTATTGTGACACAGGCATACAAGTTGTACAAGAAAGGCAGGACCATGGAGGTACTAGACCCTGAGATCGCAGCTTCAGCTGATCTAGACCAAGTCAAACTCTGCGTTCAAATCGGTCTCCTCTGCGTTCAAGGTGATCCACACCAGAGACCACCAATGAGACGAGTGTCTCTACTTCTCTCGAGAAAACCGGGACACCTAGAAGAACCAGACCGTCCTGGTGTCCCGGGATCAAGATACCGTCGTCGAACACATCGTGCTTCAGGAACACCATCGCTTGGAACAGTGTCAACCACTGGATCCAGTACAGATTCTTTCGGTTCAAACTTGAACTCAAACTCAAACTCAAACTCAAATACCGGAACCGGTGGTAGAGTAACTCCAGCATCTTCTAGGACTCCAACTCGGACTCATGCCACTAGAAGTGCTGGTCCTAGCTCTAGCTCCTCGGACCCACATGGGAAACGACCTATGAGTTATTGAAAGTACATAAAAATCTGCTCACAGGTGGATTGTAAATAGCGAGCTGCATATAATATATTCTCTCTTCTTCTTTTTTTTTTTTTTTGAATAGTTCGATTATTTTTTTGACTACGTTAGTAATTTAGTTTTGATATTACTTTCAGTTTTCAGATGATGAAAAAATTTGTTCATTTGTTGTTACATATCTTAGAATAAAATCCAAAGTCACATTTCGAGGTCTACCATCCATGATTGGTCTCGTACGTATAAAAGGATATTCTCTAGTTAAATCGAACAGTGGTCATTAACGGTATTTTTTTTCTTTTAAAGCCTTTACAAAAATTTAAAAATCCAAAAATACCGGTTAAGTTGGTTCACTAAAATCCTAAAAGAGACGAACCACACGCGTCACCTTCTCGTTTAGCCTCTTACCATACTCTTGTTTTTTTTTGTTATAACCATCTTCAGTTTCATCAAAGCTCGTTGGATTCAGTTGAGGTTGAAAATGTTGTCGTTCAAGGTCTCTGTTGTCTCTACTTCACCTATTGATGGTCAGAAACCTGGAACTTCTGGTCTCCTTAAGAAGGTTTTGTCTCTTACTCGAATTGGATTTTACAGTTTTTATTCTGATTCTGATCGTAACGAAAATTGATTTCTCCAATCTGTAAAACTTTTGTTTTACCGGTTATTTATCTTACGCACTGAATTTATAAATTGGTTTAACCCATTTGATCTGATCTAATCCGATCAGATCAGATTTGATATACGCATTGTTTCATTTTAGCGCATGCATTAGGAAGATTTTGAAATCATATTTGCCGTTAATATTGCACTGATGCAGACATTATAGTTAATCTTTGGACTCTGTTTATTCTGATGGATGTTATGGTGTTTAAGCAACCCAATTACTTAGAAATTTTTGTTCAGGCAACGTTCAATTCAATGCTCTTACTACAGAGAAAGTCAAGGTAAAAAATCTCTCTTTTGCAATTTGCATGACTATGATTAGGCTGATGGCTGCAAATTGAATTAGTTGGAGTGTTTGTTAAATTGTGTAGGTGCGACACTTGTGGTCTCTGGTGATGGATGGTCGTTATTATTCAGAGCAAGCTATTCAGGTAAAAGCTTTACGTTCCTAAGTTTTTCGAACTTCGTTTGCGTGTTAGCGTTAAAGTAAGAGTATAATTCTCAGGTACTTAGTCTTATTTTAGCTCATTTCGCTCTGTTTTCTTTGAGGAAATTCGTGAATTATACAAGTGTCATAGACTTGTAGTTGCATCTCTATATTTCTGCATCAATGTAAATGATCAAATCTGTGTTAGCAAGCGGAATGTTCTTGTCGCTTATAATAAGTGCGTTTATGAACCTGGTTCCATTTGTTTTTTTGAGTATTATCTCTGCATTTGATTATTGACAATAGTGTTCTGTTTCACTACTTGCAAGTTCTTTTGGCTAACATCTATTGACCTGCTGCGATTATGCAAAAGAGAGTAAGTTTCATACCAAGTGAACATACTTTCTTCTATTTGTTTTATACAATTTTGTTTCCGACATTTACAGATTATTGTTAAGATGGCAGCGGCTAATGGTGTTGGAGGTGTGTGGGTTGGTCAACAAAACAGTCTGCTATCAACTCCAACTGAAATGCTACAGGTTGATATTTCTGCTATTGGTATAACCAGGGACCTGATGGAAAATTTGATGCTGAAGTTTTTGATTCTGCAGATGACTTTGTTTAATGAATGATGTAAGTTTTCATGAATCCTCCCTCTCTGGTCTTTGTATTGAAAAAGATGGTTCCAGACTCTGCTTACTCCATGATCTAAAAGATTTTCTCGTCTCTTCAGGTCAATCTTCGACTTTGAATCCATCAAGAAACTACTATCTTCTCCAAAATTTACGTTCTGGTATTTAATTTATCAACGTCCCTTGACCTTTCCTTTTGAGTTTGCTTGCCTGTATATTCTACTACATGTCTTTGATGTTTTATACTTTATTTACCATTGTTCTTTGAAGCTATGATGCACTGCATGGAGTGGCTGGAGCCTATGCAGGACACCGCATCTTTGTTGAAGAACTAGGTGCACATGAAAGTTCGTTATTGAATTGCACACCCAAGGTATCATTTTTGTCCAACCAAAAAATATTATTTCCTAAAATGATGATAAAATATACTTTGAACATCGTCTTTCATCAACAACACGACAATGAACAGGAGGACTTTGGAGGAAGTCATCCCAATCTTACCTATGCTAAGGAGCTTGTGGCACGCATGGGACTGAGTAAAAATGATGATGCTAGAGTCGAGCCTCCATAGTTTGGCACCGCTACTGATGGTGATGCAGACCGTAACATGATCCTTGGTAAAAGGTAGCATACTAATGCTCTTTTTAAGTGAGAGCACAGAGATGTACAAAAATCACCTTTGACCAAAATATATCTTCTCAACAGATTTTTTGTAACTCCTTCAGATTCAGTTGCCATTATTGTTGCAAATGCTGTTGGGGCCATACCGTACTACGGCTCTGGTTTGAAAGGTGTTGCAAGGTATGCATCCCATTTCTTTCTTTATGTGTTCAGTTTCATAGATTGAAGAAGCTGAACTCTGGTGTCATACATTTCTGTTTGTTATAGTTTTCAATCATTTCTTATTTAGTTCTCAACTTTCACATTTTTATTTCAGGAGCATGCCGACCTCAGCTGCCCTTGATGTCGTTACAAAAAACTTTAGTCTGGCAAATGAATTTTAGCTTTTGTTCGAGTCCTCAAAGAAGGAAAAAAAAATGAAAAACGATAGTAGTAACGCACGAGGTATGTGTTAGTTCTGTATAATAAAGTCTTGTGGAAATGAAAAAGAAAGATGAGTCAAGGTTCACGGGTTCTTCTTATTTGGTTTTACAAATCCAAAAGACAAGAGAGAAATCATTTTCATCTAAACTACACTTCTCCCAGTTTAGGCATTCTTCATATGTCCTTTCTCCATGTTTTTGCCTTTTACTAGGATTTTTGTCTCAACAATGACTAATGATTTAGCTAACCATCAATTCTTTTAATATACATAAAATTGATGGTTAGCTATTTTATTATTATACATTTATGTAGTTTGCTTGCTTCTATATTCAAAGTACATGAGGGCTAGTATCCAATCATCACTTGATAACATATAAGTTTAGAATGATTTTACGTACAATTTTTCCATACCAAAGTTGTTCGATTTCAAAACAGATGACCCTCTTAGAATTATAAAATGGATATAAAAACTAAAAGGATTCAATGTTTAAATTATCGACTTTGGACCTGAAATCAATGTATACGAAGGATTTATAGGAAAGCAATGTATTATACGATGATATACAGTAAATGCCTTAACTATAAATTTCCTTGAGAATAAAGAACTTTACTTCTTCGTTGACGTATAGTAAATTGTTGATAGTATTTAGCAATCTTCTATATGGTATCAGAAGTACGAATGTACGACCACAAAAGCCAAAATTGAGTTTTGTTCTCTTGTCCGTATTAGTTAATACTTGTACAAAATTTACAATGCATATGATTACAAAGTACAAATTTTAAAAACAAAGTATTATTGATTGTACTTCCCTCGATTATTTCATCTTTAAAATTATACTGGATGACCCAAAAATAATATAAAATTATACTGGACAGTGATACGTCAACCAAAATAAATGATATCAAGAAAAACAATTATTACAGATTTATAGTACTTTATTGTTTTATGTATTATTCATACATGGAAAATAATGAGCCCATCGATTGAATATGCTGTTTCTATCCATATAATAACTATCAAAATTTCTAGTTGTAGTCTTTCGAGAAAATTCGACACTTCTCATTTCTTACTAATATTTTGAATACAATCAAGTCTGGAAAAGTGAAGTTCCACTTGCACTCTAGGCATTACGGAATGGAAAATCTAATGAATAATCATATTCGTTAAAGATTTATAGTTTCTGAAACAAAAAAGTGAGCAATCTTCTATACATATAATTGAGTGGGTTCGATAGTACCTACCAAAAAATATATATATATATATTTGACACCGAATATATTGTCATATAAATTAAACCAAGTAAATAATGATTCGATACAACAATGTATCAACAACTAAGGAAGACTCACATATAGAGTATTAGTATTACATGCAACTTTTAGTTTATAAGTAATTCATTTTGAAGTAAGAAAAAATGATTTTTTGAAGAAAATAGAAAGACTCGATCGATGATTAAAATATTGATTAGTGTACTATTGCTTTGTTGGCGTAGCGGTTAACCAAAGCAAGGGCATTGCTAGTGAGCTTCTTGACGCCATCCACTCGTGAGCAGACGTCATATTTGATGGAGTCATCTTCGTGAAAGTCTTCGAATCCGTCCGTACAAGTATACTCATAAGTGAGAGCTGCGCTAAGCCAAGTCTTGACATTACTCATCTGCAACCTAAACGACTGGACCGAGTCCGGAGGTGCGGAGACAAGCTCCTTCATCTGTTTCATCGAGCCTCTCATCTGATCGGCAGCATCCTCAAGATTCTCGAAGCAGCCTTTGAGGACAGCGGTTTGGTTGTCGCGGTTATAAGTCTTCTGGAGGTAGGAGAGAAGATTGAGAGTGTTGTTGAGAGGAAGAGAGATCGCTATGCGTGCGAGGCAGTTCGAGTCATCGTGGATGGAGTTGGCAAAGGAGGATAGAGTGGAAAAGCAGAGGTCGGGGTAGAGTGTGGTGTTGCAGGCCGTACGGATGAAATCATAGCCGTCGGATGATGGGAGTGGGGGATCAACGGTGAGGATTGGTGAGAAAAGTGAGAAGAAGAGAAGTAGGAGGATAGGTCTCATTATTGTTAACATGTTGTGATGTGTTTATTTGGATTGAAGAGTCTTCTTCCTTTTTGGAGTAATTTATAGGATTTTTTTTTGAAATGGCTTTGTTATCCATTACCGTTATTTTAATTACTTATGAGACTACTAAGATTAACAAAAATTAGGTTGAGTTTGGAGGGAACCGGAAGACTACCAACAATGATGTTTGCATGTATATTTAGTGGGCTGGGCCGTAATTTCAATCTAAAAACTTATCATACGAAAAGTTTGAGTTTCTAAAATTAGAGTCAAACTAAAAATTATATTATAGTCAAACTGAATATTTGACATCTTTCTAGTAACTAACTTATTAGTCAATGAGTATTACATATTTAAAATATGTTCAATATGTCAAATATGTAATATTCAATATAACCCAAATTTACTAATCAATCAGCCTAAATTCGTGGCGGATTTAAAGACATTGCGATATCATAATATCATCTTTATTGTTTCCTGTTCTCTCCTTTTCTTTTGTTCTTTTTTTTTTCCTTTGGCTTCTGAGAAAATAAAATAAAATAAAAAGGCTTCGAAATTTACGTGATAGAATACAGCGAGCAGTAGGCCTGGGCATAAAATCCGATATCCAAAAATCCGATCCGAACCGATCCGAAAATATTTGTACCGAATCCGAACCGAACACCTTATAAAATCCGATCGATTTTTATTCTAAAAAAATTTCGGTTTCGGTTATAATCCGAATCCGATCCGATATCCGAAATATATAATATATAGAATATATATACTTATATATATAATTATATATATTCTTAAATATACAAAATATATATTAGTTATCAATATTCATAATTATATGATATATTCTAAAAGGTTTCTTTATAGTTTTCAACTAAAATTATATTTTTTTGATTAAACTTCTTATTTATTTTTTAAAAAATAAAAAAACTTGGATTTGTTTTTTTCGGTTTTTTCTTGGATTTTTTTTTTAGTTTTTCAGATTTTTTTGGTTATTTGGATTTATTAACCGAAACCAAAATTTTTTTGGATTTTTATCTGATTATATATAAAATTTGTGATCCGATCCGAATCCGATGAAATCCAATCCGATCCGAAAATACAATCGGATAGTGTTTGGATTATAAAATTTTATATCCGAATAATCTCTGAAATCGATCCGAATCCGAAAATGCCTATATGTGCGTGAGCTCTACACAAGCATATTAGTCAAACCCCGTAATCGGTTCGTCCCATGAATCATCGCTATTCTCGCATCGTTACGGTGCTGAGATTAAATTGGATAAAGAATGATTTCATTTATTAATATGTGCGGATATATGTCGCTTTGCTATTAATAAATTCATCTAATAAACTTATGTTAATGATTCTAAAGTTTCCAGCTATCTCATTAATCATTACGACGATTAATTGGAGTTATTAACAGTTGTATATTACATATATATATATATCCTTATCAACTCAATGGCATTTGCTTAAACATGAACAAGAATATGATAAACTTTCTTTCACAAGAAATACTATATATATAAATATATATATATATATATATATATATATATATATATATACTATAGAATAGTTTCAACCCCAAATCAACTAAATGCAAAATGTCTTGCCCAAATACACATTACATGACTAAAGTGGTATACAGATTGCAATCGAAGAAATTTGGAACTTAGCTAGAATTTATTACGTTGCTATATACATCGAGTTTTAATAGGTTCATAATTATAACCACAGGTTTATCAAAATTTGCTATAAGAATTCGAGAAGTAAAACAAATACAAGTTCTTATCTTGTGGCTATTTTTCCTATTTTGTGGTTACAAGAAAAAAGCCTGAATTAATGGGAAACAAAAATCAAAAATCACTAGTGATTTACTGATTATGCCTTGGTTAAAAAGAGTAACGCAAAATTTTATCAATCACAAAACTCCAAAACTAACTAATTGAGGATCCCAACACGTGTCGCGTGATAATAGGGTGATGGATCACATGGTAAAATATCGTTAGCAAAAAATAAATTCTCCGTATAATTCATATCACAGAATTCCATTTTTTCTTTTCTAGATTTTCTCACCGTACCGACGGCGTACTACTCCTTCCTTCACAATCCCCACACCGTCCGCATTAACCCTAAACTCGATAACCCGGTCCTCCCGGTTTTCAACCCGGTCAAGCGAAATTTCGCCTCGAAATCCAAAACCCCATACCAATTTAACATGGAGCTCCATCGAATTAAAAATATCCACGTGTATACCAGTCATTGGTTCTTCCTCTGGAATCCAAGAGTAGCTTTTTAGTATAAAGAGCCATCGTTGGTCCTATATCAACTTCCCTGAACACGCACGCTCTCTCTCTCTCTCTCTCTCTCTTTCTCTTTCTCTGGCTAACAGAACAAAAGAGCACAGAAAAAGTGAGAAAAATGGCGCCAAAATCTCTAATTTTCCCAGTGATTTTGCTCATCGTCTTTCTGTCTTCACCTAAGATTAACGCCGGACACGATTACCGCGACGCTCTCCGTAAAAGCATTATGTTCTTCGAAGGTCAGCGTTCCGGTAAACTTCCTCCAGATCAACGTCTCAAATGGCGCCGTGATTCAGCATTACGCGACGGTTCTACCGCCGGCGTAAGTTTACATTTCAACTTCCCTTGAAACCAATTTTCGTTCAGCGGCGACATTAACTTTTCCTAATTTTTTTTATTCAGGTGGATTTAACGGGAGGTTACTACGACGCCGGAGACAAC
Source organism: Nasturtium officinale (assembly GCA_963854855.1). Taxonomy (NCBI): domain Eukaryota; kingdom Viridiplantae; phylum Streptophyta; class Magnoliopsida; order Brassicales; family Brassicaceae; genus Nasturtium; species Nasturtium officinale. The sequence continues at coordinate 7,442,164 of OY978514.1, read as the reverse complement.
ATAAAGTTCGGTTTCCCAATGGCGTTCACAACAACAATGTTATCATGGAGTATAATCGATTTCGGAAGAAGTATGGGTCCGGAGCTTAAAAACGCCGTCAAAGCAGTTAGATGGGGAACTGATTATCTCCTTAAGGCAACGGCTATTCCCGGCGTTGTTTTCGTTCAAGTCGGTGATGCTTACTCCGATCATAACTGCTGGGAACGGCCTGAAGATATGGACACTCTTCGCACTGTTTACAAAATCGATAGAGCTCATCCTGGTTCTGACGTCGCTGGTGAAACCGCAGCCGCTTTAGCCGCAGCTTCAATCGTTTTTCGAAAACGCGATCCTGCTTATTCCACACGTTTACTAGACCGGGCTACAAGGGTACGTTCTTATCACATTTACGTTAACCATCTCTATCGTTTTCGTTTTGGTTTACGCGTGTGCCGCTTCCTCTGTTTTTTAGCATTGATTATTGTTAATTAGTTTTAATATTTTGATTTTTTCTTAATACATGTATTAAAAACTAATACTCCCCTTCTCTTTGTTTTATTCTTACAATAATAAATTGTTAAATAAGTCCAAAGTTTTACTAAAATCAGTGATTCTTTGCTTTTGACTTGTGAGATAAGAGATTCTTCTTCCATTTGCTTTGATAATAAAAGTTCGTTTTCAGTACTTTTTTCGATGATTGTTGGCCCATTTCTATGATTCGTTTCATGAAATTTTTAATTTATCAACGAAAAGATTATAATATGACTTTTTCGGTATTTTTTTTCTTACGTAAATGTACGGTGTGAATAAAATAATTTCTGACGTGGAGAAGATACGTATATCAAATTCACGGATTTTGATTGTAACGTTGCGCAGGTATTCGCGTTTGCTAATAGGTATCGCGGCGCGTACAGTAATAGTCTTTACCACGCCGTGTGTCCTTTTTACTGTGATTTCAACGGTTACCAGGTAAAAAAACACAAATATAGTAAACCTATTTTTCACTCCTAATTTTGCGAATTTTGGTATTATCTCAGCCGTTGGATGGATTGAAAAAATATTGTTTTGACATCTGACGGTGGTACAGGATGAGTTACTATGGGGTGCAGCGTGGCTACACAAAGCCTCGAGGAAACGAGCATACAGAGAATTCATTGTGAAGAACGAAGTGGTTCTTAAGGCTGGAGATACAATCAATGAGTTTGGTTGGGATAATAAGCATGCTGGGATTAATGTCTTAATCTCTAAGGTAAACCAATTTACTTATTAGTTTAGTTATCCAAATTTTATTATTCTTTTTTAATTATTGGTATCTTGTTTCTTGTTAATACTTCCACGTTTTTTGCTGTGTAATTATTGTTGATTTTAATCATTAGTATGGAATTAGTGAGTTTTGGAATTTTTGGTATGTTTGTTTGGTTGCAAGGGGACTACTAATGTAGAAGAATTAAATTAACATAGGTATGGAGACAATTGTGTCTGGTTATCACGTGCTTATGGCACGACTTTTGATCATATAATTGTAAGTGGGTTCACATTATACAATTTTGGGTCCTATGTAGCTATTTTGATTTCCATGTTTGCATCATTAAACAAACCGGCTAGGTGTGTGAACCAATCGAAAGGTGGTCATGCTAAAGTCGTGCTTATATAGAAAAGTGAAATGGGACTATTATTGAATTAAAGAAGATCAAAATAGGGGGTAGATGATGAGACCTTGCACATGAGATAGGATTGAAAAAATGGGATTATGAACCAATTAGAAACGGTCATGTGATGTAGGAGCGAAATTCCTAAGGTAAGACATTCCTCCTTTTTTTGTCCAGTGAATGCTCAACATGCCTCCTAGATTTGGCATCATATAATTTTAATAGTATAACTATACCATATGGAAGCCAGAGGCTCACATGGCCCCATGAGCCATGACCACTTGATTGCTGAACGGATAAAAGTGTGCATTTACCCATATATATATATCTATATAATATTAGAAACTTGATCATCTATGTAAGGTTGGTGAAATGTTAACAGTATGACTTTGTGCCATTTTTTGTTTGCATGTGGTGTATCAGATGAGAAAACTCCTATATTTTTGGTTTTGGATAGAGTATTTTATTATTACTCTAAGGTTTAAAGTTTAAACCAACATTGTTATTAATAGTATCAAGCCTATTGGCTCAAGTGGGGACAGTTAAAGTAGGAAGGGCAAAGAAGTCTTTGTTTACTGTTACAAAGCATGTGGCTCAAAGGCTGAGGCAAAAGAAAAGTGTCATGTCCTTACCGGTTCCCATTCTGCTGCTAAAGCTTAAGTTGGTTTTTGTTTTGTCATTGCTCAACGGTCTCTTTTTGCTACCGAAAAATTGATTTGTCAAGCCCCTTTCATTATCTTATTTCACATGGTGCTCTGAGATTTTTCATTATTCGCTGCCCATTCCTTGATCTTTTCTTTCTTGTTATCCATATTTAATTATATCCATATCCATTATCAATTTTTTATATATGTATGTATGAATACATGGGTTTGATTAAAGTGTTTTTTTGTCTTGTTTTGAAAATAGGAAGTGTTAATGGGAAAAGCAGAGTATTTTGAGTCTTTCAAGCAAAACGCAGATGGGTTTATTTGTTCTATATTACCTGGAATTTCTCACCCTCAAGTCCAATACTCTCGAGGTAACAAATAAAAAACCATCATTTTTTTCGCAATATCAAAGTACTTTTCCCATATTCACGTGATTTACTTTAGTCTTTTCCTCCATTTTCTAATCTTTATGTCTCTAATTAGTAATAGTAATATTTATTTTTGTCTTACTTACACTTACACAGGAGGGCTACTAGTAAAGACTGGAGGAAGTAACATGCAACATGTAACATCACTATCTTTTCTCCTATTGGCTTACTCTAATTATCTAAGCCATGCCAAAAAGGTTGTGCCTTGTGGCGAATTAACTGCTTCCCCATCTCTCCTCCGTCAAATAGCCAAACGTCAGGTAACAAAAACAAAAAACAGTAATGGTCCCAAAATTATTTGGATCAAAAACAAAAAACATAGCCGTTTATTTTTTGCTTTGGGGACCAAAGCCTTAAACCTTTTTGTTTGTGAACAGGTGGATTACATTCTTGGAGACAACCCAATGGGACTTTCTTACATGGTTGGGTATGGTCAAAGTTTTCCACGTAGGATTCACCATCGTGGTAGCTCGGTGCCTTCAGTTTCAGCTCATCCAAGTCATATAGGGTGTAAAGAAGGGTCACGTTATTTCCTTAGCCCAAATCCTAACCCGAATCTTTTGGTTGGTGCTGTAGTTGGTGGACCTAATGTTACTGACGCTTTTCCTGACTCGAGACCTTACTTCCAGGAGTCTGAGCCCACGACTTACATCAATGCACCACTCGTTGGCCTTCTTGGTTACTTCTCGACTCATTCTTCTTAGCGGTGAGGATCGATGGTCTTTTTAGTTACTGTTTCTCCTTTAGAGGTGTGCTGGAAACTTTAGGCCACCCTGAACCCTTTTTTAAAATGTTATCGCCACTCTTTTATTTTCCACTTAATTAACCAATTGTATTGTAAGCCCTTTAATTAGTGAAGAAGAGAGAGTTATGTCGGTGTCAAAACTTTTTATGCGTAAAAATTAGAAACTCTGCCAAATTCTATAATTCCAATTTTCTTTACTGTTATCATTTAGATCCATCGTTACTTACAACGGCAAATATTTTCTAGTTAAATTTTTAGAGTGTTAAAAGTTATTATATTATGACTGATTTAAAACTAGTAATGTAGTATAATGCATATATATAAAAGATGTCATGTAGATAATAAAAATTTAGATAATCTTTCAACACATTTGAATTGAGACGTATTTGAACATCCATTTTATGAAACACACATCACTATGATTAAGGAATATTCGTTTCTACAATAACCCTCACAACGTACCAAATATTACAAAGTAATTTATATATTTCAGTGTAGGAAAAAAAGAAAGAAAAAGATATATAGATCCAGACGTAGATCGAACATGCGACCCAAAGTGTCAAGGCTTTAGCCATCAGGTTGAATCGGTAATCGTCCAGTTCATTTCATTCTCAAACATCCAATGGCAGACTTCAATCCGACCCGGTTTCGACCCGAGAGCCATGAAAGCCATGTGTTTCGAATCCCATGATGACGTGTCAACGTGACAGACGGCGATTCCATGGTTGATCTTGGTCTTACTGTTCAACTCGAGAAGATCAGCTTCGTATACCCGAACCTTAGGCACGGAGTGGCAATAATACAATAGATACGGGTACAAACTCTGGTGACACGAAACCGCTTTCGTTATTTTTCCACCGTTGATTACTTTGACTTTTCCAATCACAACCTTCTGGTTTGACCCGGCCGCGTTGTCAGTTGTTCGTAGCACCACACTTGGACCTAACACGGAAGTGGCTAAATCGATCATATCCTCAGCCGAACCAACGCACCGCTTGGTCTCACCCACGCTCGGAGTTCTCTGGCAGTCTGTCACAGCGTTGGTAACTATACGTTCCATCGTCGAGTTCTCTCCGGCGTGAAAGATCCTCTTCATCTCAGCTAGTTTGAAAGTGGAGAAGGGTAGTTTAGAGACTATGGTCTGAGGCAAAAACGATCTTTTAGGCTTCACATCTTTGATGTCAGGCATAGAAATCACTGTTGTTTCCCTGAGCATTGATTCCCTAAAGAATAGACCTGGCTCCACCACCAACTTATTTTTGACGTTTTGACCAGTTCTTTGTGCGTACTGGCTTCGGTATATGGCACGGTAAGTCCTGAAACGGATGGCCTGCAGATTGTGAGCGTCTTTGGTAAGATGGGAATCCGGGAAACAGTAGAGATTCGCGGCGGAGCAGAACTCCAGGAGATGAGTCGGGAGTGAATTCTCGGCGGCGAGTTTTGTGAAAGTGGCTGATTTAACGGCGTCGAGTGGTGACGCCTTGGAGATTAGAAACTCTGGTATGGGAGATTCGTTACTGATCTCTTTGTTCCAGTAACGAACAAGTGATGCTTTCGAAGTCAGTGAATTCTCTTCCACCGAGTTACCGCCGACGATAACGTCCTGCGTTGATTCAATATTCAAACTAAATAGTAATAAAATAATACGTAATCAAATTCGACAAAAAAAAAGAAATAGGAGATTCAAGAATTTGCTTACGTTGAAGAGGAAGAACCAGAACGACTGGAAGAGAAGCAAGTGTTTGAGCATTTTTGTTCTAATGAGAGCACACAAGAGATTGGCGGGCTTATAGTGTATAAAGAAATCTCAAAGCCATCATAGTTATATTTTATCGACAGCTAAAATCTCAATACACTATTTAATTTAAGTGGTAATATTATAAATAGCCAAATTTTAGACCTAAAATCAGAAAATTATTACGTTTTTTTTTTTAATTTGAAAATAAGTAATTAACTATGGGTCCGTTCAGGGTTGAAAGAGAATTGTACTGAGGAAATCATTTTTTTTTTTAATTTTGGAGTTGGAAAAGAGATAAAGACCTTGTGGCGATTAAGTATAAACACTCAGTGACGGCATACTTTCATTATAACTTTTAGGTTTTTCTGAAATTTTCATATATATTTTTTTCACTATCAAATGTTTTGTTAACATGATTAGTTAGTTAGTTAGAAATGATAATTTTAGTATTGTAAAATTTTTACATTCAAAATAAAAATTAAAGTAGGTTATCTTAGACTCGTAATTATTCCTAAAACATACTTTAGCTTCGACACAATTTTCTAATAATAATTCAGAAGGAAATGCTTCATGATTTGATAAGAATGGTTCTTATTCTTCTGCATATCCCTCTCTCGTAATATCTACAAATCATCATTTTTTTTTTAAGTCATTTTCTTTTCTTGTCCTTTCGTGCCCCACCCATTTTTGCAACTTGAGCTACTTACTTCAATAAATCACGAGCACAAAGTTTTCGCTTATTTTAGTCCGTTTGCGTTTAGGCTCCTTCATGAATTGATGGATTTATGTCCCAAACAATTATATGTGTAATTGTATATATAAACCAATTAACCAATATGTGCATCTTATTTTCTTGCTAACTAACCATATTGTATTGTAATCCCGTATTTAGCGAAGAAAATAAAGAGTTCTCTCGGTGTGAAAATTTATCTTTGCAGTCTGTAAACTTATGTATAACAAGTAAATACTCCTAGAAAAGTCTATACAATCATGTTTCATAAAAAAAAAAAAGTCGATACGATAATCTAGGCATGGGCATTCGGACTTTAGATTGGGTTCGGTTTGGATTTTATTGGATTTGGATAATTCGGATAGCAGATTTTATTATCCGTTCAGATTTTACAAATATTCGGTTCGGATTTGGTTCCGATATGTGTCGGATTCGGATCGGATTCGGATCGGATTTAGATATATTTTAGGAGAAAACTAAAAAATCATTAAATTTTAATAAAAAAAAAATATTTTCAATTTTAATAAAAATATGTTTAATTTTTATAAAATTTGATAATATATTGTATAATTTTGAAAAATATACACAGATTTTTCTTATATATAATTTTATTTCGGATTTTTGGATACATTTTCGATTTTTTGGTTCGGATCGAATTCGGTTCGGATAACCGAAATATAAAATTTTAAAACCCGTTCGGGTTTTATGGCTATATAATTCGGTTTCGGATTCGGATTTTTTGGTTCGGTTTCGGTTCGGTTATTGGATTTCGATTTTTTTTCTCGCCCCTACGATAATCAAATCGAATTCATAAAATAAAGGGTCCATTATTTGCCTTAATGAAAAAGGCAAAATTGAAAGCAAAAATATTGTTAAAAGAACCATTCCCATTCCCATTCCCATTTGATAGGCCCATGTAAATGGGTATTGTGGCTGTCTTTTTATATGTACCCATTAAGTTTTGCCCCCTAAAGCCCATTCTTTGATGAACTACATTTTCGGAAAAATGCAAAATAGTTGTATTTTTAAAACTACAAGATGTCAATCGTATGATCAATCTCCCACCAACAGCAACAGGGGCAGGTATGACACCAACTAATCGTAGGATTATTTGGTTCTTATAGAAAGCGCAAAACTTAAGAGCTTTGAGGAGAAGAGCATCTCAACAGATTAAGCTCGAAAGTGGCAGGAGGCTAATCTATAAATGAAGACAGCCAAAAGAACCGCAAAGACTTCGGTTACCCCCAGACAAGCAACCTAATCAGATGTTTTTTTTGTTAGGATCCCACATCGGATAACTGAAGGGACCAACACTAATATATAAGGGATATGGGCCAATTCACTCATTGCCAATTGGTTTTGAGTTGGAAACCCATAGAACTTTACACAGATGGTGTCTAGAAGGCGGAGAATTCCATTGGAGGGTTCGGTTGGCTTATTAAATCTACTGATCATCCAAGGATCAGCTTCAACTTTGGTCTGCTTCTGGGAGTGCTTGGAACTCGTGAGACTTCTAGTAGCTGAGGGAGACAACGGAAATACATGAAGTTTCGCATAAAACTTACATTATGAAATTATTCATTCTGCAGTTTATTAGTCCGCAATTTTTCATTCTGCAAAATACTATTAAGCAATTATGCATGTTTACCAATCAGATCCAAAACCTTACATGTCGCATCTTTATGAATTTCATGAATACACGAATCTCGTTGTATATCTGAATCCTTCTTCTTCCTCTAATGGAGTGTACCCTTTTATTTTATAATATTAGGAAAGTTTGACCTAAAAAAAACTAATTAACAAGTACTCTTACCGCAGTTTTCCCATGACTTTCAGAACTGGATCCAGTTTCAATTACCACAGACGTTAAATTTCTAGGCTAAAACCTCCATTTCAGAATCAGTATCAGCTTCTTCAACAAGAAACGGTAGTTCCTTAGAGCATCTATATTCTATAATTTTTTGTGGGTGTCTTAACATAAATTTAATCATAAATATTAATCATTAAGAATGTGGGTCTCTCCAAATAATAGTAAAGTATCTTTATAAAGATATTTTAGACATGTATCTCACATTTTCCCAGAAAATAATCTTAATATTTTCATTTTAAGAGCTACACTGCTTAAATTAAAAACACAGCCAAATTCTATAATTCTTCTATATTTAATTGTTGATCATTTCCTTCGTTATTTACAACGGAAAATATGTTATAATTAAAATTTAGGGTATTGTGACTGATTGTGAAACAAGTAACATACTGCGTTATAGGTAAAATGATGTCATGTAGATAATATCAAATTTAGAATGTTATGTAGATAATATCAAATTTAGATAAAACTTTTAACACGTATTAAACATTTTTATTTATTTATTATTTTATTTTTTACACATATTAAACAACGGTTTTATGAAACTCACAACACTAGAATACAAATACCAATCTCCCAGGTAAGGGAAATTATTAACAACCCTCACAACGTACCGAATATTATTACATAAGGAAAAGAAAAGATAGATCCAGACGCGGGTCAAACCACCGATCCCTAGTCTTAAGGCTTTTAACCATCAGGTTTAGTCGGCAGTAGTCCAGTTCATTTCATTCTCAAACATCCAATGGCAGACTTCAATCCGACCGGGTTTCGACCCGAGAGTTATGAAAGCCAAGTGGTCCGGAGCCCATGATGACGTGTCAATGTGGCAGATGGCAATTCCGTGGTTTATCTTGGTCTTACTGTTTAACTCGAGAAGATCAGCTTCGTAGACCCGAACCTTAGGCACGGAGTGGCAATAGTACAATAGATACGGGTACAAACTCTGATGACACGAAACAGCTTTCGTTATATTTCCACCGTTGACTTTTCCAATCACAACCTTCTGCCTTGACCCGGCCGCATTCTCAGTTGTTCATAGCACCACACTTGGACCTAACACAGACGTGGCGAAATCGATCATGTCATCCGCCGAACTAATGCACCGCTTCGTCTCACCGACGCTCGGAGGTAACTCGCATTCTGTTACTGCGTAGGTGATTATACTTTCCATCGTCGAGTTTTCTCCGGCGTGAAAAAATCTTCTTAATATCACCGAGTTTGGAAGTAGAGAAGGGTAGTTTCGAGATTATACTCCGGGGTAAAAATGACCTGTTAGGCATAATATCCTTAATATTAGTCATAGGAATCACTGTTCCTTCCTTAAGCGCCGACTCTCTAAAGAACAGACCCGGCTTTATCCAATTATTAACGGTTTTGCCATTTTCATTCTTGAAATCGACCTCCAAATTTTGTTCGTACCGGTTTCGAAAACTATCCAAATTTTGGTTGTACCACTTGCGGAAATTTTTGAAATCATCGTCCAAATTTTGGTCGTAGCGGTTTCGGAAATTTTTGAAGTAGTGGTTACGGTAGCGATTTCTGAAACTTCTGAAGTCTACGTCCAAATTGTGAGCGTGTTGACTACGGTGGTGCTTCTGGAAGCTCGGGCTCAAATCCGGGAAACAGAAGAGATTCGCGGCGGAGCAGAAATCCGGAAGATGAGTCGGGAGTGAATTCTCGGCGGCGAGTTAGTGAAAGTGGCTGATTCAACGGCGTTGAGTGGCGACGCCTTGGAGATTAGAAAATCTGATATGAGAGATTCGCCAGTGGTTTTTTTGTTCCAGTAACGAACCATTGATGCTTTCGAAGTGAATGGATTCTCCAACGAGACCGTCCTGTATTGGATACAACGATAACAAATTCCATGAAACCGCAATTTTTTTATCGATCAACTAAATAATTATACCGATTCAAAATTCGAGACACATATGCCTATTCAAGATCTTGCTTACATTGAGGAGGAAGAACCACAAGGATTGGAAAAGAATCAAGTGTTTTAGCATTTTTTTTTTCTTGTTCGAATGAGAGCACATAAGAGATAGGCGGGCTTGTTGGAATTTGATTTGAGAGAGTGTTCAAGTATTTATAGAAGCTGAAAGCCATCACAATTATTATTTTATTTTTCACTACTAAAACCTATACAACTAGTTAACTAAATTACAAAAACTTTAATTAAATTTTATTACTAAATTAAGGGGATCATTTTTTTTGTTTTTTTCGCAATTTGGTTTATGTATTTAGATAGAGATAAATATTTAAATGTTATGAAGGTTCTATTGTTCTTCAATTAAAGAAGTTTAGTGTTATTATTTTATAAATTTGCAAAAAGTCATCAATTTTTTTAAATAAATCTAGAGTTATTGAAATTATGATTCTTTAAAGTAAATAAAAGTCTTGTTATCAAATAAAAATGAAAGTAACTCATTTTATCATTGTATTAAAATTTTATTCCATTGATATATTTAGCTTAGACATTTTCTTTCACAAAACATAATCATCAAAGTATCTAATAACCCTAATCAAATATAAATAGTTTTCAAAGTTTATAACTTTAAATTTATTCAATCAAATAAAACATTACTATGTTAATAATTGTTTTTCTAAAATGTTTATTAAGATAATTTTGGTATTATAAAAGATCTTAAATTCAAAATAAATAAATAGTTGATTAGTTTAGACAATTTTTTCGAATAAAAATTCGGAAGAAAATGTTTTCTGAGGGGATAAGAACGATTCTTGTCATTTTGCATATCTTCTCACGTATAAATAGAAAATTTTAAGTGCTATTCTTGTCCCTTGGTATCAATTTGTGCAACTTGAACTTTCACTTCAATAATTCACGAGTTTACTGTTTTTGTATAGATTGATTCATAAATTGATGGATCCCTAACATTCATTCCTCTTTTCGTATGATCCCTAAGACTCATGACTCTTATTTATCAGAAAGATAACTTTCTTATTACGGAGTTTTGTCCTGTTGATGTACCTGAGGTCAGTGTCACCATATGAGTTCAAAACTATCGGTGTGTGACTGAATGTCATTTTAGAGTACCAAAGTGGAATAACTATAAAATATTCCCAATTTAGCTTGTTGATTAACCAATCAACCGAAAAATAGAAAAACTAAATACTTAAAAAGATTCTTTCCAATTATACAGTAAATGGAGTAAATAGGTCACCCACATTTGAGTGGCAGAGTTAGGGAGACAGAACCATGAGCAAAACCAGATCTGAAACAAAACTCACCGTCGCTTCTTTTTTAATTTTCATTGTCACGATATACATCAATTTATCTTATTTTTGTCGTCCTTTTATAGCAAAATATACTGCACATCTATGTAATAACTATTGATTTCACCCATATAATGACCAAAATCATAAAAGAAATGTGTGATTTCCGATTTTATGACCGATATACCTAATCTCGGCGATTCTGTGTCGATGACTGTTTCGTTGCCGCGTTAGCGATTGCCTAGGGCGAATTTTTGAACATGGGTTTTAACTTTTAATCAACTAAAAATTATAATTTTATTAATTACTTTTAAACTATAAATTACATCAACCAAAATTTATTTTATTTTTTCATTTTTTTACTCTCACTTACTCTGGTTATTATTATATTTTTACTCTCAATTCATCCATTTTAATTACTCCGAAGTACTCTATTTTCACCAATCACACTCTATTTATTGTATAAAAGTTTGATAAAAAGAAGAAGAATTTATTTTCTCTCTTATTATAAAATCTTTTGTTTCTCTCACTTTATTTTTAGTAGAATTTTTTTTCAGAAAACTTTGTCAACATAAACTTTTCACTATATATAACAAAATATAAATTATCAAATTAATCATTTATATTTTTAGACAAAAAAATTAATCATGCTTTTGCATGATAGAAATCGTTTATCAGATTTTATTAATTATGAATTCAATTTTTACATCTATGTTCTTTTTAATTCAAACAGATGACAAAAAGAATGATAATTTTATATAAAGAATTGTTCTTCTCGTCATATAAAGAATAATTCAGATGTGTTTTAATCAGTAATATGTGTTATGAATATTTTAAGTGGACGTACCAAAACATTTTAAATAGATTAATTTAACCCATAATCCAATGGGTTAAAAGTTCAATGAAATTAACTTATTTATTTTTTTGAGTTGATTTTCAAATAGGCTGACCTATTTAGTAATTTAAATAATTTAATTTATTATGAGTTGTAGTTTCATTAAAAAAAATTTGGATAATTTAGGGGTAGATTTAAAGACGCAGACTAATCCGTTGAATAAAGTGCAATTTATGAATATACCTTATTCGGTTACTCAAATAGACAGTAAAAATGTTTATTTACATGTTTTCAAACCAGTTGACTAATAATTTTGTATTTAATGATATTTAGTCAATAACTTTAACCAGCATAACGACTTTATAATTTGTATCAGTAGAAAATCATTAGATAAAGAGAACTTGATTACCATAATTGCCCATATTAATTAAGAATACTTATCGACGACGACTAATATTCCCTAGAAAAGTTGATAATAATATGATTATCGAATTGAATTCATAAAATAAATGGGTTCACTATCTGCCCTGGATCCTGGTAGGCTTAATTGGAAAACTTTTTGTATACGTTGTACTTGGATATTGGCCCATCTTAGAGGCCCATATAAGTGTGAGGGTGTGTGGCTATCTAGGCCATACTGATCTGCCCCCCCCCCCCCACCCCCCCCCCCCCACCCCGAAGGAAAATGCAAAAGTCGTTCTCTTTTAAGAAGACTTGAGAGTTTATATATTATTTAATATTCTTATCATATCCAACTGATACTATTTTAATTAAGATGTAATAAAACAATTGAGTTTTTGTGTGTGTGTCTGTATATTTCCAAGATATTCAGAATCTGCTTTGATTCTTAACTTAAATCTTTTCTGTTATAGTGATGTTACCTTACAGAGCATGTATATGATTATAATCAGCGGAAGATTTTTATGTAATATTTTCAAACCACAAACCGTAAAAGGTAGAAACAAATATTCATTGTTTGTCTTACAGAATGTATTTTGAAACGTAGGACATTTACGTATTTGGATGATTTATGCTAAATTATAAATAAGAGATATTCATGCCTAGTCTCCATGTACTAGTCTTGTTCACAAGACAAGAAATTTCAATTCCACGGCAAAGCCTAAAACTACAAGGTTTAGTGTTCATACAAACCTTGAAGATTACACAAGTTTACTTCATATTTTGGTTGATGACGAAAACCAATTTGCGTGTTGTCACTTATCAGTTGTTGGGGAAAATATAAGACATATAAGAAAGGGAAAACTATTGTTATCGGAACAAACAAAATTTTATAACCTTAGATCCCTCTTTTTTTTTGTTTTGGACCATCATTAAAAATTTATAATTTTAGGACCAAAACTTGAACAATGGAGGTTCATACAACATATAGGACCAAAACACCACTAGTCCATTTACATTTTCTAACATTAAACAGTTCTCTAAACCAATAGATAAATGAGACAGAAGAAACCGTGTTTTCATTACAACTATAAATTATAGGGAGAGAAATAGAACAGTTGATGATGATAGCAAAATCTTTTTATTTTATCAATAACATGCTGTAGACGATTTTAAATCCATAACAAATTAATACACGCCTTGTATATAACATATTATCAGAAGCAAAGTATCTTTATATATATAAAAAAAAAAAAGAGAATCAGTGAGAATGAAAGTTAGGGATCATGAATTTATCAATTCATGAAACAGTCTAAACATAGACGGACTAAAATTAGGCCAAACAATAAACGCGTGAATTTTTGAAGTGGTAGTTCAACTTGCACAAATTGGTGGGGGCATGAAAGGACAAGAAGAGTAAATGATGATATATATATATATATATATATAAGAGAGGGTATGCAAAATGATAAGAAGAGGATCGTTCTTATCCACTCATGAAGGGGAACGTGTTTCTTATGATGAATTTAGATGTTGCCCTTCGTGTCTTCTTCTCTACCAAACTTTGCCTCCGAGCATTTCCTCCAGAATTATTACTTTCCATCTGTAATTTGCCTGCCTCAATAAAAAAATTATCTTAAAGATCCCTCCACTTTTGTTTATCAAAAGTAATAATAAAATAATGATCTTAACTCTGTGAAGAGAATATCTATGTTTTGTAATCAACCTCGGGGCTACTCTGGATTAGAGTAAATGAATCAAACGTAATTTTTGTTCGGATTGAGAATTGAAGCATGTGAACCAAATAAGTTTTCTTAACACACCAATAAAATTATTTATACATATATCCTTGTGAAAAATATCATTTCACGCTTTGTTTTAAAGACTTGCGAATTCAAAATGTTAGACCATATAATGGTTGCTTCTATTTATTTTTCCGAAAGTAGAAATGTTCAAAAGGAAATGAGGGGTTTACTCAATGATTGTCTCTATTTTCAACAATAGAATACTTTAATTTTATCAACCAATGGTGTCTCTTTTAAAATAGATCATGAATAGTATTTCTTTATAGTTATACAGAATCATTGGAAATAATTTTGTTGTAAAAATAAATAAATCTCTAAAAATAGAGGAACAATGGAAATGTTATTAAGGGAATTTATTCATGAATTCGATCCTAATTATCAACCTCGAGAGAGATAAAGCTAAGACAAACTTATTAGTACAGAATCCTATGAGCGACCCAATTTTGTTTTTTCTTAATTTAGCACTTACATGTACCATATTTTTAATTTTTAATTAGATAGCGCATCCAAATTATCTCTAGAATTAATTAGTACACACAAAACGTAATAATGAATACAACATAAGATTATTATTACGGTATTAACCTCTTGACAGCCACGACAAACACATACATCCGTTAATGCTTTTAAAGGTCATAAATTAATAATCCTACAATAACAGGCCATAAGCATTACAATAATGCTCAAATACAGAGCCTAACGCCTTGTCCCGCTCGTAAAAATATAATGGTAATCTATCTATAATCATAATCTAAAATGATTAAAATTACAAAATTAACATTTTTAAGAAAAAAAAAACTTTAGAGAGGTTTTTAAAAAAGGAAGAAGAAGTAGGTTTTAGGTAGGAGAAGTAGAAGAGTAATTCATTCCACTTGATTCTCCAGTTGACATATCAAGAAGCATCTTCTTGTATGGCACTGAACTCATAAGCCTGCACCAAAAACATCAAATCTTTTAGATTCATTCAACGTCTCATCAATCATTAGATTGAAAAAAAAACTCAAGTTTCTTTACGAATCAAACCTCTCTTTACGCTTCTCCAAGAACCGAGCCAAGGATGCTTTGCGAGCTTGAGGAACTGAAAAGAAACAATTATAGAGTTTAGACAAAATGATTTGTAGAATGGAACAAAGTGAAAATCTTGAATATTTGGTTTTATATTACATACCTGAAGGAATCATATTACCAGGAGCTGCATTAAATGATTTAATCATACTCATTGGATTAGCCGTTGCAACGGGTTTGTCTCTACACCTAGAGAAGCTATAAGCGTGAGTAGCAGAGCTTGATGAAGCAGCAGCCGCAGCAACATTATGGATTTGTTTTCCATAAACTCTTTCAACTTCTCGAACTGGTTGATGTTTCTTCAAGCTGCTCTCTCCGGCACATAACATGATGGCTTGAGCCTACTCATATATAATTGATATCCCCATTTTAGAACATGTCAATGATGTGAAAATTTAATTGTATAATGAATCTTGATTATTACCTTATTGGGAGATATGTCATTAAAGACATTAACAGTTCCTTCATAGAAGATTGTTAGCTGAGGAAGTGATCCTGAGGAAGCCACTCTGTTTCCACAAAAACACATAACACAATTAATATATGAAAATATTGGTTTTAACCTACTAAAATGTTATCGAAAATTAATTACCGAGGAACAAGAGAAGAATGAGTTAGGGGAACCGATCCGCCTAGTAAAAGTGGCGTTGCGTTCTGAAACGCACTTCTAAATTGACCTCTGCGGAAAACGCTGGCCACAGAAGCTGATCCCCACTGGCCGTATGGTCCTGGAAAAGGCTTAGCCTCCTGAATGAAACGTCAACATCTTTATACTTTTGAATTACTCTGACTAAAAGAAAAAGGCTACATAGGAATTATCCAAACGCCAAACGCCAAAAAGAAATTTAATTATTTTTTCCTAATTTTTGCGGCTGGCAAATTACAAGCTCTTAAATCGTACTTATCCAACACAACTTTAAAAAAAGAAAAAAAACCGTAGATAGATTGGCCACACACACAAACCAAAATGAAAATCCTATAAATTTTCTGGCACCAGAACAATTTATTCGGATGGTAAATTTTATTAAATATAGAGTTGATGTGTTAAACCAGTAGATCAACAATTCAATAAGGATTCTCAGATTTGCCAAAACTATACTATAAGAGATTAAATTAAAATTTAAGATGAATCAAACCTGGAAATCTGCAGTAGGCATGAAATTTGAAGTAGCAAAAACCTTTGCCTTACCCCACTCCCTAGCTGCCTTCTTGCTCAACCCTAAAGTTATGGACATCAAAATTACTCATATTAGATCAAATTATCACTTTTATGCATTGATTTGATGGAATCTTATTAAAGATTTTTTTTTTCTTTCAAATCTTGGAATCTTTAAAACTGTATTAAAAACCTGCTTTATACGGCCATGCTAAATTGATATCTTTAAACATTTAAAAACAAGAACTGGAGACAAGATTACACAGAGAGAAGAACACAAACCTTGTTCTCCGACAGTATCATCGTTAACCTCACGCTTAACGTTACATAGATACTGCTTGTCGCTCAAACCCAGAAAATCTCTTTCCATTGCTAACCAAAATCAATAGAGGAACAACTTACTTCTATCTGTGTGATCGTGTCCAAACATTTAAATTTAAACAGAAACTGAAAAAAACAAGTGGGAATCCAAAGGGGAAGGTTTCGATTTGGTAATGTAGCAGACACACTTTTGGAGAGGTTAATTACACACACCTTTGCTCTTCGGTTTTTAAAGGGTTGCTTGATTAAAGCATGTGGGGACTTTTTTTCACCGGGAACAAACGGTTGACACTACCAGCTTGACTGGTTAATTCCCACGTGTTTTAATTCATTTTATGTTTTGTTACTTTTTTTTTCTTTTGCTTTCTCGGTACGTTAAAGTTTGAACTTCAGTCGGTGGGTTTTGTTTCATGATTTTTTTTTTTTCATAAGGTATCCCACTAAACCACACAATTATAAGAGGAAATAGATGATTTAGACGTCTAAAGATAAATGAAAAAGGAAAAAAAAAGAAGAGGTGAATTGATAGTGGTTATTGGATATTTCTTCGTGAACTCATACATACACATGTAAAATGTGTGGTTGTTTTTCTAGTGCAACGGTTTGCTAATTATCACATCATTTTCTTTTCTTTGAAAAGTATGCACTGTTTCAAGTTTCAACTAAAAATAAATCATGAGGGCCATGAGGGAAGACTCTTTGGTCGAGGCGAAGTGTCACTTTATTTGGATTACTATTAAGCCACGAGACACGAGGATGCTCAATGTTTTTGGCCCAAAATGCATATAGTCCAATAGATTGTCTAAATGCATGTGAAGTTTTCTCTTGACTTTTCACTTTTCACAAATTAAAATTTTCCATACACCAAACTTTAATTTGAGATAAATTCTCAAATATCCTATTTGGGAAGAAAAAATCTCAATGCCCCCTCTCACAGAAAATTACGATTTTACCATTAATAAAATAAAAATTGATAATATATATAAATAATTATATATTATATTTAGACAAACACAGTAGCTCAGTGGTTTGAGTTACAGCGCACATCCATGCCCGCGCGCGACCAAGGTTTGAATCTGCTATTTGTGGTACAACTGGTACAACTCAAGATAATTTGTGACTAGTTGTACTCAATATCAATGAACACACATTCAAGTATAACTGGTATAATTGATACAACTGGAATAACTGTAGATATAATACGGATATAGTGCGTACAACTAGCTAGTAGTTATATCTAGTTGTACCCATCAAAATTTAATTTAAAAAAAATAAAGAATATAGATGTATTCTCAAAATGACGAAAATGAAGAAAAATAATGAAAAATGGAGATTACAGAATACGGCAAAAGAGGTTAATGCTCCTTTTATTTGGAGTCATATCAAAGGGAAAAAAATATATATTTTCGAAGAAAGTTTTGATATCATACTCAACCTTGAAAAACTTCAGTGAAATATTTTATGTATAGTGAGTATTTGACTCAGACCAAGATCAAAACAATTGGGCCTACTTGGTTTTGGGCCGAATCAGATGTAACAATGAAGCGGTAAGGGATTTGAGCCATCGAGTTAGAAGCCCAGAATCTGTTGAAGTTGGTTATTAACTTATAAGATTCTTGTTGGTGAAACATAGAGCAACTAAAAACATTCATTTTCTTGTGTGGTATAACCTGAAACCAATAACATCATTTCGTGACAAAGTGAAAGTTGTGAGTCCTTAACTCACCGACATGACCCTTGAAAAATAGAGAACTCGTAACATAAAGGTGTTGTTTCAAGCTTTAAGACATTGGTGTTGATGCGATTAAGCTAAGATCAAAGTTAGATCCAATAGTCAAGTTAGGCTATAGAGGATTTTAACCTGACACAGTGTTTTCTTCCTATGCCCATTTCATATCCCGTTGATAGTTATGAAATATAACACTGCTATACCATATCAAAAGTTGATAAATATTATTTTCCTAATTCGTCAAAAAAGAATTGGAAAGTTTTGTTATAGCCACCAATATGTTTGGCTTCGTCACCTAATGTCTAAACAAATATATGACATTTATTAGTTTAATGTATGAAAGAAGAATCACGTTAATGTGTAATCCATTATCGATTGTACATCCAGAATTTAGAAAATAAAGAAAATATGGAAAAGAGTCAGACGTTAGTTGGTCTTTCAATATCCTAAAACCATTTGGTAAACGGCTTACAACTTTAATCAATCATTTTAATTATTAAAGCACATTAGGCCAAGTCTTGAATTGATATTTTAGACAATATGAGAATATTAAATGATGAATAAGAAGAAAAGATTCGTTCAGACATCCACAATAAGACGAGCAAAATGATTTTGTTTTATTTCTTCATTCTAATTTTCTGTTTACTATGTTCCATTATTCTCGACACCTCCATTTTATTTTAACATCTCTGTGTATATGTTTACCCTCATGTGTGTATTAGTAAAAAAAAAAAAGATTAAACCGTCCTCTTTTTTGGGTTTACAAGATTAACCTGGTTGATTACTATTTTTATTTAGCTTTAAAAAAAAAAAAAGGAATTTGTATACCAAATCGAATGTTGAATTCACATCCAAGAAGAAGATACCGCTTTGGCTTTATATAAGTCCGACAAAAATACAAAAATCGATTCGAAAAGACAACCACATAATAATACTAATATACACTATAACTACATCTTATGATAGAGAGGGTAACAAAAAACAAATTACAAAAATAAAACTAGCAGTGTGGCTCGGTCGAGTTGTTGATCTTTCCTACTCTGTCCTTTCATTTACAACATTTCTCATCTGCAAAACGCATAGACAATAATTTAGATTCTATCGTGTAAATAAGCAAAGGAAAACAATAAGAAATACCTTGAAATTTTCTACATTGCTTTCCAATACAAGCGAGAAACACAACGAGCAAGATGATTAAGGTGACGATTCCTATTATTATGGCTAATGTTTTCCCCACGCCTTTATCATCATCCTTCTTTCCTTCTGCCAAATAAACGAATCAGATTTAGAATAAAACTATCCACCTCAATTTTTTTTTCTTTTTGATAAAAGTCAAATATTTGTAGCTTAAATTTTTTTTACAAGTTCAATTCTACATATATATGCAGTTTGACTCTAGAGGTTACCATCATCTATGGTTATATTAAAAGTTGGTTTTTTCTTTATGTGTGATTACGACAGTATTAATACTAATTAAAATCGATAATGGAAGACTGACCATAGTTTGGGCTACCGAAGTAAGGAGGGTTCTGACGCGCGTGACTACCACCGAAACTGAAACGCGCGTAACACTTGGACAAGTATACGTAACCCCCTGAGCCATCCCACAATCAGATCTGAGCCGTTCGATTGCATCAGACAAGCAATCTTGACACTGTGCGGGACTTAGATCCCCCGTGCACTGAGCCACACTCTGCATATCCCCGTTCCCTCCAGTCCTATAGGGCCCACCTCCAGAACCTAAAGAACTGATGACGTCATTAACTCTGGTCAACGCATACGGGTCGTCATATCCAATCACTTGGCCACATTTCTTGAGGTTCAACGATTTGTCTTGAACACCAAAGAACGAAACGTTGCCGTATCGAACCATACAATTCTCCATCTGTAAGTAACCGGAGTATGAGTATGAACATAGGGTTCCGACTTGTGCGACGGCACTTGATACGCACGTTGAGCAGGAGGTGGGATCGAGGTCGCCGCGGCACTGGAAAAGTCCGTATACGGTAACGCCATGTTGAGGCTTCATGCCGGAGCCGTTGGGAACGGTGAAGTTGGCGTAGCGGCTGACGACGGTGGAGCTAACGAAAGAAGAGAGGAGAGAGTTGAGATTGGTCTCGTAGCCGGAACTAGGAGAGAATTTCGCCGGAGAGCAAACGGCATATATGTAATTATCAGTGGCCGCGGAGGAAGATGGGTCCATTAAGATGACGGAGACGAGAAGGAAACAGAGAAGAGTGGTCTTTGTCTTGAACATGTTTACTTCTTCTTTTGAGAGATAGAGAGAAAGAGAAATGATTTGGTAAAATAGAAGTTGAAGAAGAGCGAAGATTTTGCTTTAAAGAGAATTAACGTAAAGAAGGGAGTAACTTATATATAGTTTCCATGTTGCATGTTTTTCTTTTCCTTTTTTCATTTTCATTTTTTTAAATTTTTGGTTACGGACGTTAGTAAGACTTTATACAATTTGCAAACGCCATAGAATTGAAATTCCTAAAATACAGCAACTATTTCTCCGTTCAAACTGATTGTTTATAAATTTTATATGGAATTTGGCAATCTGCGTGTATTGAATGTCCATTCCAATTTTATTTATGTTAAGTGGAGTATATTTTTTCTCATTTGAATCCAGTTTTGATTTTTTGACAGTGACTTGTGTGAATTCTTTAGATTGAGCCGTTATTAATTCCTAGTTAATTACATATTCTATTAGCCACTAAGAACACAATTACATTAAGGAGTTTCTTTAGGTCCCAAGTTTTCTAATTCTAGTATGGTGGTCCTCCCTGGAGACATATAATATTGGAGGAATTCCCATATAAATAATATCAATTAACATCTTGACATATATATATATATATATATATATATTTGAATTGCATTCCACTTGGATATAAGATCACTTTCAATGGTAGAAAATAAGAGATTGGAGTATTCACAAGAGACTTTCCAATTTTTTTAATAAGGGTTCTCTTACTCAGAAATGCCATTGAGTCTCTCAATCTCTCAATCTCTCTTTTTTTTTTTTTTTTTTTTTGCATATTGTCGGTCTAGTTTGTCTTTAACAGAATGCTAGCTAGGAAGAAGCTTCTAGGATTCTGTTTATATCATGATCATCTATGTATATATAAATTGACCACAGAGAGTTTCTTGGTTATGAATGAACGACTAGACGTCATGAAACTGAGTCATGGCTGTTAATTTATTGTATGTAGTATATATAGCGTATAGAGTTTGGATAGGCATATGGCACTTGAAAATGATTTAAGAAGATGAATTTTAATTATATGGAAAAGGATATTGGCGTGCTGGGCGAGATGTAATACACCTTGATATATAATATGTACATTCGTATCATCTGTTAATTTTTATTAATATAATGAGTCAACAGGTAACTAACTAACCTCGCAACGTCAAAGTTTAGTTACGCAACAGGTAAATGAAAAACAGTGCACCCTCGTTTGACGTTTGTATAGACTTTTTCTATGGCTATGTAGAGATTGTTATAGACTTAAGTTATTATTTTTGGTGGAAAATCTGGTAGTATTTGCTAGGGATACACAAAATTTCTTGTTATATTGTTAATTTAAGTCTGACAGAATTAAGTATGTAGTTAAAAACTTATTTTGATATCAATATTATAATTCACATATGTATATCGAGTTTGTTAATTTATAGTTGGTTGTCACGGCCCGAATCTCCTCTCAAGTTGAGTACCTTAATGGATTCTAAGACCATTGAATGGACTTTGCAGGTCATATTGCTGATAATTCACATTTTACCATTATTATGGACCAAAAGGCTTTGTCCATATCTTTCTTGTTTTACATGAGGATTATGTTCTCTTACCAAGCTGTTTATTCTAACCGTTCAAGTTCCAACTAAAAACAATACAACACAGACTTGCGAACTACGGTTACATTGAGCTGTTTGGAATGAGTTGTGATAAGACATCTCGTCTTTATTGTTTTTGATAAATTAATTACAACATGTTCGTATAGTGCTTTTTCACGCTACACATGTTCGTATATATAGACTAGTATACAAGGGAAACATTTATGATACCATAACATTGCTAATCACTAACGAGTAACGAAACAGTGACAATAATGCATCAATACGAGAGTAGTAATCATTTTGTCGACTAGGGATCTATTCAATTCAGTTATGAAGTTGAAATAATAACCAACTAATTAACAAAATATAATTGATATCAGAAAGTTATTGTAATTACATGGTGTGATTGATCAATCATATTACTTTCACAATATTTTATTTTTCACGTAACATAAGAAGAGAAAAAGATATCAGTGAAAAGTATAGGTAAACAAAGACTGGATAAAGTTTGAAAAGGGGATTAGAAGCTGTTTCATATATTAACAAACAGCCCTTTAAATATATATATATATATATATATATATTATTAACAAACGAACATGGACCTACCAAAAAGAAAAGAGATTTTTATTTGTGTATGTGAACAGTTCTTATTTTACTTACAGCTTTACTTTTTACAGAAAGTTCCAACATTTAAAATTCGATTGTTAATTTAAATTAGAATGTTTTATAATTTTGTTCCGTTTCGGGCCTTTCGGTTCACAATTATCTTTGTTTTACAGATTATAATATCCAATATAAAACATTGTTTCATATAAGAGGTTTGGTAAGGTTTTGGTTTTGATTAAGATTTATTTTTAATTAAATATATATTAGTTTTCAAAAAGTTTAGTTTTTAGAACATTCGTTTCTTTTCGTTGATCCTGATAAAAATCATTCTCTTCTTCTTCTTCCTTTTTAGGCTTGAATCAATTTAGGATTTGATTTTAATTTTGGATTTTAAAAAAGTGAAATATATTTAACTTTCTATAGTAAGATATGATTCGGGGTTTAAATCTCTTGTTTCTCTTCAGTTTGGATTAGCCTATATTTTTTTTTTGTGATTGAATATCTCTAGTTTAAACGTTAGCAATTCGTAAACCAGTTTTTCCTTGGCTAGTGGACCCGTAATCATTTCGATACAGAAAAAATAAGATTCAGGAGGAATTAATTTTATGCAGAGATTAAGGGATTTTGGTGAGTAATATCGTAATTGACTTGTAATCTAAGTCAATAAGTCATTGGTCCATTTCTTGAAAATAATAATTGAAGCTCGCTCTGCGCACATAGTTTTCTTGAATTTAGACTAATCTAATTTTGGTTGACCCGTTCGACAACTCCAAAAGGAAAACGTTTCCTGGAAATTGTGGAAATCTTTCAAAAATAAATGGAGTCTGTCCAATAAAACTACCCCAAGAAAAAAAAAACAATTATACACCTTTGAATGAAACTTGATCAGCCGTTGATTGACTCCCCTCTGTTTTAAATTCTTCTTCCCAAAGTCTGTCTATTTTCACATGAATATGTTCAATACAAGATCATATATACTTATGATTTTTTCACCTTTTCTCTTCTTACGCATCATTGATTGGATCTGTTTACAACTGTAACAAGTAAAAGTCTGAATTGGTTTTCTAACTCCTATTGATTTTATGAAATTATTATTATATATTCGAGCATATCGTATACATTAACATCATATTCTGGAAGTTTAAATTAATCAGTGTCATATATGAAAGTCTATTAGTTACTATGAGTTAAGACATATATTGTCATTTGTCACCATCTCATTATTTTGAGGAATAAAGAGTTAAAAACTCACCCACCCCTATGGCGGACTGTCCCTTTAAACAAAAAAAGTTTAACTATATAAAAAGGGAACTAGACGAATGTAACATTACACATGCTGGACTAGACACTATAAGCGTATGTTGATCCATCTTCTTCTTTATTTTATTTTTTTCATTTTTATTATGTAATTTCAATCAAATACTTAAGGTAATATTTGATGTATCATATACAACTTTATTAGATTTCCCACGAGGTACATGTTTTCTTGTTTATTTTTCGTCCATCAAATTATTCATCGGCTAAGATCTTATCCCGACCGGATAAATATATAGCACGCAATTGGGTTCGATATATACGATCTTTTGATACCTACGTATATAATCAACGATATTGTTATTTTGTTTTGTCAATAATAATGGACCTTTAACATTTTAATCTTTGAGTTGGGCTTGTTATCTAAAATAACAGAACATGTCGACTTCAATCCTTTATTTTCTTAAATCGGCCCAAATATATAGTCACTAAGGCCAACCTATATATACCTTATTTCTATTTTTCTAGTTTCTATTTCTCAATTTATTTTGGCTACAATAGTAAGAGTAAATCTAAATGCCTTTATACAAACTTTGGGAACGTTTTAACCAGTCGAGCCAAAACCATTGGACTAACCTGAGCCATGTTTCATGACCAAAAAACAATTTATGGAAATTGAGATGTGTTCAACCGTTATTTAAAAAAAGAAAAAAAAGAAATTGAGTTGTATTTTATTGTTTTGTCTTCAATTTAAACAATCTTATATTCTAATTGTGAAAGATACAAGTACAAACGCAATCAATCTAGAAAATTAAACACATTGCAATCTTCACACCATAATTCACTGTAACCGTTTTTTTTTCTTTTTCAAATCAATATATAACAGTTTATATAATAATTCTATAAATAAACAGATTCACAAAGCAGAAGACTTGAGTTAGATAAGTTGAAGGTTTATGGACGTTTCTTAGAAGCATTTTGTTTCTCGAGTTTTTCGAAAAGAGAACCATCGTAGGCAGCTCTAACTGTATCTTTATGCAACAAACCGTTCTTGTCTTTGCACAAAAAATACAATACTTTCCACTCCGCATATCCTGCAATCCTGCATTTTCATTCACGTAGATTATTCATATATTTGAAATTATCACGTTTTTGGTTTTGGTGTAAAGCAAACTAAACCAAACCGGTTATATACTTACCATCCTTTACGATCATTAGGTTCTTTGTTTGCATTGAGGAGTTGTTTCAGTTCCTCGTTGGTCAAAGCATCGTGATGTGTGTTAGCATGTTTGGCAAACATCTCCTCGAACCTCGAAGCCACAAACCTTTAAAAATTTTGAGAAACCAAAAAGTTAATTTTAACAAATTCAATTATACACAAAATTATCCAAAAAGAAAAGTTACCGTCCATCTTTGTCGTAAACGCCTGAATCGCTTCCATGTTTAGCAAGGTGTATATTCTTAATCTCTATTGGAAACGAGAACGAGAATCCTTTTCCCTGCAACCAAACACTTCTTTGATTCCTTTTTTCTTTTGTAAAATATAAAGATCCAATGGGAATACAGAAAAAATATATATAAAGATAAAAGGTATATAACGGTAAAGGGAATAGTTAGAAGATGTAAAAGATAATACTAAAGAGAAATTGGTACAAATTTTTTTATGTAAGTATCATTTTTGATACAATTAATTATTATCATTTTTGTGATTGATAACTATTAAAGAGGTTAAATCTTCAGTACTCGCTGAAAAAGTTACCATATTAACTGTAACAATAATTAATTTTTAACTTACCGGACGAGTTTTACTGCTGAGACCCAAGTTGATGAACAGAGAAGCGAATCCTGACAATAGATATCCACATCCGATTGCTCTAAATCCTGTTCTTGTGTGTTTGATTGTTTATCATGATCCAACAGTTAAATTAGTAACTAAAAATAAATAAATCAAAGATCTTCATAAGACAACAAGAGCCATACACACACAGAAGACAAAAAAAAAACAAAAACAAATATAAATCTATTTTTAGATAATACAACATTGATTAAGACATTTTTGGTCGAGCTAAAGAGTTTTCAAGACTATACCTCGAAATGTCTCTGAGGGATAAACGATTCCATCTTTGTTCCTATCAAAGAAGGCGACATGTCTCTGTAAGAAATTATCCTCCTCTGGAACAAATTTCACTCCTATATATAACCACGATATATTAAACGTTTTAATATCGATTTAATGATACAAATGTGCAATTACTAACCACTAATATAAAAACTAAGAAGGAGGTCGTAAGAAAGAATGATGAGTACCGGTGAAAATTGAGGAAGCCATGATCTGAGAGATATGGAGAGAAAAAAGAAAATGATGATTGAGAAAGAAGTAACAGCAAAATAGTGAGAAGAGAACGCGAAACACAAGCTTATATTTATCTTAAAGTTTTAATGATAATGTGATGAAGATTTGATTCGATATGGTCCGGCTAAGATTAATATATACGATTATTTGTATCTCCGTATTTTTTGTGTGTTGTAAGATGAGTACGTGGCTATGAGTGGGAAACGTCAAGCAATTTTTATCGTCATCATTCACGCACCACGTTGCTCTAAGCTAAGAATTTAATTATTATACGGTTATAAGATTCTATCCCATACAGTTTTTCTATTTATTTATTACATTTTTCTTTTCAGTAATACTTCTCATTATCTGCTTTTGCTACTCGGAAATTATTTAATAGTTTATGCTTTTATTTTAATCTATGATTTACCATTAATGTAATTTGAAATTTCAATTATATTAAGATTTATACATTTGGTGTATGGTTCCTTGTATTATGAATACATACTTAGTAGTACAATATAATTTTCATGTGTTTGATTATATTATACGATTTTTTTTATTATTAAACTGAATTCACATTGTTTAATTTAATTTTCAAAAACCATTTGTAGAATTTATGATAGATATTTTTAATGTTTCAATTATTTAAAATAACTTTAATTCTTAAATAATAGATGCAATTTATTTGACACATGAAATAAGATTAAACGAATAAAAATCAATTTATATTTAATATATATAAATATAATATTGTAATTTTCATGTGTTTATATTAGTTAGTTACAAAGTTGCCTGGTTTTGTTTATCTCGCAGGTCCACCGTCATTTAAAGTAAACCATTTTGTAAGTGTATAAAAATAGATCGTCTAAGACTTGGAAGATGCAAGTTTCAAAAAAAAAAAAAAAAAAAGACTTGGAATGTGTATAATTCGTTTCCGTATGAATATATTGGGCCTGATGATAGCATAGTTTATGCAATTAGAAGATATATACCTTACTTCTCGGCAAAGGAGATCACGTTGGTGATTAATGAGACATACATTAAATTGATCGCTTATAGTATGCTTCTTGAAAAAAACAATTATTAAAGGGTGATGCCACAGGTGTTTTCTTTGGCTAATGATAATAATATAGTAATTGTTATTAATCATTTATAAACTCTTATAAATTAATTGGGGGTTTGACCAATATGGATAGCTCAGCTCCGAGTCTCAATGTAGATAAGGCTACAGCCAACAGCTACAAATACTTTAACCATTCTCGTATTCGTATTTTTATTTATAAGTACGGCAGCTTAACTTTTTTGTTTTTTGTTTTTGGGTTCAAAATAATACGGCAGCTGAAATAGTTTTGACAATAATATTGGTATCAAATGGTCTGACGTACAC
Source organism: Nasturtium officinale (assembly GCA_963854855.1). NCBI lineage: Eukaryota > Viridiplantae > Streptophyta > Magnoliopsida > Brassicales > Brassicaceae > Nasturtium > Nasturtium officinale. Next base: position 7,414,412 of record OY978514.1, on the reverse strand, counting down.
GTACTACATATTAGTTAAATGATTAATAAATATGTTACCCTGCTGCCTGTCGGTAGACTGAAATCTGTTTTAAATGTGGTGATTTGTTTTTTTTTTTAATCTATAACATATATAAGATCTGATGATTTAAATGTAGTGCTGTGCATGCATGTATTTTCACATGATAAACTTGATAGTAAAACTGTATTTTCAGATACTAACTTTAAAAAAATAATAATAAAACTGTGGACTAATATTACAAAAAAATTGTGATCTCTTTTATCTTTTCAATGAAAAGATGTACTATATAAGTAACTAAACTACTTCTTTCAAGTTTTAACCTTCTACCAATAGAAACGTGTATTATGTATTAACACATACACATACAGTGTGTTGTATGTGAATGATTTTCACGCCCATCGCTTGGACTTACTAAACAGTTAGTATTCAAAATTAATTTTAATTTAATGAAAATTAGAGACTTGATTAATAATTGTTTAAAAGTTAGCCTAAATGAGAAATGTTTATATGAATAGTTAGAAGAACTTTAAGAAACGGTGACAATATTCACACGAAGTGGAAGTGTGAAGCAATAAAAAGGTGATTGCTTAAAGCTGAGTGCAACAGATGATGCCTTATGCTTTTATCTCTTGTCTTTGTCCAAAGGCTGATGATGAGAACCCCACAACGTCCTCTCCACATTCACATTTGGTATATAGGTAGGCTCGTTGCTTCTACAAATCACCACAACATTCCCTTTTATATTATAATCCAAATCTTTTTTTTTTTAACTTTATCAAATATTTGGACATTCATTTATCTCAACGTAATTTTATTCTCAATTTAGAACGTTTTTTTAACACTTGGAACTACAATGTATTAATTGGTTTAGAAAATTAACAGACTCGGTTAGTGATACTAAGAGAAAGAGAGGTAAGTTGAGTGTTCCATTTATCAACAGCCTTATGCATCTTCCGACCATTAACACTGTCAGCTTTCAGCAAGCAATTGTTCGTTTCAGAAACACAAGCAACTCTGATATGTTCAATAGTTGTACTTGTACTCTTCGGTAGATATGAATCATTTGAGTTATTACTAAAATCATCAAACGCAAGTGTGGTTTCATATCCAATTTGATTATAGCTCAAGTCGGTCTATCTTCTTTTGTAACAAACCAATCATCCATCTCTCCATCATCACCACAGTTACCAAGAAGCTCCATTCTTCTCCCATCATAATATCTCGACTCTGTTTCGTCCTCCTTATCATCATCTTTTTTCTTTTCATGCCCATTGTTTCTACTCCTCAGTGTCATCTCTAGCTTCCATTGCTCTCTCTCTTCTCTGAATTCCTTGAAACATTACTTCTCCCTCCTTCTACTGGAAATCCCATGAACCCATCTTCTTCCTCTTCTTCTCCATTGCTTCGCTTTCCACCTCCGCTGTGACGATCTCCAACCGTTTTTGAATCAGGTGAGACGTTTAAAGCCTTTTGTCTCTTGTGGTCACATTTCAAACATACCGAGTTTCTTCTAAAATTGATGTAATTGCACCTGATAATGTATCAGTACTAGGACATCCACACCCAGCAATCACTTTGATATCTTTCTTCGACAAGTATCTATAAGAAAAGGGCAAAAAAAAAAAAAAAAAAAATTCCTGTCACCAATTTCAACCTAAAGACAAAGTTTTTAGCTAAATGTGAAATCTCAGTTTAACAGGAAGTATATAGTTTCTGTATCTTCAGCATTTAGTCGAACACTTGGTGTGCAATGTGGATTTGAAAAGAGAATAAAAAACTAAACTTTGGAACGAATCAATCGTATTACCTGAGGAGAGTGGAACGATGACGGGCGAAATTGAGATAGGCTGTACGAATATGATTTGATTCCCTGGAACTCACACTTTCCTCGAAGTAACCTTTCTTGGATAACATTCCCATAAAAATCTAGCCACTGCGGCCATGGATGAGAGCTTGGGTCAACCAAACCTGGTCTAATGATATCCGCGTTTTGGGTATTGGCTAAATTGTGGAGTGGTCTCGGGTACCCAATGATCCGATGGAAGTATCTATGGTCGGTCTTGTAGAATCTTATCATGAGCTTAAACGAGAGTTTTGGCGGGTAAAATGATAGAGGTAACCAATTTATATTAATTACGATTGCTCTTCATATTTTTGGAGAGTTATAGACATTAATCAAAAATTCAAAAGTAATCTGCTTTTTGATATTTTTAAAACCGGGTCAGTTCAACTTTAAACCGTACTAAAACCGATTTGGTTTATTTATAACGATTTTTTTTTCGACAACAACAAATATCTGAAAAAGCGTCCAGTGCAAAAAGTGAGAAAATAATAATATCTTGTTTCACTTTGAACGTAGCTAATTTATTGGATCTTCATATGGAATGTATTGGTAAACACTACAAAAAACCCAATGATACCATTTCACAATAACAAGTAAAAAAAAATAAAAAAAAATGTAACAGAGCCAACATAGCATCAACATCATTTACAATAACCTTCCATTATTATTTTTTTTGGTTATTTTACATTATTTAGGCTAACTTTTGGCTAATATGAAACTGATCCTCACGTTGTAATATAAATTCAGAGAATTCAAGAATTATATTGCCAACATAAAATAATGTTGAGTGATAATATCTTAATTGTGGATGAGATAGAATTGGTTATGACTTGGACTTGTATGAACATAGCATCCATTGTTACGCATCGATCTCTCTACACAACACGGACATGTTCCTGGAGTTGACGAAGACGACGGAGGAGAACGAGATGATGATTTTGACGAAGAAGATGAAGCTGTTGAAGACGGAGGAGAAGAGTTCATCGTCGTCCTCGTTCTTGATCTTAGTGGTGAAAGGAAGACGTGTATCTTAACCGGTGCAGTTGTAGTTAGATCGTATTCCTCCATGAGATTAGCTAGATCCTCGTCGGAGGTTACCGTTACAAGCGCGTCGAGATCATCCGTTGGTAACTGACACCGTAAAGTACTCACAGTTATGCCGCACATCTCGCTCAGCTTCCTCGCTAGTTCTGTTAAATTCACCGTTAATTCGAAAACTTCAAACATAAATGAAAGTGTTAAAAAAAGTTTGATTAACTAAAAATTTAACTAACCAGTGAAGGAAACGGAGCGAGAGACGGAGAGGACACGTGTATCACCGCCTTGGTAACGGAGTTTACCGTCGGAATAACGTGGGGTGATTCTGCCGCCGTAGCTACAAAGGAATTTGACGGTGGTTGGATTGGTCATAGCTTTTTGCAAGTTCGGAGGAGGTTAGTGTATGGTTCCTTTAAGCCTAACAACTCTATTATTCAAGTTATATTTATAGAGGAAATAAAACAATGATATATTCTCTCTTTTTGCATTTCTATGTACCAGAATTTTATTAGAATATTCTTAAAACGAAATAAAGTTTGGCCGACGTTACAAATTTTGGAGTTATTCTCTGAATAAAAAAGAAAAGGAAAAGTGAAACTTCAGAGGAAAAAAGAAAGTCACTCATTCCAATTTTGACGCGTGGTTATAAGAAAAGTGGAGTAAGCAGGACCATGAAACACTGTTTAATGTTTACTGTAATAACGATCTCTCGACCAACGTCAAGTGTTGTCGTCGACATTCGAATTTATGTGGTAGATTTTATAAGGTAAGCAAATATTTTTCCATGAAGAGTTTCAACAATTTTTTGTTTACTAGTATTAATATAGCACTAAAGTAGTATGTCCTGGTGCAATGAAGTATTGAAGTTCATTTAACAATACAATTATGTGAAAATAAATGAATGCAAACATGTAGTTACTACAAATATGTAAACAAAGTTACATTATACATACTTATTACTTACAAATCATAGACTACTATTATTAGACTCTTCTTGTCATTTTCAGTAGTACATTAAAAGTTTAGATATTTTCTCATCTATTTTTTTGTTGTTGTAAAGAAAAAAGATATTTAGGAAAACCAAATTAGATATTTTTTAATATTTCTTCTCTCGAACGTTATTTGATATTTTCCGACGTATGCCACTTGTCTTTCGCCATCTGTCCCTTGTAAAGCCACAACGACGACAAAGATTTGCAATATCGTAGAATTCTTGTTATTTATAACTTATGAATATGCAATTATCAGCTATCGGGCACAAACCAGTTTTCATTATACCAAAATCTAAAATCTCCTTCTGATATGGGGACTTTTTCACTTTAAAAAACTTACAAGTCTTCATATAAATATATGAAATCAAATTTTCTGTTTTACTTTTGCAAAACGTTTTAAATGGCTTAAAATTATTGTTAAAAAAGCATATTTTTCTCAATAATTTATTTTGTTGTTTTTAAAAGTGCAGTTATGAGAAAATAATGGGGATCGTTTGATGTTACTTGAACAGACAGATCTTTCAATAGACTTATGAATTAAGATTACTGAAACAGTGACCTGACATACCAAAAACAAATTAATGATACATTTGTTTTTCAAGGAAATTCTAGTGGCCGACGATAATTTATGACAACTTGTGTTTTGTGAGGCCAAGAATATTAACTTGATGACTACACTCAAAACTTCTCTTCCGTACTTATTAGGTTCTAGATTGATTATAGTGACCATTAGACTAACATCATTTGGTTACCGAAAACACATTTCTCGATATGAAAACTTTGTAATTTCATGCGTTTACATTAATTCAGTTTCAAAGTAGTAAATAAACCCATATGTCAAAAATAAATATTAAACCCATAAGTGCTTCATATCGGTTATGTATATTCTTTCATTTCTTACTGCTAAACAATTAATTTGTAGTAGGTTACAAGTTTGTATTTGCAAAACTATTTCATAAAACACTGCAATAAATAATCATAATTTTGTATAACTATACCCAAAACTAAGAGCTCTAATGTATAATTGACCTCATCTCCTCTACACACACATCCTCATTGATGCATCATATTCCCAGAGACCTTTCCTCATTTGGCGTTCCAGTTTCTTCAGTCTCCCACTGATCCAGTTGTTGTGTAGAACAAAGCAATGCTTCTTCTCGCACTCTGCTCTCACGTCTTCCTTCAGCCATAGATCTCTGTAAGCTCCATTGGGGAATAGCTCTCTGTCCAAGAACTGAACTGTCAGATTTGTCTCTACTTCTATGCATTTATCATCTCCCACACGATAAGCTCCACCTTCTCCGCATAAAGTGTCATAGAAGCTAGGCTGTTCCGATAGACCAGAGGTTGCAGCATGCTTCACCACTTTCTCCATTGCTGCTATAGTTGAGGCATCTGAACGTGCAAAGTAGAATCCTGAGTTTAACCGCCTTGGTCGGTTTATCGGTACTGCAAAGTCCAAATTCATTAGTATTTTAGAACGAGGTTGGTCCAAATGATCATTTCATCATCATCATCATCATCACCTGTTGTGTTGTATTCATCAGATTGTGCAGCGAGAACAGAAGAACCGAAGGAGTGAAGCAGCGGCAATGGGTTTCTGAACCAATATACATCTACATCGCTTAAGAGAACGTTATAGCCCATCTTAAGTACGTTCAAAACTGTTCTTGACTTAACTTTAGTCACTCTCTGGAAACACTTTGATCCAAAGTGACAGTCATTGAAGCTTATGTTCTTTGGGGCGTATGGATCAATGAAAACTGGCAAACCCTGTCATTTTGAACACGAGACTAACCGATTATAAACTCTCTACTGATCCGATGATAGTTTAATGTAGTGAGGAGAAGCAAAAGACTTTTTATACCTGCAAGATCGAAAACCGATAAGTTTCTTCATCAAGAGCACAGACTAAGAAATTTTGAACTTCAAGGCGGCGTAACCTGCAGGCCCAACTCATAAGCATATCCTTATAGCTATACCCAGCAATTGAGAGAACAACAGTTCTATTCTTGTCTGCAACTAATGGGAGAAGAGACTCCAGGTCAAAAGGAAGCTTCAATGGTGGCACTGCCTTATCTTTCTGCACAAGATCTAATTTCAAGCTTCGCAATTTAGTTCTCCTGACACAAGCTGAGATCTTCTCTCGCTTCCTAAATCCTAAGCTCTTTCCTTTCGGTATAGACAGATCAATAGAACGATCTGAAGCGCTAACAAACAAATAGCGCTTGTTGCATTTCAAAAGCTTAGGTAAAGTATAAGACTTGGACAACAATGACCCGTAGAGCTGCCCGAGATGAGAGTTTCCTATATATTCCCAGTTTCTTGTTTTGAGTTCTGAGACATTATCACTCCTATCATACATTTTCTCTGCATTGCCTAAGAAAAAGCTCGATATGGTAGAAGTGGCATCAAACACAAACCTTCTTTTACATGATATAGCTGCGTTAATGATCCATTGATAGTAAGTCCCCCTTTGATACAAAAAAGGTGGAAGCACTCCACAGTGTAAGGGCACTTCAACATTGTTCCATGCCATAATCATTTTACTGTCACTAGAATTTGATTGCCAACTCCGCAAACTCATCATCTTCTGCAACTGTTAATTTGATTAGCGTTAAGGATCAGATCAGAACATTATCAACAAATACATACAAAAGTTTTCTCCTTCATACCTCACCAAATCTCACTCTTTTTCCATTGTCCTGACGCCAGAAATGTCCTGATTCGTCCCAATGGAATGGGAAACGGGGAATATACACTGATGAAGAAACTAGAAGCCAATGACGATCAAGCTCGTGAGCATAATTTAAAGCAGAGATAAAATCTGGCAGTAGAACAGTCTCTGAATCCATTAGAACAGCTATATCGGATTTATAAGCCTCAATTCTCGCTAGCATAGAGTGTAAAAATGGAGTGCCAAGAAACCTAACAGTTAAGAACAAAACAAAAACGAAATTTTATATCTTCTCTTCCATAAATCATTCAAAGGCAAGAACTTGTAAGGAATACAGATTATAAGAAAGAAACAAAATGGAATGAGAATGGAAGAGCTTACGTGAAATCAATGGTGGAATCAAGAAGAAGACTAGAACCAAATTTTTCAGTGAAGGAAGAAGTGTTGTTGTGTTGAGTGAATAAAACAATTGTGATTCGAGAAGACAAAGCGAGCCATGAACGAATAGCCAATAAAGATTGGTTATTTTCTTCAAAGGAAGAGCCATAGAGAGCAGTGAAAATGGTGATTCTTGGAGCAGTAATGGACTCGCCAGAGTAAATGAATGATTCATTGAAAGAAGAAGGAGATAGAAGCTGAGTGCCATAAAAGGAGAGAGCTATTAGAAGAAACCCAGATAGCCAAACAGACAATAGCCCAGCTCGAAGACCCTATAAGATTTCATCGAATCAAAAGTCATAAACTTTTCAACAATTGAAACACAAGATCGACAAAAAAAAAAAAGAACAAGTGAGAGATGGAACCTTAAGCTTCATGGAAAATCAAAGCAAGAACTGTTGGGTGAGGAGAAAGGGAGTTAAGAAAATAAAAGGTTAAAACTTTTTACAAATTGGAGCTTTAACAGAAAAAGGAAGAGAAAATGGAGAAATACCAAAAACTTGAGAGCGGAGAGCCGGCGGGAGGAAGGGAAGAAGAAGAAGACATGTGAAAGCTTTTCGTCATCTTCAAGAAATTGATTTTTTGATTTTTTACAAATCTCTTCTTGTCCCAAAGTATACGACTTTTTGGGTTCCAAGTTTCTTACTTTCCACTATATGCATCAAAACCGCACTCAAGTCACTGTTTTGACATTTGACTTCAGATATTGTGTCACTCAAAATTTTCTTGTGGTCACAAACTCTACGCCAGAGGGAGGTTCTTTAATTGGTTTAAAATATCAATTAATTTTTATATTACGATATCATAAGAATTTTGAAGACAGATTTGATCATCCAATGTTTCAGATACAAACCATTACCAAACAAAATTACATAGGAAAGCTTCAGCAACCAGACAATATATAGTCAACAAGTCAACTAAGAACTAGCAGTCAAAAATCTTTGGACATTTTTGTTTTTCTTCAAGAACTAAGAGCGGTTTACAAAGCACTATTTCGTTCACAAACCGGTGGCCTTATTTCGATGTCCATCCGGTTCAATCAGCAGGCACATCCAGCGAAACCAAGTCTCTGCACCGCATTGCCTTGGTTAGGGTCTCTGGCCAATCTTGCTGAAGTGCTCATTTAGCCCGATGGCGTCTGTGGGGGGATCTGGATCTTGACCGCTTTGACCTGTATAAACAAAAACAGGTTTGAAATCTATTGAATAAGCAAGAGATAGCAGTGCCTTCTTTTTAATATATAATCCTGCTTTATCCACCTGTTAAGACATAAGAAACATCTGAAATTGGGAATGCATACCTGGATTTGTCATGAGAAGAGTAGAGAGTAGTATGCTTGTGCTGAGAATTCTTGCTATGTGGTGACCGCGAAGAAACATGTCTATACAATCAAAACATATATGATATTTTTGTGGAGAGTTTCATACTAGCTAGTTCATTTGGCTTGCCCATTTGTATTTTTGTCAAACTGATTGCTTTCAAAAGTTTTCTTAAACTTCCACAGGGTCTAGAGCTAATATAGACTAACAAACATATAGAAACACCAGTGATCCCATAATGCTATTAGTTTAATAAAAGCTACCTTCTTTTGGACCTTTCAGGAGATGGTGACCGATTCCTTCTTCTTGAAGAAGACTTCCTGAAGAAAGACAGAGAGTTCATTAGCATCATAGAAAAAAGTGCAAAAGACAAAAATGAAAGGAGAACACTCTACTGCCACCTTCTTGAATCATCAGAGGATTCATCACTGTATGGAGAAGAACGTTTTCTTCTGGACCTCACAGGAGATGGCGAAACAATCCTTCTTCTTGAACGGGAATTCCAGGAGAAAGGCAAAAAAAAAAAAAAACACTGAGAGTATTGAGAAATAGCACTAGGCAAAAGAAGCGGAAAGACAAACTTAAAGTAGAACATCCTACGACACCTTATTGAATCATCAGAAGATCCATTACTGGTTGCAGAACGTCTTCTTTTCTCCTTGCCCGAGTCTTTTCTGTGTCTTGACCTTTCTTCTTCATTTTCCTTCTCCCTTTTTCTACCCCGCTCTTCCTTAGAACTTGTTATGTGAGGCTTCTCTGCATCCCTTGAGTCCTTCTTTACGTGGAGGTCATCAGATTTTTTCTTTGATTCAAATCTTTTAACTTTCTCTGCTGACTTTTTGTCGTCCTCCTTGATTCTATGTTTTGAGCCATTCTGAGAATCTACCTTCTCTTTTCCAGTTTTCGTCTCATCTGTTCTACTTCTATTCGTACGCACATCGTTACTCAAGTCTTTCCCATAACTTTTAATACTATCTTGAAGAAGGTTGCAATCTGAATTCAAGCCAAAATTCTTCTTGTGAGGTTCATCTAGTATTGCATCTGTACCACCATCAGTTCTGTCAGGATGGTTTATTCTGCTTCCTGAAGTATCATCATCAAGTCCAGAGCTGGCGCTTAGAACAGATATTTTGGTACCTGTATCATCATCTTTTCTTCTGGACCCTAGCATCTGAGAATATTCCTCCACGGCTGGCTTACAGTTCTTACCGGAATTATCATCGACGTCAACTTCTGGAGCCAATTTTGCACTGGCCATTTCTTCAAGTTCAGGAAGTTTCTCAGAGCTTGGCTGCTGACTGACATTGTTTCTCGACCCCATGCCAAGTCTTTCAACTCCATCACCATCCGCATTCGCGTTAGAAACCACATCAGCATCAGTATCAGTATCATCCTCATCAGAGGCATAGCTAGCAAGACCTAGCACATCTGCTGGAGAGCCAGATCTAGTTTTTTTATTTCCACCTTCAACCGAGACCAAAATCATTGCTGAAGCCTCGTGCAGTGGATCAGCTGTGGAGAGAAGGGATGACGATAACTTATGATTGTGCTGAACACTATCAACTGAAGCAATAATGAATAGCAAAGTATACCAAGATGGTAGATTTAGTAGTTATTCCACAGATTAGTAACATAAAACTAAATTTGGAGATCAAAATAAACCTTTAGGCATTGTTTCATCTTCATTAATGACTTTGGTTGCAATTTCATCAAATAATTCATCTGTAACCTGCTCAAAACAAATCTGTCAACAACTGCAGAAAGGTGTTTATAGACCAACAACCCAATTTCTATAAGGCCATTTACCTTAAGAAGAACTTCAGTCAAGATACGCTTTATCTCCATGTTAATTGCGGTGGTTCTAGCTGCATCCATCTCATCCTACATGAAGCGAATCAAAAATTTAAGTACCAAGGGAGCTTAAGTCGTCATAAAAAACCAAGTAATATACAGTGTTGAAAGTTCAAGAAACCTCATCCTCCTCTTTTTCTTCATCAGAGGATTTAGAGGGGCTTTTTTCTTCATGTTGATCAGCTTTCACATGAGGTTTATAAAGTACATCATCGTCCATATATTCTCTCTCCTCAAAACTCCCTGAAGAAGGCCTTCCAAGATCTGTTTTTTTCTTCAGCAATTCTTCCTTAAGCCAATTAGGTACAGGAGCCTGGAAACCCCTTATTAGCCAGAATTCATTGAAGGTACTGAACTCCCCAACGAAAAACTCATTATTACCTTTTTAGGAGGGACAGATGAGGCTGCATATGAGTCATCCATGAATGTTGTAACAGGGTGAATAGGCGGCTTTGTCCCATAAGCATAAGGGGGTCCAACGGGCTGGAGATTTGGTGGGGGAAACCTTCCATATGGAGGCATGGTATGACCCGAAACAGGAGGCATAGCCATAGATGAGTCATGCTACAAAGAAAGTACGCATCAAACTTGCCTCCACCGAATCACCACACAAATAAAGATAGCCAAATAAAGTTAGAATACCTGAGCTATGGGCGCTACCGGTGAAGGAATTGGAGGATAAACAACTCTGGCTGCAGCATGAGACGGCCATGCATTGGGAACATTAGCATAATCAGAACTCTTTCTGGAAGCAAACTGTAAAGGCTGATCACTAAGGTTACTAGGTTGAGCAGCTGTTTGATCTCCATAAGCATATTGTATTTGCTGCTCTGCACGAACAGGTCCCCCTCCATCAGGCACTGGTATATGCACCTCACGTGGTGTTCCATTTCCAGACTCTTCTTTACCTGCAAACAAGTAACAAGTTTAAGTCCTGGGGGTGTTTACAGATTAACAAGTGTTACCAATCTCTAGACCAACACAAATGAGAACAGAGGCACACTGTTTAGGGAGCAAAACATGCAAGGAGAATTATGATCAGCTATGAATAATCTATTTGTAGGATATATGAGTTGTTCTCCCGAGGAAGTACCCATTGATGACACAGAACAATACTATGCACATGATTTTTCATGATCTTCTAGAACAGGGAAACTTTGAATACACTCTTGGTATTTCAAATAACAAGGAAACCCACATAGAGTGCTTGAGTAGGAGCTAGAATGATGTTCTAAGCAAATGGTTACCTGCAACAGAAGAATAACTATAAGATACCTCCTGCTGATGAATTGCTGAACTGGTAGGCAAGTTTTCTTGATGAGACAATCCAGCAGAAGAATCTCCAGGATACCTCTCATTCCCTGTTGCATAATTCTGATATCTCTCCGGCTGTCTTGTGGCTGGAACTGGAAACTGCTGCTGATAGCTTACTCCTGGAACCGCCTGTTGATGAACATCTTGATAGCCATGAGTAGGATATTGCTGGTAGACTAGTCCGGTAGGTTGCTCGTTTGCAGCTGCCCATTCTCTGGCTTTCACTGCCCAATCCTCAACGTTGCTATTAGCTGCCGTAACGAGTATAGTCAGAAGCTGAACCCTAAATATTCACTTAGATGACAATAGGCATGTTGTTTTACATGTAATTAAGAGAGTTAAAAAACAACTGAATTGTTAATCAGATCTTATAGGTGAGAGAAGAAGAGAATTTGAGTCGCCAGAAAATCCAGCAACTGAACAAAGCCAACAAAAATACAGAAAAAGGGGAATCACAGAGTAATGTTCCGTCGCTCGCGAATTAAGAAACCCAACCTTGAGAGGTGTGACCTTGGTGATACCCCCAATTTTGATTGCCCCATTCCTAATATGCAAAATCAAATTTAAGTTACAGTTTAACGAGTAGCGAAAACACAGTATAATCCAACGAACCTGATTTGCCTGAGGATATGGCGGAGGACGAGGCGGTCCAGTAGCTGGGACAAACTGACTGTTACCATTGGCGCCGGCGTTGAATGGCGGCTGCTGAGACGAAGGTGGTCCCCACTGTTGCGGAGGTTGAGGAGGTGGTGACGGAGAGTGAGGGTTATGATATTGATTGGGGTACCATGCAGGAGGACCACCGGGCTGAGTTGGAGGGGGCACCGGTGTTCTCGCCGGATATTGATAATACTGGTAATAGGGATCCGCCGGAGGTGGTGGTCCAGATGGTAGTCTCATGTACGGAGGAGGTGGTTGGTATGCGTCCATTAGCAGCAACTTCTTGAGTCGTTGATGACTCTTGCGTTTTGAGATCGCGGCTTGGTCTCGAATTAATTAAACTGAATTATTTTGGAAACTGCGGGTCATTCGTTAAGCTTTGGTGCCGTTTCAAGATACATCGAAACGTCACGTAGTTTAAACTAGTCACAAGTAAATGGCATCATTTGTGTGTACGAGTATGATATAAGAATTATCTACGTTACACCTTTACACAATTTTTTTCCATCATTATTATCGTCATGATCATTCAAAAACATAATCATGACTATTCATGAATAGTCTCGCATCAATCATACGACTGCGTCGGCTTGTCTCTTCGTCAATCTTGCGTATAAGCCATCTTTGATCAAAAGCTCTTTGTGACTACCCATCTGTATTGTGGACAAACGTAGACGGTGAACCACTGAGATGTATGCAAATTCATCAAAACGGATTAGAGAGTGTGACTTACCTCAACGACTCGTCCACTATCCATAGCAACTATTCTATCCGCAGCCTGAACTGTCGAAAGTTTTGAGGAACAGAATGTTAAAAAATGTCATAAATCGATCGTCAAATATATGTAAAATTTGAATGTGTAAGAAAAAGAAACCTGTGTGCTACCACTATGACGCTTCTCTTTGTTGCTGAGTCGCTTCCAATAGAACGAAGTACACCCTGGAAAAACAAAGGCTTATGAATTCTTGTATTCAATTAATTTCTCCTTTTTGGCCGTTTAAGGGGTTACCTTAACGTTATGTTCGCTCTCTGCATCCAGTGCACTTGTGGCTTCATCGAGGATGAGAATTCTAGGATCTCTGAGGATGGCACGAGCAATGGCAATACGCTGTTTCTGCCCACCACTGAGTAGATCATCATCAACCACTGTGTTGTAACCATTGGGAAGTGCTGTAATGAATTCATGTGCATAGGCTTGCTTTGCGGCCCATACTATATCTTCTTGCGTTACATTTTTTTTCACATCCATACTTAATATTGGAACAGATGTCTGTGCGGAAAAGTTTTGGTTCCTGTTTCATTGAGACAAGCTTTAGATGGAAAAGTGAAATTCATTAAATTCTATTTGACTTTCGCGTAGCATAAATGCGAGGGGAACCTGCCCCACGTATCCGATTTGTTGCCTCAGCCACTTGACATCTAGCTCTTGCAAAGGAACCCCATCGAGTAGAATCTGGGTTTCAAAGAGAGCCTTTAGGAAGGTAGGCTTAAAGGGCTGTTCTACAGACCACAGTGAGTTTGATAACATACCTGACCGCTTTTTGGTTCATACAGTTGCAGCAAAAGATTAACCATGTGCTTTTGCCACTGCCACTTAGACCAACCTAAACATAACATATTCGTCGCAAATCACTTCCGGTAAATTGAAAACAGTGGCATCATTGGACTACTTTGAGATATATACTTACGATTGCCACCACTTCACCAGGGTGTGCACGGAAATGTTTACGTTGTGAAGCACCGCCACCTGAGAGATTGACATATGATATGATTGCTTAGACGAACTGAAATACGAGATCACATAAAAACAGTACCATACACAGGATGGGATTTTTTTAAATAATGTGTGTGCATAAATTCTAATAAAATAAACAAATTTGTAAAATGGTGCAAATGCACAACAATAAGTTTGGCCATTAATTTTCAAGCACTATAGGTTCAAAATAGGAAGTCAGAATCTGATAATAAAATTGCTGATTTCACTAATAAATAAATTATGGTTCAAGGGCATTAACACAAAAACCGAAAGGTAGAGGAAAAAAGGTTAGATTTCCCATGTTTAAAACACATGAATGCAGTCATACCTCCTCTCTTGAAGGGTAGCAGAACGACAGATCTACAAACTCGATATGTCCCGTTAGTCGCTGCAGTCTTTTTCCTGCAGAACAGTTTATAAATAGTATTAATAACATGGTAGAGCCTAGCAGTCTCTGTACGCCTCTAGGTAGGAAGTCCAAAATGATTACTCTAGGTGATTCACCCTGACTCAAGCTTTCATCAATCTCACAAATGGTCAGCATGTTTCTAAAATATAGTGCTCTTTGCCAAAAAAAACTGAACCTTGCCTTTTGAAAGGAACTGATCACTTGGCTTGAGATCCATCATTTGGAACACCTTTTCACTTGCTCCAACAGATTGCATCAAAGACGATAAATTATCTCCCACCCACCATGTAGCATAGATTAACCACTCACTATACAACAGAAACTTTGTCAGCTGCTCTGCTGTTATTTGACCGGCTAAGATAGAGATTCCTCCAATCAAGACAGCAATAATCTATACAAGAAACAAATGATGGATCTTGTCACATCCTTAACATGAACAACACTATCTTTAAGAACCACAAACTAATTGACCCTTTCCAAGAACATTAAAAGAGAGATGTTAAGCTAAGTAGGGTTATATTTGAGGAACCTGAGTTGCATGGTAAAGAGTGTTGGAGCTCCAATTCCAAATACCATATGCAGCACTCTGTCTCAAACTTACATCTGCCATTTTCTGAAGCCAGTGATTGTACCTTTCCACCACAGAAGGGGAGAAAATCCATGTCAAAAAGTAACTTGGCTGTGATAGAACCTGTTCTTGTCACAGATTACAGATACCGCAAAGTCAAGAAATGGAGAAACTTTCAAGAATTTCATGGAATCAGAGTGCACCTTATAAGCTCTTGCTTCTCTGTCCCATATACACGAACAGTTCTCATCAAAGAATATGTCTCTTGCGCGACCTTGAAAATCAGAGAGCAGTTATAAGCCAAAGAATTCATAGCATAAAAGACATATATTAAGAGCTAATTTTTTGAAAGAAAAAAAAAAGGATAAAGAACTCTTGAACAATCTACATCATTTGCAGAAGCTGTAATATCCTGAATTAGTTTCGCTGTCTTCTTTTGGTACCTACACCATAACCGTATGTAACTTTACTTTCTGCCCTCCGTCACAAGAACACTAGGCTTAAATATCAATTGCAGCCATAATCTATTCGTCTTTACAGATTAATATTCTCAATCAAAGGAAAAAGTAATGGTCAAAACTCACATCCCATAAAAGAACATAACAGCTGCCAAAGTACAGCAAATAACCAATGTGCACAGCCCAAGGGTTCTAGACAGGATCAGCAAATAAATCAATGCCCCTGTACCCTAAAAGAAAGAACTCAAAACATACATTCAGAACTCAAACATGCACAAAACAAACTTCAGGCGAGATGGCAATGATATTGTTTAGCAGAAGACCTGAAGAACATTGCGAAATATCATGTTCAGATCATTTCCGATGACCCTCGAGACTTGCTGACAGTCCGATCCAAGTCTACTTGTCAAATCACCAACAGTTTGAGAGTCGAAAAATGATATATCCTGATGCACAATCCAACAAAGTTAGCGAGAGTAAATTAAAGATAAACATGAGTTACCAAGATTAAAAAAAAAAATAATGCCACAGCTAGAAACTTTCAGGACCTGGAGAAGAAGAGTGGAGTACAGTGTTTCCCTCATTCGTTTCACCTACAGAGTAGAGTGAGACCTCATCATATCATGTTCCAAGAAGGAAAAAGTTCCCATAAAAATAAAAACTTCATGGGAAGTAAACTCACAAGAATCATGTTAGCGATTCCAAAGAAGCATCCACGTATGCCACTGGAATTATGAGTTGAACAAATAATTCAGTGAGGAGCTCCACAATATCAATAGCTGGAAAATTTTCATAAAAGAATCTCAAAAAAAAAGAACAAGTTTGGTCAGATAGCACCATCTAATTCAACTACAGATACAAGATGTTTACCTGCAAATGCCTGAAGTAACACACAGCAAAATCAAGAGCTTAACATTTCGATGAAACACAGTGATATCACCACTTTGTGCAGAGAAGATCGAAGCTGTTAAAAAATGCGGAATAGTTATCTCTGAAAGCTGTAAACAAATAGAGAAAAACATATAAGCAAAAACTAGATTCTAATTCCTAATTATATCAGGAGATGATCATCGAGTAGCAACTTATAAAACTAGAGCCAATAAAAAAACCGGTAAAATCACGAACGAACCGCAGCTACGATAAGAGTTGAAAACGCGGCGAAGATAACCCAACGATCCTCAGCGACAAGTTCCCACATCCGACTTAAAGCACGCCAAACAGTGACTGGCTTCGCCATGAATCTATTATCAACTTCATCTGAGAATCTCCACCAGCTTCCTCCTGGTAATATCGTTCGGAGGAAATCAATACATTGCCGAATTTTCTCAGGAAGTGAAACATTGTTTCCTTCTCCTTCATAATATTCAGCATTTTCCACTACTGCTCCATTCACTGCTGAGCAATTAATAGAAGCTAACCGGTAATTTCTACTGGTGGATTGAAGAGAGAAGGGCAAATTTAGTTTTCTAACGAATTGGAGATTCTTCCTTCCAATGTCAGTGGTAGCAATAATAGAACACCGGTGAAGAGAGACACGGATGGGACGACTCGTGCAGCCGAGTACTTGCAGAGCCATTTAATCGGCGAACTAAGATTGAAGAAGCTTCAGCTCCGTCTAAGCTTTACTTGGTTCATATGAAGGCAGACGAAGAAATTGAAACGTGTTCATGAGGTAACCAACCAACAACACTGGCGCGTGAGAAGTTGTTTCAATCATGTGTGGTGGCAAATCGCTCTTCTGCTATTATACGACGCCGTTTTAAATCCACCCAAAGAGTGCCGCCACAAAGTGACACCAGCGCGTGCGAAATATATAATCACGTGGTAGATTTAAATCTCTCTTTCCTCTACGATAACTCTCCACACCCTCAAAATGTGTGATGTTAAAGTTGGGCCTATATTATCATTTGGCCCATTAAGAATTTCGTAAACCCTAGAGGACAAGATAGGAAAATGAAAAATGTCGTCGTCTTTATAAATCTGTGATACCTGCTTAAAGCCCTAGCCGCAGCAGAGAAGGGGAGAGAGAGAGAGAGTGTAGCTGATCGGCGAAAATGACGACCAGATTCAAGAAGAACAGGAAGAAGAGAGGTCACGTGAGCGCCGGACATGGTCGTATCGGGAAGCACCGTAAGCATCCCGGAGGTCGTGGTAACGCAGGAGGTATGCATCACCACAGGATCCTGTTCGACAAGTACCATCCAGGTTATTTCGGTAAAGTTGGAATGAGGTATTTCCACAAGCTGAGGAACAAGTTCTTCTGCCCAATCGTTAACCTAGACAAGTTATGGTCACTTGTACCTGAAGATGTGAAGGCGAAATCAACGAAAGATAATGTTCCGTTGATAGATGTGACTCAGCATGGGTTCTTTAAGGTTTTGGGGAAAGGACATTTGCCTGAGAATAAGCCATTTGTGGTGAAGGCTAAGCTTATTTCGAAGACTGCTGAGAAGAAGATCAAAGAGGCTGGTGGTGCTGTTGTGCTCACTGCTTAGGTTAGGTGAAAATTTATTTCCTTGACCTCTTTTTTTGATTTTTGAATCTTTGCTGGAGCTTGTTATCTTTTTGTTGTTTCTTTTGGATTTTGACAAGAGAGATCTCTTTAAAATTTACTTGTTT
This sequence comes from Nasturtium officinale, assembly GCA_963854855.1. Classification (NCBI taxonomy): domain Eukaryota; kingdom Viridiplantae; phylum Streptophyta; class Magnoliopsida; order Brassicales; family Brassicaceae; genus Nasturtium; species Nasturtium officinale. The sequence continues at coordinate 7,396,470 of OY978514.1, read as the reverse complement.
ATGATCTTTTCCGAATTAAGATTTGGTATGATAAATGTGGTTCCGTAATATTGGGATTGATTCATTCATACGTACACATTGTTATTAAGCAGCTCTCGCGAAATTAGCCATGTGTTTTGCATAATAATTGTTAATCACCTAGATTGCGGAAATGCATTCAAGTACGAGTGTTAAACAGAAGTTTAAAACGAATATATAATTGTGTTATGATATTATACCATTTTATAGAGGAGCTTGTGTGGCGTATTTTGATGTTCTACCATTATATACGTTGTTTTAGAGTCTAATATGACAATTAAGCAAAGATTTGACGTAATAATAGATTACGTCGACACTAATAAATGAACAATGGTACAGAAACCTGAGTCTCTAATTTTTTTTGTTTGGGGAATTGAGAATTCAGTTTAGACACGACTCGGTGACGAACTTATACTCAGTTATTACAATTTTAAGCTTTTTATTTTTTTCCTACTCGATCATATGAGTCAAACCAGTTCATATTTTATCGAATCATGGTCAAATTGGAATTCGAGTAACAAAGATGTGAATTGCCAATGAGTTGACCAAATTGTGATCAAGATATAGAATCAGCGAGTAGATGGTAGAGCGCGCCAGTAATAGCGTGAAATATGGCATGATCACGAACAGGAGCAGGAAGCTGTTAGTGTTTAATTTCCTTTCCTTAACATGACTCGCAGCCGTTTCACCACAACGTTTGTCTAACATTTTCCTGTTGCGTAAAATCGAATTTCAATTTAAATTGATTAATATACTACAGTTTCTCGGGAAATTTTGTTTTGAAAAGCTCAAAAAAATTTCAAAAACAGATGTATAAGTCCACTATGAAACAACAAATAAGAGTATGAAACTATTGACGTTGTAATGCATAGGATTCTGTTCTGCTTGACACTGCCTATTCAATTATCGCACCATTACCAAACATGATATTGACCTCTATCTTGACTTGGTGGTTAGTTGTTTGTTGTGTGGTCTTGTGGTTCAAACTTTTTCAAGTTTGATTTTTCACAAATATTAAAGGGTAACTTTAACCAAAGCTTAATAAAGTCTAAGATTTGTTTCATTGGAAAAAATATATATTGTACTGGGATTGGATTCAAACGTTTTTATCCAGTAGTTGACCAAAGAATTAATAATGATTTCATACAAGATTTTGGGTTCAAATGCAAATTGATCATTTGTCATATATATAGTTTTGTAACTGTTTGATTGTTTCTAAAAATCATTTGTTTGATAAGAACAATCATAATCCTAAATAACTCTTTACGTTGATGCAAATCTATCCTAGATCAAATTTGTCCCGGTGATTTATCCAAAGCTGGTTTCCTAATTCCTGGTACGAAGAATTTGGTTGGTTTAATGTTAAGAACGAAAATTTAATAATCTTCACACAAATCCAACAAAAAGTATAAAGAATTTGCATTTTAGGGTGTTGAATTCTTCTTCGTTATTTGGCTTTAGGAAGAACATTAAGTAAACACAATTTGTATACATATAGAAAGCAAAACAAATTGTATTATATATTTGGATGGTTAATAATTCTAGTAACAGAAAAAATTAACGAAGTAACGAACAAAAAACCTACAAATTATCCAGTTAATAAGGAATTAACGAACTCATTTTCAGCTAGAGACGTATCAAGAATCTTCTACAAAAACATTTGTTCTTGCGAAAACAGTGTCCAAATCTTGAACGTTAACGGAGATAATCCTTCGGCCGGTGGATTTTTTGCGGTGTTTGTCGATAGTTTTCTGGTGGACTCCACGCCAAGGTGCCGGCGGACACTCAAGTTGCGTCGGGATTCTAAACTCCTCTCCCTTTGGAGTGGTGAATCCATCTTCTTTCACTTGTTTCTCTGGCTTTGAACTTATTGGAGCTTTCACCGGGATCGTCACTTTAAGCAACTTTTCCTGAAAATCCATGTTTTGATCCGAGAAAACTTAATAGAAAATCAAAGAAAGAAAGAGAAGATTAATTATTTGGTGTGTAAGAAAAAATAATTAAGGAAAAACTTTTTAGGCCAGAAAGGTTTTGGGTTCTCTCGGGGAAAATGGAAGACTCCTTTTTGGAAAATGGAAAAGAAGAGAAGATTCGGGTTTTATATTTGATATGGTGGGACTTTATATTACTTTTTCTCATTATTAATAATAATATAAATAAGTTTCATTACTTTATAACTCCATGCAAAATTTTATTTAAACACGGTTGGATAATTATCAGAAAAGAAGACAAACAGAAAAGGAAGACTAACCCTAAGCCACAAATAAATGAACTCTAATCTAAAATTCTAAATTCAAGACATATGTAACAGAAGACTTACTTTAACCTAACTAATCCCCAAATTGACATATCTTATCCCCAACGTTAGAGAAAAATACTAGGAATTTTAATTTTCAAAAAAAAAAAAATCCTAAATCCATTTTTCTTCCCAATTTCAATCTAAATTGATTTGATGGTTAAACACAGTCACTTTGAATTTTAAAAACTACAGTTAGTTTTAACTTTTAAGAGGTAAACCATCATCGTTTAAATCATTATGTTCTTATCTCTTCATTAGCTGATGATTGAATAACAAGTGAAATAAAATTGAATTAATTTTTTGTAATTCACTGTTCAAATAAATCAACTGATTAACATGATATTTAATATATATATATATATATATCAACTCTTCCAAAGCACATAATATAATAGTAAATTCATGATATATATGTTACTATTTCACTATAAAATACAGATATAAATCTCCTATGAAACAACATAAGAGTATGAAACTATTAATGCATAGGATTCTGTTCAGTTCGACGCGGTCTATTCAATTATCGCATCATTTCCAAACATACTATTGACTTCTAACGAGACTCGGTGGATCGTTGTTTTGTTGTGTGGACTTGTGGGTCAAACTTTCTCAAGTTTGTTTTTCCACAAATATTAGACCTATTAAACTTGATCGAGGATTCAAACGTTTTTGTCCAGTAGTTGACCAAAACATTAATGATTTCATTCCAGATTTTGTGTTCAAATGCAAAACTGAAGCATGTATCAGATAGAATTTTCTTTGTGTACTTTTTTGTTTTCTCTATACCCTATTAATTAATTGACTATTTTCCTGATAGCTAAATCCATAAACAATCAAATTTCTAAAAATACGAAAAATAGCTACATAATTTAATAAGAAGAAAAAATGACACAGTCTAAGGGTTGCCATTCACAAGTTATGAAATTTATTTTTGAGTCATAATCATCCAAACTAACTCTATACTGTACGCAAGTATATCCTATATCAAAATTGTCCCGGTGATTTATCTAAAGCTGGTTTGCACATTCATGCAGGTAGAACTATTTGTTTTGTTTAATGCTAAGAACGAAATATGATATCATCACACAAATCCAACAAAATTATATAAAGAAATTGCATTTTGGGCTGATTAATTACTTTCCATTATTGGTTTGAAGAATGTAAATTAAGTCTCACATAGAAAGCAAAAAAATTTGTGGTCGCATGAACTTGAGTTGATTTGTCATATAATAATTCGTTGATTAATAATTCTACTAAAAATATACAAAAATAAAATAAATAAAAAACCGTATGATACTTTAAAAAAATAAAAGTGAAAAAAAAACCCTGCAATATCCAGTTTATAAGGAATTAACGAGCTCACGATGAGGTAAAGATGTATCAAGAATCTTTTGCAACTACATTTGTTCTTCTTGCAAAGACACTGTCTAATTCTTGAACGTTAAAGAAGATAATCCTTCGGCCGGTGGGTTTTTTGTCAATAGTTTTCCGGTGGAATCTACGCCCAGGTGCCGGCGGACACTCAAGTTGCGGCGGAATTCTAAACTCCACTCCCTTGGGAGTGGTGAATCCAACTTTTTCCTCGTCTTCTTTTTCTTCTTTCTCTGTCTTTGAACTCACCGGAGCTTGCTTTGGGATCGTCACTTTAAGCAACTTTCCTGGAAAATCCATGCTGTGATCAGAGAAAAGTCAACAAGGAAATTAAAGTCTCACACTTTGACCTGAACACAAAGAAAGGCGGGAAAGGTTGTTTCTTGTGTGTTTCTCCTAAATAATGGAATATTATTTTTCTCGGAAAATGAAAAAAAGAAGAGAACGATTTGAGGTTCTCTGGTGAAACTTTGACGAAAAAAATACCAAACACAGAGGAGGCACAGAAGAAAAGATGTGTAGAATTCGATGTGGTGGGACAAAATATTTGTTTTACTTTATAACTAACACAACTGTGATTACTTCTAGATTCCGTACAAAACTTTTATTTAATCACGATTGGATAAATACTATATTTATTTAATTCTATCTTCTACAAAATTTAATAAAAGTATATACTCTTGACCGCGGAAAACCGATTTCTATATTATATTGAAAAACAGTATTTTCGTATAAAACAAATCACTATCATGATTCATGATGTATATATCCCTAACTCTTTTAACGTGAAAACTAAGACGAAATGATTGAAAATCTAGAGCACCTGAGTGATTAGATAATTATTCAATTTATGGTTTATCAAAACAATAATCAACTAACATTCAACTTTTATGGGATAAAATCGAACATTTATTAACCATGATAATAGAATGAAATTAAGATGGATTTTGTGTGTGTGTGTTATGTTTCCAAAAGATTATACAAAGTTTTTTTAAAGAGTACAATAAGATTTTAACAGAGAGTAGGACCAGTAGCTTTAGATTTTTAAGAGTGTATGAATAGACAGTTGTAATTTTGTGAAAGAAGAAGTGATCTCAAATCTTTTCTTTTCACATTCTGGAGTAACCAAAGTTGTCTCCGTACTGAGACATGAACTCATCGTTGAACTTCTTGAAACTTTCCATAATCTCTGGCATTTCTTCTTCTGCAGGCAGAATCGTTGTCCTCAAATGAAACACCCTAAAACCCAAAAACAAAACAAAATGAGCTCGTCCTAGAAGGTTGCAAGAACATGGAAATGTAGCTTTTAGTCACAGAGGTTTTATTTACCCTTCTTTTTGTCCAAATCCAGAGCCTGGAACTGTGGAGATTCCTGTGGCTTCTAAGAGCTTAAGGCAGTAGAAAACATCAGGGACTTTTCCGGCTTGTTTTGCTGCTTGAATTGCTCTAGAGGGTAATTTTATTTGAGGAAACGAATACATAGCACCTTCTGTGAAATTACAGGCGACGTTTTTGCAGCCGTTGAATCCATCAGTCATCATCCTTGCTCTTCTTCTCAGTGATTCTAGTATTCCCTTGCTGTTTAAAATAATGTTCCAGTCAAGTTCTTAGATCTTGATTGATCCTTCATCAAAGCGAGTGTTTACTTAGAATACAACATATTGACTATATATATATACCTTTCACGAACGAATTGGTCATAAGAAATGTCTCCAGGCTTTGGTGGGCTAACCATTAAACCCATCTGCACACACACACAAAAAGATAATTGTTTCAGCGGTAAAATCATTTCATTAACCATTAGTTATTCAGAAACTAAGAAAGGCTTACAAATATCTGCGCAGAGACGTTGGGACTGAGAGCTATTGAGGCAACCTTGTATATCTCCTCAACGGTCTTCAATACCAGAAATTATAAAACTCTTGTAATCACTTGACTACAAATAACAAAACAAGCAAGTCCAAAATCAAGATGGTCAAGTACAAACCCTGGAAGGGATATTTGTCATCTCAAAGTAGCCACCTCGTTGCCCACATTCGCCCCAGTATCCTTTGGAAACGGTATGGAAAGATATGAGTTGAACTTCCTCGCTGATTGGTGCTCCCATATCCATCAAAACCTTTACAATATTCATGATAAAGTGAAGGTGACCAATCATGCAGAAGCTTCAGACAACGACGATCACAAAGAAAATGCATAGGCTAATCCACTTTTGAAGTTTAAAATACCAATGGAAGCCAAAGCTATTACCTTCTTGGAACTGATAAAGGGACGCTCATCTTGGTATATGTTTTGCTGATACACTTCGTCTCCAAGAAGAACCAATCTCTCATCACAACAGAACTTCAGTATCTCCCTTAAGTTAGCTTCGCTCAGACACTGACCAGTTGGGTTTCCGGGGTTAATGATCACCATTGCCCTTACCTGCATTAACCAAAAAGGAAAAGTAGAGAGGTAAGGTATAATTAAAAACCTCTGCATCAACAGTTTCGTGAAGAATACTAACTGTTATTCCTTGAGAGCGAGCCTGAGCGACAGATTGGCGAAGGTTGTTAACATCAAGTCCCCAATTTTCAGACTCTTCAAGATAGTAAGGAACAAGAGTGCCACCTAACAGAGATATGGTAGCTGAGTAGAGTGGATACTGTGGAACTGGAACCAGAATCTGCCAACGATGAAATTTGTGAAGCAGATGTTACAATTAACCAAGCCTAAACCCATACCATTTGCCCCAAATCTGATTCTTAAGCCATCAGCTAATTATACAGTTCATGTGGGATGATAACATAAGTCCATTTCTCATGCCCACAAGATAAAGGAACAAGTGAGTTAAGGTTTATTACTCCGTCTTTCTGACCGCGTATGATACAATTCAAGATTTGCATCACACCTTTGCTAGCTCCATCAGTTAGAAATATGAGTTCTGGGTCACTGTAATTTGAAGAGAAAGAAGCTAAGGCCTAAGAATAGTTTACTTTACAACAATTCTACTTAGTTGCATGCAGAAACAAAAATGAAGCAATCACCTTGGATATCCATCACGGCGTTCAATGAACTCAGCAACTTCTTTCCGAACTCCCGGAAGACCTCTTGAGTCACTGTAAGCACCTGATTAAAAGTAAAACAAATTGCTTGATTACTTGTATAAATCTAAGCAACAAATAGCTGCTGAGTTCTGGAATAAAGGCATACCAAGACCACCAGAAGTCAACGAAAGATAATGTTTAGCTCTTGCAATAGTATCTGCTGGGAATATCATCCCAACATTTGGGTCATCTAGCAGAAATGGTGCTTGGCATAGAGCAACTACCTACATTGGTTCTTTATCTGATTAAGCTTAAAGCTAGATCGAACAAGATGTATCATCAGAAAGTATGAGAATTTGTTAAATACCTGACGAGGAAACGTCAGAGGTTTCTGTCCCAAAGCATGAGGGTTTCCAACATTTGTGAAAATAATCTGTAAACGTGAGATATCAACAAGTTAGAAAACCAAATACACTGCCCATATCCTCAGGTTAATAAAACAGCAAAAGAAGCTCCTACTTTGCAAACGCATAACAAAGCTGTTACCTTTTTGCCTTCTTTCTGTAGTTCAGAAGCACGGAGATAGAGCTCACCTCTGACTGCATACTGACAATTCTTCACGTTTTCATTGAGGGACTCGTAGTCTAATGCCTTGAGAGACATTTTTTTGGATTGACTTTTCAAGCTTAACCAAAATGATTCCTCACTTCCACCTTATCAACGCTCTCTACAACAATATGTTGATCAAGTCATCACGACAAGAGCGTTTATAAATCAAATACAGTGAAGTGAAGCTAAATCCTATCGTTTCTGGGTCCGAAGAGGTGTCGTTATGTCAATGGACCTAAACTACTAGATATTTCACATAACACAAAAATAATTAACAACGAGATATGCCTTGTTGACTGGATCATAAATCGAATCTATAACTAGAGAGCTTATCAACTTATCCTCATACAGAAACAGTGGAAAAAGCGCCCGAAAATCATCACAAACCCCACTAGATTCGAATATAAACCCACGTAGATAGTGAACCCCACAACTCAAAATCCACAGAAGATATTCCAAAACTGCCAGGAACAACCTCAAAACTACAAAAATGAAAAGGCCACGCCTTTCGAAATGGGTTTAGGAAATCTGACAAAACTAGGAGAGATTTTATAAATTTCGATCAATCCTGACTCACCTTCGACACAGTTTCGTTACCTCCAAAAGCTCTTTAGAGAGTCACGTTCCAGAGCACAGCAAGAAAGACATATATGATATTAAAAAAAAAAAAACAATTGCAATGATATATTTCCAATAAGAGCAGATGACAAATGTGTGTCCAACATGAATTTGGACACTCTTCTGATCAGATCATGTGGCAATAGGAAAACGCTAAAAGATGAAGCAGCATAGCCACTGGAATTCGGCAAAAAGAGTTTTTTTATCAATATCAAAAGTCAAATTTGTAGCTTTTTGCTAATTCTGCTACAAAAACCAAAAACAATTAATAAAATTCTGCTACAAAAACCAAAAACAATTAATAAAGTTTTTTTTCTTTAAGCAAACAGCTTCTGAATTTTTTGCAGCACTCTTTTGTTTGTTTCCCATTGTCCTCCAGACAAAGAGTATCTCCATTCGAATCTTTAATGGGACTATTCCTTGAATTGAAGAAGCTGATCAAGGACATAACCGTAAATCATAAACACATTAGAAAAAACCAACTTGTGTTCTGTACACGAGATTCGCTAGCCATCAACAGAAAGCCCCCACAAGCATTGTGTTGTGTGTCCCACTCTGTAATAACACTCTTCAGTTTTCAACAATAACAATACACAAAACAAATAACCAAAAGAATCAGAAAAGGTGTGTGCTTTTTCACTATTCCGTGTATGATTTGTTAGACTCTTTAGATTGGTTGAACTATTTCATCTTGCGTGAGATCTCTATGTAATTCAAAAGTTTCTTTAGAGCCTTCCCACTGTCAATAGCTTCTTTTGCTCTCTCCATTGCTACAGTTACATCCTCTGCACCTTCACTTCCCAACAAATGATCCACTATCCCAGCATTTAGGACGATTCTATCATAAGCCGCACCTTTCTCACCACGAAGCGCTGTCAAACCCAGCTCTATGTTCTTTGAGACCTGTCAATTTTAAAAAAGTATGGCTAAAGTTTCCTCTTTTTTTTTTTGGCAACATTGTCTCCAACAGTATGAAACAAACATGTTTTTGGAGGTTTTACCGAACGATCAGTTCGTGGAGACTCAGTTGGTTCAAATCCATAGTCTCTTGCATCAACCTCAAGATTGAAACTCTGACGCGAGACCCCTACAATTCCAGAAGTTACTTTAGCCATAAGGTTTAGGAGCTGAAACTATATTGACGTACTAAAAGACAAATACAAGCACCAAGGCATAAGGCAGATTAGTTTCAGAACAGTATGCAATCTAGAAAAGACCAGTCCGCGAAAACACTTTGATTGAAAAGACAAAATCTTACATTAAAACTCCATGCAAACCAAATACGATAATAGCAGAAAGTTTATTAGCTTATGGATTCCTACTACATACAAGTCGGTTTACCACAACACAAATTTGCGTCTGTGAAGTTAATGTCAACCCTGTTTGAACTGAGTTTATATAATCTATCAACCAGTACATTCTAGTTTAAAACTACAAAAGTTAATTTAGCTATTCTTACCATCAGCTTCTAGAGCCGTGTCCGAACTCAATGACCGAAACCCAGAACAGTAGTTGACTGGAAACCCTTTTGATGCACTTGCTGCTCGCACCCGTGTTGTCATTGAGAGGGCTCCCTCCTCCCCCTGCATTACCAAGAAAAACCTTGTAAATTCCCTTACAGTCATACCAGAAAATTTCACAGTTATAAAGTTCAGAACTTCTAATGAAAACTAATAGGACGCTTCTCCAACATATTTCAGGTTCTAATAATATGTTCACGTGCGCAGGAGCTTGTAAGAAATCAGTATATATTTGATGGAAAAAGAGAAAAGAGAGAGAGTCAACCTTAACCACCAAACCAGAATGGACACCTCTTCGTCTCATAAGCATTAAGAGAGGCTCTTCGTAGCCTTCATGGTAAAACCCAGCCACTATTGCTTCCTTCCCTGTCGCCTACAGTGGAAAAACAGTACATGAAATGTTTTAGTCATACATGCATAATGACATCTCGAGCCAGTAAAATCTAATCACATAGTGATATAAGGTGGTGACATGTGATAGATCCCTTACCCTCACAAATTGCTGAACTTTCTCCGTAGTTGCCAGAGGAGGGCGCTTCTTTATATGCTCCCTCATTTCGATCAGCGAATATCTGCAAATATCAAGGAAAAATATCAATACGCCAAGATGTTTTCTTTCCCACCAAACTGCTTATGGAAGAGCAAGAAAAGGATGTATGCATTAACAAAGCCCAAGATCTAAGATAAACAAAGGAATGGCACAAACAGAGGTTTCTCAGATTTCATACAAAGACGGCCGAGCTTCCCGTAGACTGAGATATGCAAATCCAGCCTTCTCGTCCTGGACAGAAGAAAACATATTTTTATATATAGGCTTTGGCAGGAGAAAGAAAGGGAAAACCTGTAGGAGATTAGTTTAAATTATTGTAGGTACCTCAATGAGTTCTTTTGCTTGCTGAACAGACAAGTTTGTATTTGCTCCCATAAACTTCAGCATTTGTTCCTCAGTCACACCACCCTGAAGAAAATAGTAAGAGTTGGAAAGTTAATGAAAACAAATCCTCGAAAGCATCAACATCTAATACTGCAAAATATTCATTTTTGGTAGTAATACCTTTGGAGGCATCCATTCCACACCATGGAGTAATGACGATTCACCATAGCAGGATCTAACTGTAGCCACAAAAAGAGTGCTCCGAAAGAATCGAGTATTCCCATCATAAGGCTCGCCATAATGGGTTAAGGATTTGACATCCGCAACTGGAGGATCCCCTGAAATTAGTTGAAGACACGTTAACTCAAGTCAAAACTTTGTATCTTTACCTGAAATTATCATTTAATTATCTCCGTTTCGCTATTTTTTAAAGAATGTTTTACCATGTTCGTCATCGAATGCAAGGCAGTACGCTTTAAGCTCTCGATCAGTTTCTCTGTTCATACGTTGACCAATAAAAAACGCCGAAAGCAATGACTCGCTAACTCCCGAGGTTAAGCTACCTTCCGTTGGAAGCGGAAGAACATCTCTTAAAACACCCTTAACCTCCTCATAACCCAAGTGACCTCCAGCTAAAATCTCTCTTAACGCACCAACCAACCTCATCTCACAAGTTTCATTACCAACAAAAGTTGGTCCAACCGAGTTTCCCGTACCCAAAAGAGAGCCTTCAGGATCTGCAAGGAAGAGCACATCAGGAGGTAGTGCCCGAACCAAGAGTGGCCAAAACACATCCATTGCCCGCTTTTCGCCTTCACTCCATTGAGTTTCCTCCGGAAATGCATTAGCACGAATTGTCATTGCAGCAAAAAATGCCCCAAGTTGCGCTTTTGAAACAGGTTCTTCACCTTTTAGTTCCCCTCTAGCTGCATTCCAATGAGACATAGTATTGAGGCTAATCCAAACGAATCAATCAATAAACGAAGTTGCTAACCTAGAAGCCAGAACCGTATGTTAATCATATTCACTAGGGATTTTCACATTCTATCCAAAATCCTAACAAAGCCACACAGTTGATATACGAAATCAAACAAGCTGGAGAAATAAAGATCAAAACTTTCAAAAGTTAAAAGCTTCGTGCTAAAAAGGCAAATTTAATTAACCAATCGAATTAAGTCAAATTGAAAGAACCAAAATCCTTACCTGATCTTAAAATAGTATCAAACACCTTAAAAGCCTGTTCTTCACTAAGGGGTTTAGTCTGAGTAGGCCCTGTACAAACCTTAGCTTGAGCATCAAGAACAGTAGGGTTTGGCTTCGGAATAACTGATCTCCGATAAGTAGATGATAAAGCCGGATTCATAACATCAGATTCATTAAGCCCTAACTGCTCCATCATTGCAGAGTCCAACACTGCCTTTATTTCCAATCTACCACTAAGCTTCCGCCGCCGCGTACGGCGACCAAAATCAGTTAAAGGAAATCGGAGACATGAAGAACTGATTCCGTCAAAGTGAAGAGACCTATTGATCTGTAAAGAAGAGATCGAAGAGAAAGATTGATAATTAAGAAGAGCTTTCATTGGACTTTTCTCGCCTGTGTTAATTCTACTGTTATTATCTCCGTCTGCAGAAATCGAGTTCTCCGATGAAGATGACGATATAAGTGTTGTAAAATACTTTTTATTACATATATATCAGACCACTTTTAGTAATAAAATAACCTTTTGTCTGGCTGCTGAGAATAAGATCAGTCACAAAGAAAAAAAATTACAGGGAATCTGTAGATTTGTTTTAGAGTTGTTGTTCGTAATTTTAATTTGTTCATATGATCTAAAATGTCTGAACGGACCAAAATTTATTAATATTCAAAAAGGCTACTCATCAGCCTGTAAGCCCATAATAGTCTGTACTGGTAGTGTATTCGGGCCTATCAAATGTTATAGGGCTGCGATATGGATCAACCAGCCCTGAATAATTTTCGTGTGTAAAAGCGTATAAGAGGTGTTTGGGCTCATAAGCATTTTATGTTACTAATAAAGGTAATAAAAAGTACTCCACTCCACTGATGCCTGATCATGTAGCTCATTTGCTTTGAGGGCTCAGCTCCACCTCATGGCTTCGAATCATGGCAGAGATGAAGAAGAGATATATATAACAATGTCCAATATGTCCACATCTGAGGTATTACTTAATACCTTTCTTTTTGGTCCATGGGGTATGACACTTTGATATTTTGAGGATATCAAGGCTTTCAATATTAGAAAATAGTCACTAGTATATGTATATAACTTGTGATAACGTTATCCAGAAACATGACTAAATTAGAAAATGATCATATATATAACGTTATGATATAACATCACGAAAAATGAGTTTTTCCTTGCATTCAATTACCGTTTGAGACTGATTAACACTTATAGTGATGGTACCGACAGAACATCAGTGACAAGTCTGAAACGTATCATTTTCGAACCTATAATCTCTGATTTTTTGTTAGCTTTTTCGTATGCTTTTACTTCATTTTTCTTATTATTTGCTTATTTTTGTCAAATTTTATTTTAATGATTATAATGTATCAATAGACAAAAGTGACGAATTCTAATTTACAATTAAACGAATTTTAATTTTAAATAAATGTTTGATAAATTTATATTGATTTGTATAATCAATATCGTTAGAAATATGAATTAAAAAATAGAAAAACAAAAAATTTCATATTCACTTTAGACCACCGTTATATATTTGGACAAGGTGTTTTCGATGTATAACATGCATAGAAATAGTTCTCTTTATCTAAAGCTAACGGGTTATATTACAATTAGACAGAAACCGTCAAAACATTAATAAAATTATAGTTTCCAACATGTTTTCCTTTCTGGTCGTACATGCCATATGCATTATATTTATTTATTTTGCGAAAGATGCAAATTTTTGGTTAGGTTATGTGTAGCAGACGGATTCCAATTCGTAAAGTTATAAATACTTAATTTCACATATAAATTAATCATCACATACGATTTTCAATAGATTCATTTCAAAATATTTGAATAAGCTGGAGACACATTTATCAAAGGAACTAGAACAGTTTCACGTTTAATTTATACTATATATTTCACCTATAGGAAATGCCATACATAGAGTAAAAGAGTGAGGTTCCTCCTCTTTAGTTCTACATATTATTTATAGATAACTTTAGGGTAAGCTACAAACTAGAAGTCTTACTTACTTTTAATTATAAGGCGTTATATATATACGCTTAGGTCATGATCAATTGATTTTAATGTTCTTTCATGTTGGCGAGTCTCTCAAGGAAGACGTTAAAAACATCTTCACGACTAAGCATGCTGACTCGGACATGCTTCTTGTCAGATCCACAACGTTCTCCTGCTCTGGTCATTATCTTTTGTCTCCTCAATTCACTCACTAGATCCATCTCTTCCTTCGTCCCCAGCCACGCAAATGCTGTAACCAAATTAATAACGCCAACCGTTACGTCTTATTCAAATACATATTCCAACCGCTACAAAAACATTTGTCGGTTAATGCTTAAATTATAACTTACCCGGGTAAGATTCGAGTGATTTTTCAAAGTAATTGCAGAAAGCTTCAGGGTACTTGGGAAGCGTGAAGACATCGTTTTCCTTAACCACTTCACGTAGCTTCTCCCACCGGTTCTTCATCATCTCACGACCATACATGAAGAAGTTCTCAGACTCGGAATCGCTCTTACAAGTCTCCTTTAGAACTTTGAGGATCTTAGCAGTTCGAATCTGTGACTCCTTGGACACACCAATAGAATTCACTATTATATACTCAACCATCTTCTTAGCTACCTCCTTGTCCTTCACCAATGCCCACCTTCATCATCGTCCATCAAAGTAAAGAAATATGTTAGTAACTTATTAAGGTTTTTATACTGTTTTGGTTCTAATGTAAAATTATGTTTTGAGTAAGTATCTAACCCGATTCGGGACCCAGCGTGGCCTGTGATCTTGGAGAAAGTGAAGAGCATAATGTCATGGTCTTGACAGCGAGTGATTGGAGTGTAGTGGGGCCAGTAATAAGCAAAGTCATGGATCACTTTGGCTTCGTCATCGTCTGGACGGTTCACCACAGTCTCTCTGATGGTTCCGTCAGGGTTATTGGGTGACGTCACCATCTCGATGAACGGACCTTTTTTGTCGAAACCCCAAGCGTCTCCTTCCCACTTGTACATACCCGACCGAACATAAGTCGTCTCCTCCACATATGTCTGTGTTCAAAATAAAATAAAAATAAAAATGTGTACTACCTTATAATATTCAAGAATGAATTATTAAGAAGAGAAGAATGGTTTTTGGTAAAAGCAAAAAAATGAAAAGTAGGGACATGAGTATGTAAGAAGGGAAAGTGTTAAATCAAAAAGAAAAAATAATGGTGGATCAATGTGTTGTGTTATGTCCGAGAAACATGTCTGTCACTGTGTCTTTTAGATCTCCAATATTTTGAACAACGCCAACTGAATCTTCACATCCAATCAACTTTTAAATTTCTTTTTTTCAACCCAGTTTTTTCCTAACTTCAAACTGGCTGTCAAGTCAAATCAAATCAATTTCACAAAAGAAATGAAATAACTACTTAAGATATTGGATTAATAAAACCCCAATCTAAGAAGACCTAATGAAGCTTTTTCAAAAAATATAAATATAAGAAAATAGATGTTAAAAATAGAAGATATAGTTCTTCATCAATTAATAGTATAGATATTAATTGGTATTGTATGACATCCTAAATAAGTAAAAAAAAAAAAAAATACAACAATTCTTCTTTGTCGGGTTTATATATTTGGTTAGGCAGTTTTACGAGAAAGATCCAAAAGCAACACCAGAAAATCGTTACAATCCATTTACTTGTTGACTTTGTTTAGATTTATCGGGATAAATTTAAGAAGTTACTTCAGCTCTGATGGAAGAAATAATGAGGATTAAATCTGTAAATAGAACTTAGTAAAATAAGAAGAAGAAAAAAAAGAGCATCCAAGATAGATCTGGACTTCATCTGAAATTCTACTCAAATTAAAATAATCAATCAGAATTCTAGTTTGTCTAGCTAAAAAATCGGTTCAATTAGTCAAGGATCTAACCCTACTAAACTATATTTTTAAATACAAAAATTTACTTGATATTTTGTTGTCATCCAGGATGCTCAAAAGTTAAATAATGTAAATTAAAAAAAAAATTATGTCAACGGAGACTTAAGTAAATATTCGTTTTTAAAAATATATATAATGGAAAAGATACGAGGAGAGGAGTTTATAGTGGTGGGGACTAACGGAGTAAAAAGGAGCGGCGGCGACGACGCTGACCGGGTGGGTCCCGGCGAGTGAAGATAGTGCGTGGACGGCCGCTTGGCATAGCTGCGTCGAACCGGTCCCAACCACGATGTATCGGTCCTCCGTTGCAGCGTTACCGACGGCACTGTGCAACTCCTTGATCGCATCTGCAAGCTCCGGCTCCAGGAACCAACACAAGTTCGTCACGTCGCTGAAGTAACTCATGAGATCACAACCATGTATCGTTACCGTACACCTGTCACCCATCTTCCTCCAGTATTCTTCGTAAGCCGTTGGATCACCGCTGCAACCATAAAGAAAAGGAAAAAAAAATGATTTGTTAGTGAAAATGGAGATTTATATTACTTTTTTTTTCTGGAACCGATGATTCTGCAATGCGGTTAAAGGTTTTGCGAAATAAAATAAAATAAAAACGTACTGATCCAAATTGACGACGAAATCGGACAAGGGGATGTTCTTGTTCGAAACGCTTTCGGATATCTTTGAGTTCTCCAATTTCACCATTTTCGTCTTCTTGGTTTTGCTCTAGTTTCCTTCGTTTGTATAATGATTGGAGAATAGTAGTATAGGTCTGAGTGTATTTATACAAGGAAAGCGATATTTACTATTTAGTTATATTATAAAAAAATATGTTTCTTATTAATAAAAATGGAAGGGAGTGGTATTTGCTTTTTTAATGGAAAACATCTAAACTTAAAAAATTATTTACTTTTTAAGGACAATCATATAGATCTTTTATTAACTTTAGTAATTTTAGCCAATATATACTATATAGCAATAGCTGTTTGTTGACAAACAAAAAGATACTATAGATTAATCATTTTTAAGAAAGAGTGTCCAAATGGTAAAGGCTTACAACATAATTAGCAAACAAAATCATTAAAACGTAGTATTTTAAATTATGTTTTTTTAAAACGTTTTATTTAAGTGATGTTTTAAATTGGATGCAAGCATACAAGGATATTCGCCATGGTTTTCTGTGAAGGTAGGGGCGTATATCGTGTGTATAATGCATATAAAAGAGGAATAACTATAAATTCTATATTATTATCGAGCGCGCGTAAATACCAACTAAACAGTGTTGTGTTGATATTTTAAAATATGAAATAGATGTAATAATTTTTTCTTCTACAATTTGAAAAGAAAAAAAAAATAGACCATGTCAAGCAGTTATATATGTGTATATATATATATATATCTCTTATCAAAGTGTGATAAATAGAGAAAAAAGAAAATAACAATATATATTTTATGTTAACAAGCTTACATGAAAAGAAGTAGCTTTCGATTTCAATTATTCTAGTATTCGGTTTTCAATATATAGTACATATAACAGTCTATATAATAATTTTTATATAGATGTTTTGTAATCTTGTTTGTACTTTAATATTTTAATAAATTTTAGACAAAAATAAATTTATCATAGATTTATTGTAGATAAAATTGTCAGTTATACTTGTTTGTGGAATTGTA
This sequence comes from Nasturtium officinale, assembly GCA_963854855.1. Taxonomy (NCBI): domain Eukaryota; kingdom Viridiplantae; phylum Streptophyta; class Magnoliopsida; order Brassicales; family Brassicaceae; genus Nasturtium; species Nasturtium officinale. Next base: position 7,379,328 of record OY978514.1, on the reverse strand, counting down.
AACCATACAAATCAATAGAAAGTAAATTTACTAATTTTAAGATTAAGAATTATGTGACATAAAATCAAAGAGTTTGATTTTGATTCAGTCAAATTTGAAGAACATACGTGATTAAAAGAAAAGTATCAAATAACATATTAATTAATAAATAATTGATTGTCGATTTCTATCGATCTAAACATTTAATAAGTTATAAAATAACTTTACGATAACATAAACAAATTTTTAACAAGATTCAAAGAATATACACATGGATTTGACCAAATTTGAAGGGTACCGTGTTATTTTTTTTTATCTTGAATTAAAAGAAAAATAACAAAGCCTATATTAATTGATAAATAACTTTTTGTCTATTTCAGTCGATCCATACTCTTAATAAGTCATAAAATAACTTTATGTTAACATAAACAAAAAGTTAACAAGATTCGAAGAATATACACATAGATTTACTAAATTTGAAAGATATCTTGTTTTCTATATTTTTAATCTTGAATTAAAAGACAAAAAAAATAAACCGTATATTAATTGATAAACAACTTTTTGTATATTTTGATCGATCCAAACTCTTAATAAATCACAAAATAACTTTATGTTAACATAAACAAAAGGTTAACAAGATTGGAAGATATACACATATATTTGACCAGATTTGAATGATAACATGTTGTTTTTATATTTTATTTATCTCGAATCAAAAGAAAATAATAAACCGTGTATTAATTGAAAAACATTTTTTATCTATTTCAATCAGTTCAAACTCTTAATAAATCATACAATAATTTTACGTTAACATAAACAAATTTCAAAGAATATATACTTGGTTTGACCCAATTTGTAGGATATCATAATGTTTTATATTTTATTTATCACAAATAAAATGACAAATAACAAAGATCTTGTTAATTAATAAACAGTTTTTTTTTTTTTTTGTAGATTTTAGTCAATCCAGACACTCAAATCAAGACAAATAACAAACATCATATTAATTAATAAACAGTTTTTTGTAGATTTTAGTCGATCCAAACACTCAAATCAAGACAAATAACAAACATCATATTAATTATTAAACAAATTTGCCGACTTTATTCGATCCAAACACTTAACGTTAATACAAAACAACATGTTAACAAGATTTGAAGAATATACATATGGATTTAACCAAATTTTGAAAATATATATGTTGTTTTTATATTTTGTTTATCTCGAATAAAAAACACACAAACAACGTAGTAATTAATGAATCACTTTGTCAGCAGATCTCAGTCGATCCTAACACTTACGAAAGCATAAAAACTTTACCGTAACAATTTTTGAAAGGTATATTTATAATTAGGAATTCTATTTATCCCAAATCAATAAATAACTAAACAGACTACGAATCAATTAACGAACTGTTTTGTCATCTCAGTCGATTCAATTAACGAAATAATCCCAAATCCAATTTGTTTTACGTTCTGACATTTAGAAATAAATAATCGTTACGTTTGAGTTTTGAGAGAGTGTAATAACTTATTGTATAATAATTTCGAATTTTATTTATTAAATATGTACTAATTATTTGTATTAAAATGACTTTTGAGAGAGGGTAAAACTTATTGTAGACTAATTATTTGTATTTATATGACAAATTATATGTTATTTAAAAACTAAAATTATGAATCAAGTGCTAATAAGTTAGTGATTTGAAAATATACAATCAAATTTAATGTTATTGGAAAAAACTAAGTGAATTGAAGTTATTTCAAGGTGATGAATGTAATTTTATGGTTTTAGTTAACTTAGGTTCTCCTAAAAATCCAAAAAAATAAAACTCCGAAAAATATACCGCTATTAAAGAACTTTAATTAGTTTACCATCCTAAACATGCTAAACATGTGAAATCCTGGTAATTTAAGAGGATTGTATTGAACATGAAAATGATAAATCATGTATTATTGAACATAAATTTTAAAATATTATGTTATTAAATTAATAAATTTAAAGTTTACAATGAAATTTGCTGTTATTCAAAACAATTTAAGAATTGGATTTAAAATATTTATTTCATATAATTTCTTATTTTAAAAATAAAAATTCAAATCTCATAGTATTAAATGGAATTGAAAAAATAATAATAAGATTATTAATTTACCAAAATTCAACAAATTTCAACTGGATGTAAATCAATACTTCATGACATCCTTCTAAAATTTTAATTACATCAAAATTTTAAAGTAAAAGCTTACATTTATAGTAGCTGTTTGAAGTAAAGGTAATCTTTAATACTTTTTATATGCATGTTTGGCAGTTGTAATTTTAAAATATTTCTATAACACAATAATAAATTAAGTTTCCATTTATGAAAATTTTCTTTTCTTTCCGGAGTTTCATTTTCGTAGTCAGCTTCATTTATTGCGAATTTGCGAGTGGGCGAGAGTAAATCTTGTAAGGATTCTTTCTTTAAATTCGTTGGTTTATTCTTTCCTACACGTTGAATGAATATCAATGAAGAAAATCAGAGGGTAGTTAATGCTTAAGAGTTCAAATGACATTTGGCTTCTTTTTAAAAAATTTACGACATTTTTCTTTAAAAAAAAAAAATTTATAAGACCCAGACTCTTTTTTTAAGGTGTAGATGTACATTTTCTAGATATTTAAATAGGCGAGAGTAAGAGCCTATATGGATATGATCAAACTAAATAACTAAATTTGTTGGTATTTCTACTGAAATTCTTTCATCAAAATGATGCTAGTTATATAAGTAACTTTTATCCATTCTCAAAGGGCAGTGGATAATCCACTGTAAATTGCTATTCCCATATATTTTTTAAAATATACGATTTTCTTCATATTGGTAATCAAAACTTTAACATTCGATGCAATTTATCTAAATTAGTAATTGATGCCATCGGGATAAATCTCGTTGAGTTATGTACTAATGATCAATCCGATCACGATGTATATCATCCGAAGAGACTTTCGAGATTACGAGTATGACATAAGTCACATAACTAATGAGACACAACATCTTCCAAGGCAGTAGCTAGTATATAAATAATTCACCATTTTAATATCAAACACGTTTTTTCTTAACACTTATTTTTCATACTAAGGGGGTGTTATTCAATCAAGTTTTAAAATGATTTTAATGTATTTTAATTTGAGATGTATTTTGAAATACCATCTAAAATGGTGGTATTTTGTTTACTCATGTTTTAGATAACAAAGTACATTAAAATACAATATAATCCAATTACAACTAAATCAAATCAATATTGAATAACAGTTGATTTTAATGTATTTTAAAATACATAAACAAATACTTAATTCAATAACAGTGTATTTTAATGTAATTAATCAAATACATATTTGAATAACACTGTATTTCCCTTTGAATTTAAAATACATTCAACTCATCTATAATACTATATTCAATAACACCCCCTAAGTTTTACAGTTACTATAAAAGGATTTTCACTTTTTCCCCCGATTAAAATACTTATGACTGTGTGTTCCACAGTTGGTACATTCAACCAAAAAAAAAATATCTGGTAGTTTAAAAACTATGCATTTGTAAACTAGTTATTAATTTTCACATGCAATTCTATGTATGTTTATTTTAATCTAATTTCGCACATTTGTACAAAAACACTAATTGTTCCTTTCTTCAAATTATTTACATTTTTAGCCATTGTATTTTGTTATCACCATAAACATTTTTTTGTTGTCGTTTATGTTTTCCTTAATCGGCTTTGTTAATTAGTTTTCAGTTTCCTTAAACATCAAAAATTTAGAAATGATTTGGTCAGATTTCCTTGCTTTCTTGGACTGTTGGACATATTTGCCTCCTTACATAATTATTTTAATATTGTTTCATATGCAACACCACATATTCATATAAATTTGTCGAATTTTGAAAATAGTTTCATTTTTCACCGTAATGTTCTCGTTAATACTTACATAAACGTTTCGTTAATGTGGTATATGTTAATTTTTCTTTCAGGTTTTCTTTTGTTTCATTTCTTAACTCATTTCTGGAAATGGTTTGGTTAGATCACATATTCATAGTTGATTTAGTATTATATAGTGATGAAAGAAGATGAAACAAATTCATGATTAGTTCTAGACATAATAACCGATACCTGAACCCGACCCTAAGTAAAAAGTTTGGATCGGGTATGGGTGTACTAAAATACCCGATCGGGTGTATATTTTTTACTCATCGGATATCCGTACCCGATCAGGTATACCCGAAAAACCCAAAAAACCCGAACTCCACCTAAAGTAATCCAAACTTGTATAAAACTTAAATTTTTTAGTTTTTCTTATTTTCATTTTCATATATGTTAATTTTCATGTGTTAATTTAGTTATATTATATAATTTTTACTTGAATTTTTTTGTTATTTAATGTTAAATATTTCATAAATTCAAGAACAAATAAAAAAATAAACTTTGTCTTTTTGTTTGGTGGTTTGAATTTTCTGTATTTATTTTGACATTTTATCTAATTTTAATGAATTTGAGTTGATTTCAAAAAAAAAATAGTGAGTATATATGAATATATATCAGTTTTTTAAGTTTGGTTAAAAAATTATTTGGGTTCGGGTATACCCGAAAATACCCGAACCCGATGGGTGTTTACCCAAACCCGACCCGAAATTCTAAAATACCTAATCGGGTCCTATATCTCTACATCTGAATACCCAAAATACTCAATCCGAACCCGATCGGATACCCGAACGCCCAGCCCTATTCATATAAGTACATTGTCAAAATGATAAAAATAACTAATTCACACTGCAACCCATGCATGGACTCAACTAAAGATTTGTAATCTAGGACTTGATTAGTTTTTATTTCATAGGTAGAATATCTTCGATTCTTGCGTTATCCTTTTGCATAGATTATGTTAATCTTGATTGTATTGTTCCAGTTTAGTGGATGTTTCGAAGAGACAATTTGCTTTAATTGTTAAAAGTGTTAATCACTTTTGAAAAATAGAAAACACTTCATCTACTTAAATTAAATAGACAGTAGCAATAAACAAGTACACAATTTTTCTCTTAAATTAAATAGAAATGATATTAAGTTGAGACCACCAAGGTCGAAAGCGTAGGTCCGTAGGAGATAGGGGAAATGATGAAGTCACAAGCCATTTTATTTAAATAATTAATTTCTCAATTCCCATCGGTTCTCATCATCACGTATCATTTTCGTATATGGACCTGTTGTAACACTATCTCATTTACACTTTCGAGTTCGAGAATCGTCGGTAGAAATTATTTCAAAAGATACTAAATACCATAATTAAATATCTACAAAATATAAATTAATAATATTAGAATTTATATATTTTATAAAATTTTATTAATTTATTAAATTTCTTAATTTATAAAATATTAATTTATAGACGTTCAAATGTATAAGGAATCTGATCGACTTATCGATGACAGACGGTGTCAATATTTTTTTTTTCGTGGAAACTGTATTATAGCTTTTTATATTTTTAAAAAATGTATCAGATATTCTTTATCAAAAGAAAACAAAAAACTGTAACAGATATTTTTGGGGTTATTTTATTGTGTATTGGGATTACGACGATAAACGATTCAAGTCGTATTCATAATTATTCCAATCCCGGGGACCAAGTATTGGATATATCTCTTTGAGCCAAAGAGTCCTGGATGCTTATGACTATGCATTTGTTTATCCAATGTCTCGTACACATATCATAATCACAATTTTCCTGTTTTGTTCTTATTAAAATATGTTGAAAAATTAATTACTAAAATACATAACATTGAAACTTTCCATTAAAGTTTTGAAGAAGACAATGAAATAAACTTCTAACTACAACATTTGGTGGAATTTCTTATAAATATTTGAATATAATTAAGCATAGAAACGCTAATACTTTCTTTGTTTGAAAAACTATTTAATGGGGTTTGAAAATTTATGCAGATAATTAATCATAGAAATCTAATATTTTAATAATTATTTTCCAACTATCTAATGGTTTTGTCAATGATTATCAATGCTTTTACTTACGAGATTACTCTCTTTATGATAATCCTGTCAATATTTTAAAAAATTAAGGGTAGATCCTAATCTTATAGAAGGTACAAACTAATTTTTTTTTTTGGTAAATGTAACTCATGAATAAATATTCTCTCCAAATATTTAAATATGCCTTAAGTAAGAATTCATAACCATACTCAAATTAATTGATTAATGATTATACATTTGATGAGAATCTATCATTGACCGGATGAGACCAGCATAGCAATTCTTCACCAAAAGTAAACTACTATGGGAAGTTGATTACCTACCATCAATTACATACTGGGAATAAAAGTTTTTTTTTTAAATGTGCAAATTACATCAAGATTCATCTAGTTATTTTTAAATTATGAGTTTAAGGTATGTTTTTTTAAGGTCTTGATATCACGTGGAAAGGTTCGATATGATTTTAATGATTATGTGCCTTGAATGCAAAATGCGAAAGGTGAAAGGTACAACTTAATTAGGTTTGACTTTAAATTGTCCACTCCTGTAATGATCGCAGTTTCACCTTCTCTTTGATTCTACAAAATCATTTTGTAATATTATAATGTGTATATTCCAAAAGTATATATATATATTATAATGTGTAATAAATATATTCTCCGAAAGTGTTTGCCAAATGGCGAGCTTTGGAAGTAAAACGATGAGAGTAAGGACAAGAACATGATGAGTCGGTTTGCATGCTTCGGGCTTCCACTTCGATCGCCGTTGTCCTTGTTGATTGTCGTCGGTTTATTTTTTAATAAATGTAAAGTGTAATATTTAAATGTTAATTAAATACAAATAGAATCCAAATCATATAGGCACTCTCTTTCTTACGGATTGGTTCCTGACATAAACCACATATATAAATCATTAATTCTTTCATTTCTCAAAGGTACTATATTTTTAAAGAGATTAAAATAGTAAGAAATATTTTTTGTATTTTCAGTGCAAAAGTTGAATAATGTTTATTGTTTTACGGTTTTACCCCTATCAATTACAGTTAAAATATATAACTAACTAACATTTAATATAAAAGAGTATTTAAGATGAATATGTGTGCAAAACCTTTTAAATATATATTTAAGAAACAGAAGAAATATTAAAAATGAACAAAAGAACCGTACATGAAAAACTAAACCAAATTTAAATAAAATACATAACTAGGATTACTAAACTAAACCTAATATAAATTTGGTTTCTAATGGATTGGTTTTATTGCTTTAAACCCCGTATATAGTAGTATAACATTAAACTGAATCAAATAAAAACAAAATTTGCTAAAACTATATAGAGAAAATATCAAGCGAGACTAATGGAGATTTAAATAAAATATATCTTCAAAACAATAGTGACATTCAGTTTAAGTATATCGTATGTATGATTGAGTGAACTGTTCTAAGTTCTAACTATTGTGTGTCTTTCCTACTAATTTTCCGGGTTGGATCGCCTATTACATTCTTTTACGGCATTTAACTTTTTTTTTTACAGTATTGCTTACAATTTGAACGCTGCACTGTTTTCTTTTACAAAAAAATATACGTACAGTGCAAATTAATTGTTGACATTGGTACAAACAATAAATATTTGTATTTTTTTTTTGTTAAATATGGGAATGATGTCCTTTTTAACTTCTATTTAACTATAGACTGGCCTCGTATGTCTTCCAAAATGGCCAAGGCCGTATTTTGACTAGTCTGGCTTGTGTTTTTTTCCTTTTTTTATAAGCATGGCCTTCTTGTGTTTGTTTTTTCCTACACCTAATGGGCCTAATTGAAGCCCATATTCCTAATACAGAGAAAAAATCTGATAATAGCTGGTAGAATCTATTTATATTTTTGGTCAACAATAGATATTCTATCTAAATAAACACTACTTTTTTTTACTAAATATTTCTCTTTTCCCGACAGGGATACCATTTGGAAGCTTACAGTATGAGAGAAATTAAAAAGGGTATACAAAGAAAGTACACACGCAGGTGCAGGAAGATAGTGTAACAGTCATAGTTGCAATCCTAGAATTGGAAGAAACCAAACCATGTTGAGAGATAAGATAATGTGGACGTGGAGACCAAAGGCGAATTGGTAGAGTAAAGACTATTTTTGTTTAAAGAGTTTATTACACTTGTATTTTTTTGTTTTGTTAATCAAGAGTTTATAATACTTCTAAAGCTTATACGGGTAACGTATATGATTGTATAGTCCAACCGTGAATGTGTGTGTGAGATTGCTTTGGACAGCACCTGAGTGCGCATATTGTCGAGGGGGTGGTTCGTGGCATAAGCCACCTAATATTTAGTTTAGGGTTTAAAGGTTTTTTTTATCTTTGTCTTTAAAAAATTTAATCAGATTTTTTGTCATTTATCATGTAACATATTCTTTAATTTATTATTAATATTTGTTTTTTCCCTCTATAATTTTATATCGGTTTTGAATATATAGTTTTAAAATATTTATTATATCTATTTTTTAATTTCGTTTAGATTTGAACCGGCTATATTATCTATATACAAATTAAACATTGTAAGATGCGAGAAACGTAAGAAAAAAAAACAACAACTGGAATTGGGATTTGGACCATTTGTTACAATCAAAATACAACATGTTTACGAAAGGAACACAAATGTTATGGAACTGGATCGAACAATTTTTGAGGAAATTTGAGGAATGTGTTGTATCGAAAATAATAAAAGAAGGCACGTGGGTCGATTAATGAATGCCATTAAAACCGGTATTTTAATTTATGGTCCCACGTTAATATATCTCCACCTCTAGTTTTCTTCATGCCTAATTCTTCCATGTATTTTCCTAAAATTTATTCAATTGATGGGCAGTTGTGACTTATGAATGTTCTATGTAATCGTCAGTATTTACATTTATAACCATTATATTTGTTCTCTACCACAAGTAATCATGATATTTCTACGGAACTATATTTTGGTCCACGATTGATGAAACCGACTATTTTAGTACTACACTCTATTTCACTTCGACTGTATATGATGGAAAAGACGATTAAACTGCTTGTGAACGGACAGTAATATGCCGTGGCTTATTTTTTTATTTTTTTTTCCTTTTGTGAAAGCGGTATATACACTAGTTGATGTGCTACAAATCAAAGCAATTAAGCAAAACTTGATTATTAGTCAAATTGGTAACAGTTAACACTAATTAAGACAAAAAAACTAAAATTACAAATTCCGTAATGCCATCGCACACCCCCAAAAAAATATAACAATAATAACACCAAGTAACAAACTTGATACTTACCATTTTTAACACACACAAAAAAATATTCTCGTGGTTTATATTGCTACATTAAATAAAATCATCCTAATGGTCTTTGCTCAACACCTAGCCACAGAAGATACTTGTAAATTCCTAATCTCCCTTAATCCCAAAATTCATATGCACTAGATGTAAGAATAATAATCCACAGCTTCTTCTATTTTTTTTCCTTTTCTTGATTCTTCATGGACATCTAGGGTTTTTTCCTGGACCTCCATAGTAAAAATAGTTACCCCACACATGATTCGTCCCACCTCTTATATCATAACAATTGGGATGATCTGCAAGAATCTTTAGATCTGAAACAGGAATAAGACTATTGTCCCAATCGACCATTTGGAGATTCCGGAAATAAGATGCTTTACCAAACCCTTCACCGGAGAAATGGCCACTACCCATTTGGGTCGAAGTATGCGAACCACCGGGTCGAGTGTTCACAATCTCGCCACCAAATTGGACCATGCTACCATGTTGCTTTAGATGCGTGAATAAAAACGCCGGCCAATATCCAACTAAAGCACCCGAACCAAATTGTAGCCACCAGTGACCGTGCTTTGGATCCTACACGTAGATTTTACAAGCTTGCATTATTATTTTTTGTTATTGTTACGTCTAAAACAAATTATAAAATTTTAAGATGTTACTAAACTAAACTCTAAAGTTATATATCTGAACGTTAATATTGTATAGTTATGGAAATTATGGACCTGTTTGACAGTCCAAAAATATATAACTCTGAAAAAATGTGATTGGAAATTTCCGGAGTTGCGGAATCATTCAACGATTATAAAACTTAACTAATTGAGTTTTAGCATAATTAAGTGTAAGTAAATTTTTTTTTTTAATAAATATGAATAGATATGTACATATGGAGAGATGAAGAAAATTACCTTCCAAATTAATAAGCTTATATCGAATTGTCCCCCTTTATACGAAGATCTAGGAGAAATGGCAGCTCCAATCGCAATTCTCCGGTTTGTTTGAACAAAACCGGAACACAACAAATTGTAGCAACCCGTTGTTCGGTATGCATCCGACTGAAAATCACTATCACTAACATTGTTAACCAAAATGTTAATTCAATCAAATTAATTACTTTAACATAAACTAAGTAAGAATGTTAAAGTCGGAGGAAACATTTACCGTCCAATAGGTAAAAAATCTTGGGTAAGTGTCACCGTACAGCTCCGGGCTAATCTGCCAACCGGCTTCAATGGTATTAAGATCGTGAGTGAACGAACCGGCAATAACCCAAATCTGAGAAAGACTGAATTCGTATTGGCTGGTGACACGTGGCGACCATACGTTTATGCTGGCTTTTGCTCCGTAGTATTGTTTCCCGGTTGCATATCCCACCGCATGCTATACAAAAATACAAAATTGTTCATTTGGTGAAAAATACAATAAAGTTCTACTGAAATTTCCATGTGTAGAATCGTAAAATAAAGAAAAGGAGCAGAGAATAAATTACTTAATTTTTTTTTACTTTATGATGTGAAAAGAGAATAATTTTAGTTATGTCACGCTTCTCTTTCTTTTTTAGTGCTTGAAAATAGACAGTCTTTTGAATTTTGGATACAAGAAGTAAGTGTTATGGTCGTGCAAAGAATTACGAAAAAGCTGGTTTTTGGTATCATTCTATTATCTTTTTCTTTATAGAAAAAAGTAAGAAACCTCTGACTTTTTTTTTTGCTTAATTATAGTATTAAAATGAGTACTTACTTCGTGTCCGTTACTGCTGGAATCTCTCCTCACGCGCCTAATTTTTTGACCAAATCTACGGACAGAACTTGCTCTTAACATGTCTTGTTCCGTTGTTCTTCTAATCGGAATCGTACCTTCCGGACAAGACTCGCCGGATATGCTCCACAATTGAGAATCTTCGTAGGATCCATTGTCATCTTTGTGGTTCCCTTTTGGGATCTCAGGCGGATCCTGAACAATACAAATTTGAAATCTTTGGTATGGTACTCATGAGAAAAGAAAATAAAAAGGAGAAGAAGAAGAAGAAGAGTAAAAGTAATTTACCATTGGTTTGTGTCCCTGTAAGAGAGGATGATCAAAAGCTGGTTGTTGATGAGTGGAAACACAATCTATTCTATCTCCATCTGAGCTCTGTAAACATGACACATGGAAAGAAGAAACAGAGTAAGAAACAGAGCAAACTCAGAGTATCGAAGCTTGCATGTTAATTGACTACTGTAAGCAGAGTAAATCCCTAAAGAATTGTTTTTTTTTCCAATGAATCAACTGGAAATAAATTCACTAAAGAGATACATTGAAAACTTGGGGGGGAATAGAGAAATTGCCTGAATGGTTTTAACGGCGGGCTTGTTGATCTTTTGTAGCTCTTGTCTAATTAGTTTCAGCTTCCGGAGCTCTTCTTGTGGCCGGAGAGTTTGATCCACGGCAGTGGAATTGGAGGGAGAAGCGGTGGAGGAAGAGGAGAAAGAGTAAGAGACGAGACAGAATAAAAGAATCAATCTAAGAAAGCTAAAGGAGACCATAGTAATAGACTTGAACAAAACTTGGACTTGGTTTGGAGAATGATGATAATATCTGATGTGTTGTTGTTTTCTTCTTGAGTGATCAAAAAGACAACATTTAATACGGTTTTTCATTGTTGTTCGTCTTCTTGATGTTACTGACACATCTCCCAACAAACCTATTAAACACATAATCACTATTTCTCTAAGAAACCCAGAAGATCAAAAGCAATAAAGAATGGAATCAATCAACTCAGCCACCTCCAAAAAATATTTATTAGGATTGTGTGTTGCGAAAGTTTTGAGCAAGTGGGTGGTGCATAAGGTGATATAAATACAGAGTTAGTGATGTATTCAAAGTTTCAAGGGTTTTGCAGATTTCTATAAAGTTTTTAAGTAGTGAATGATAAAAGAAGAGAGAGGGAAAGAGGTAAGAGAAGTAAACTTTATAATTATGTGAGAATGTTAATTTAAAGGGAAACTTGGATTTGGTGTGTGTGATCATTCTTTGGTTTGAAGAAAAGGGTCAAGTCAGATGAAATTGAGTACCTTTGAATTTGGGTTTCTTCAAACCTCTTTGCTTTCTTGTGTTTACTCTCTCTCTCTCCACTGTTTTTTGTTGTTGTTTCGTTACAGTTTATGTAGAGTACTGTACAAGTTAAATTTATGTCAGTGTTGTAACGAGAAAAAGTACGACGGAGTTAACAAATTCAATTCCACAATGTTGCTTGTAGAATAGTGAAATGTTTTGATTATAAATCTTGGAATTTCGAACAAACAACTATGTTGATTTTTAATTTAATTAAGAGAAGTCTGGAGTTTAAGGTACGTAATCTCAATCAATAGAAACCAAAATATAGTACTATATATGTTAATAGGCTTCTCTCCAGGCTGGAAAATAATACTATACCAGAAACTAATATTAGTAAATAATGTATGTTATTGTTGAGTAAATGATGAAGCGGTGATATTAATCTAATAAAACTCTGAATTTTCGGAGAAAAAGTTAGTTGATTCAAAAGCATCACAATAGCATAGTAAGAATTGCGAAATTGTCGAGACTCGAGAGTGTCCATTCTTTAAGCATAATCATATTGTCTCTCAAAATGGAGGAGTAAATTAGAACAAGCATGCATATAGACTTGTATCCATTTATAGGCAACTTATATTTTTTTGTCGAATACAGAAAATATAGAACATTTCACTATCGTGCAACTACAATATACAACAATAGTATAAGATAATAATTATAAGTGGGTCATTATAATAAAAAGGGGTCAATAGGTATTTAAGTTGGGGGAATTAAGTTGGTGCGGTCCTCGTAGGGACACATACACATTGATGATCGTTTGTTACTCCATTTATTATTAATGGGTCATCGCTAGCTCTCCTCTAGCTTTTCATCTCTCATTTTTTATATTTCTTTAAAAAACTACTGTGGAATATAATTTTGTCTCTTTTGAGATTTTGAGTCTTTACCATATTTATTTTTATTTTTTTTCCTTTAATGAATTACAGAAGCAGGGTTGGCCATATTTATAAAACTTATGATAAAGTGGGAAAAAGCTTATGACTTAGGTTTGCACAAAATGACCTTAATAATAGCTAATTTAAGTTTGAGCAGACAATCGCATTTATTTTCGATGATACAATTAATTCCAAACTCTCTTAATGCTTTTAACCCGAATGTAAAGTATATAAAGTTTTCCCCATCTTTAACTATCCCATATGACCTTTAAAATCTATAACTAGCTTAATTTTCATCCATATGTATATATATATATAATTCTATTTTTAAATTTATGAGTTTAGGAAATTTAAAAATATGCTTACTATACAAATTTAGAGGTAATGATATGAATGTGTATAAAACAAGGATATATTCAGTATATATGTGTGTGTGTTTGTATACACACAAATAATTCAAATTTATGCATATCCAAAAAAGGATTAATGGTTGGGCCATTCGCATGCCTGCACCTATATATAAATACGTACGTAGACTCGTAGAGACGCAGACAGACATAGTTGTAGCATATAAATTATGAAGAATCCGATTCATATCAGATCATGTGGCCTATAACAATTCTGGTTTAGTTTAATATGCTTGTATCTATACACACACGATATGATCGATCAAACTGATAAAATGTTCTAGCTTTGAGGAGAATATTGTAAGAAGATAAATAATTTTATACCAAAAGAAGAAGAAGATAAATAAACGAATATATATACTGAAGAATCTATTATAAAAGGTCTTCTATTAAGCGGGAGAATTTAATTCCTGTCAACGAAAAGAATAGCATCAGGCAATAGCTTTGGTGGCTCATAGGAGCACTATTATATATATATATATATATATGTTTTTCTTGCTATCATATATTAGTATATGTGAATCTTTGAATCATGACCCATGAGGAGAATTATTGCGACCACTAATTGGAAAATGAATCACTACATATTTGCATTGTTGACCGCTTATCCAAGAATACATAATTATCTTTTCACATTAGCTTTATGCTTACCAAAGTTTTTGACGTATGGCTCTCTAAGTATCTAAATGTATAACGTCGGATTCAGCTTTTGAGCAGAAGGTTAGCGAAACAGATGTTTTAAAAGTCAATTTATATTATTGTCGTTTTGGGATCATAGATTGTTTAGCAAAGAGTGATTTGAAAAAATCTAAATGTTCAAATTTTCTATAAATAACACAAACCATATTAACATTCATTTCCTAGTACAAAATTATTGGGCCTAAATATCTCTTAAAACTTAAGACAATTGAAAAGAGAATATAATTTATGGTCTTAGCAAATAAATAAATGGAGATATATGAGAAAAGCAAGTGACAAAGTCATGGGGCTTTGATCAGTCTTCTGTTTGCCTGACGCTACATAAGTATTTGCAATAATAGAAGATAAGCTATGTGTGATTAAACTTCGAAGAATTCAGATTCTTAGCAGAATCAAATTGAGTCACTAATTAAATATAGAGAAAATAATTCCAATAATGGACACAGATTCAAAATTCCCCTGATCAAAATGAAAATGTTTATAACATGATATTGTCGTTCTCATACTCCAGAAAACTAGGCATAATTCAACAATGCTTATTCCGCATCATAAGTTCTAGTACACCAATTATGTGTAAACGAATATAAATAATGAAAACTAAATATATAGCATTTAATCTGTAATATAGTACAGTGATAGTCTAGATTCGTTTTAACTAAGAGAGAGAGAGAGAGAGAGAGAGAGAGAGAGAGAGAGAGAGAGAGAGAGAGAAAGAGAATGTGAAGAAAAAGAGGAATATTGAATCAAAAGTAGATACAACAATTTGATGTAAGAGCAATGATGGTGTCTAAACTCTAAAGCCGTCCCATGCTCAGCTTTTTCTTCCACAAGGTTAAATTTTTGGGTTAGCTAAGATTTCATTAAGTATTTGTTACATGTACCCTCAAATATTTATATATATAGTATACTGTTCAGCATTCAACTATGATTACTCATCATTTTGTGAATAAGGTGTTTCACAAAGCGGCGTGATTATTACTCATTTTTTTGTTTGGACCATTCACATTATTACCACTAACATCATCATGATGCACATGGTGATTAATGTCTGCATATGTGTACCCGTCGCTCATATATTGGGCTTTATATGAGCTTCCCGACCCATCCGGCTACTCTACTCCAAATGTCACATATTTTAATAACAGCGTCAATACTTATTATTATTATTATTATTATTATTATTATTATTATTATTAATTTTCTTTTGTCATTTGTGGATAGCAAAGGGAATATTGGTCAACTTGCCCAAATTCTTCATTTAGTAGGAAAGTATATTTCCTATCTTGGGTAATTAAACCCAGACAATATATTGATTTAGAGTATTTGAGTTCACTAGATCATCACCTCTTATCAGCATTTTATGTTTGATACATTATCCATAAGTTTGAGAATAATACAGAAATAAAATTACCGTGCAGAAACAAACTTACCATATTTGAAAATATCATAACAGTTTTTCTTCAAATTAATCAATTAAAATATTTATGATGATAATTTTGCTAACTATATTTCTTGAAGTATTAATATAAAACTAAATTAATCTAAAATCAATAAATTGAAATTTATAAGTAGTTTTTAAATATTTAAAAACCAAACGCTATCAAATATATGTATATATATATAGTATTAAATGAAAACAGATTATAAACTTTCAGTTGAACTAATATTCCAACTTTGTTGCAATCAGAGCTAAAATTGTACCAATAAAAAAAGTCACTACTAGTTATATTAAAACCTGTGGTAATGAGATACGCTGAGAAGAAATAGAACATGATGTGTTTGTCATAACAAGCAACCAATATTTCCCTCTTTAATCACACGATGTCCAAACATTCCAAAACTGTACACGAATCTCCCTGGATATTTTAATCAAGCAACATGAGTCCCTCCAAAAAAAAAAAAAAACTGCCATAATTAAAGATCAAACGTTTTCCCCTTCTTTTTCTTTGGTCAAGTTAAAATACTTTCTCCCAAGAATCACATTTTGCTTTATCATTATTGTTTTACGAGGGTAGAGAGCGCCAAGCAATTATCAGCCATTTCATGCAAAATGCTTGTGGATTTGGCAAAGACGTTTGACGCCTTAGCACCGCCCATAGCGTCGTTGCACGTATCAAAGTCTGTCAAAGAGGCACTAAGATTGATGTTAAGGCTAAACCCATCATTCTCTTTGATGTTCTTCAACGCCTTTTGTAAATTATCAAGTACTGTCGTAGTTTGAGTAACAAGTCTGAAGTCCTCCGCTGCTTTTTCGGCCATTTTTTGCGGCTTTTTTGGCCTTGATCGTTCTTTTCATCAGCTCTCTTATGGACACTTCCGTTGCTTAACGTTCTTTTGGCCCTTCACCACTGATCTGCACAACACCTTAAAATCTGAAACAGAACATGGATCGCGCCCACCTCGCTTTTGCCGCCGAGCCATTGCTGCGCCGCTTTGGCTCACTGTCAGGAGGAGGACCACCGCGGTCGCAAGGTGGAGATATGTAGACATTTTTTCTTTCTTTATTTTTGTGTAGAACTGTTGTGGTGTTTGAACACCGGTTGTTGATTATTTGAACGGAGAGAGGGAGAATAGTTATGTATAAAAATGAATAAGCTAAACAAAAATGGGTAATTTTAGTAAGTTTTTTTGAGGAAAAGAATTGAAATAATTTGGCACCGGTGATTTAGAGAGACATTTCAAAATTAGTGCGCTATTTGATTAGATATTACCTTATTATGATGGGGTTTTCCCCAAAATTTTGTTTTTGTTACAAGGAAATGAATTGTGCTTATAATTATGCATCGAAATAGCTCTGCTAGCTAATCAAACAACTTACAAAATGGCCTCTTGCTTGATTTCTCACTCCATTCTTATTTGGGCTTTTTCTGTTCTAAGTTGATCAATGGCAACAACTGTCGGTCCATATTTCTTGTGGGCTGGACCATGCGATTATTAGTAATTTAGTTGGTTTAGATTGCAGATTTGTTCCTTCTTTCTCCGCTACTTATATACAATATACAAAAAAAATTATGAGAGTTTTCAAATAGTATAGAGTATATAAATTTGAACTCAAAAGATAACATAGAAACAACATTAAAGTTTAATACAAATCATTGACTTATATGATCGTATGGGTTGCAATTTTATTATAAAAAGAAAGTAATGTTTTTATATTGTTTGTCCCTTGAGCAAAAAATAAAGTATATATTCATTACTTATAAATCTTAACTATATTATATCTTATGAGTATGAAAGGGAGAGTTTCGTTGTGGAAAAACTTAATAAATTTAGTCTAACATACTAATTTATTCTTCTACTTAATTTGATGTGATTTTGACAAATGACTCTCATGGCGAAAGATGATTATGATTATTGTTTCACTAACAACTTAGTCAAAAAAGTAATTGTGGTGGGTAATGAGTAATGGATGGCGACTTAGCGATTAATGCGCACCCAGCTAAACGTAAGTGAAAGCTGCATCTTTTTATAAATGCCAAATGTCAACCAATTCTAAGATCTTTCAAAGTCGTAACTATACATTTCCGTTGGCCGACTAAAGAGAGGTCTTGGAAGTTGGAACATAGCTAAATCTTAGACTCAAAATGCATAATTTCATCGGTAAACAGCAAAAGGAAAAGTACAATACAATATCACTTGTCAAATCAATACACGGTTTAGTTATCTTAGAATAGAATGACATGTCTTTAAAATAGATCTCAATCAGAGTAAAGATTTTGTATTTGCACGAATAAATTAATGCAAGTATACATGAATACGATAAGTATGGCTTGGACTTCTTACATTGGATAGTTGAAAGTTGACGCTCATTTTGACTCACAGGTTAGTTCTTTGGTCCTAGACGACGCGCACTACGGGACCCACCTGTTTCAAAACATTTTTTTTTTCTATATAGAAATTTCGACGACGATTTTCCGAATCTGTATCAATAATTTCACAACCTTATATTCACTTTTTAGATTTATATATGTTATGACCCGTCAGACGAATCGAGATCTTGCGTTGAATTAGTCACAAACTTGCGATTACGTTTTGTAGTTTGCTTGATCTATATGACTAAAATGTTATTATGATAACTATTGTATTGACTTAATTATGCAAATAAATACGAAAGAGCACAGAAATTTTTACCTAATTCAGTGTAAACAAAGTTCAACAACGTTTAATCTTTAGACCTATATATCCATATATTTTGTAAGCCACATTGTAAATATATACACAAATTTCTGTGTGCTTTTTTCTTAAGCAACTATTTTCTAAGATCTTTGCCTATTATTAATTAAACGAAGAAAAAAATATTGTTTAGTTCACAACCATAGTATATCTTAGCATCTTGCAAAGATACAAAAGGCTTTATATATGTTCACATATCCTCATGGAAAATTACATACACAATACTGTGGTGGTTCCTTATTAACTTAAAGTCTTGAACTAATACGCAGTTTTCAAAAACCGATGATTGAAGGTTTGACAGAGATATTTCTATCCTTTTCACAAAATTCAACAAATTCAGAATATGCGCCAAATTCAGATAAATCAAGGGTTGAAAAAGATAGTCAAATATACTTTGCAATATAAAAAAGAAGATAACTTTCGCATCCCACATATATTGCTTTATCTACGGACGACCTCTAGAACACGGAAGAGAGCTTACACCATTGCCCATTACGTTGATTTTGTTTTCTCCAACTCTACTACTACAAAATAAAAACAAAGAGAGTCTTGGAGGAAATATCCGGAAATTAACCCAAATTTTAGAAGATTCACAAATTGATCCTCAAACTTTAGGTTTAGTTTCATGTCACCCATGTTGAGTTTGTTAGAATTGGACTTGTAATAATTGGTATCAAATTTGAACTTCCTTATTCACATCTGAACTGCAACAACATTTTTTCAACGATACAAATCTAATTTTATCATATCATCAAAATTATGATCCCAAAAATGAAAAGCTAACATATAAGACATGAGAAAATTTGACCCCAAAAAGAAAAAGAAAGCTATTGCAACAACTATTATTAATTTATTATAAACCGAAACAGATTTTTTATTTATTTTGGTTTGGCAGAAGAAAACGGATAACAAAACAGAACATAAAAAGAAAAAGTGACAAAAGCGATGACGTCATGCATCATCCATCAACCGTTGGACCATTAAAATAGATCATAACTCCGCACGGTGTCGTTTTTCATTTTCACATGATCGTTATCTTTCGTTGAATGATCAAAAGACATAACTATCTCGTTGACTTCTCTTACAAGAGCAAAACTCAAAACTGGAAAATTTCATTCTGACCCAAACAACTACAGTCGAAGAAATTCAATTACAACTTTTCGATCGTACATCCAAAATCGTTAAAAGAAAAAAAAAACAGAAAGATCAAAAACATCTAAACTTAGATGCCGATTCTTTCTCTTTCCTCTGTACATCTTTTAATTCTTGTTCTTCTTCTACTTCTGGGTTTACTCTTAAACCCTGCGGTTTCAGATTCTAGAGGAGAGAAGGCGACTCAGATATGCAACAGCAACAAAACTACGCCGCCTCAGCAGAGAAGTCTCTTTGTCACGAACTTCCTCGCCGCCATGGACGCCGTTTCTCCACTCGTGGAATCTAAAGGTTACGGCCAAGTGTTCAACGGTTCCGGAAATTTAACAGTCTATGCTTATGGAGAGTGTATGAAGGATCTTGATAAGAAAGATTGCGATTTGTGTTTCGCTCAGATCAAAGCTAAAGTCCCTCGTTGCTTACCTTTTCAAAAAGGTACTCGAGGTGGTCAAATCTTCTCTGATGGCTGTTACATTAGGTTTTATTCTCTCTCACACTCATTTCAATTGCAGGTTTTTATTATAGTGTTTGATTGATTGTATCGATTTCATCCTTGTTTAGGTACGACGACTATGATTTCTTTAACGAGACTTTAAGCTCACAAGACAAGACAATTTGTGAGGAAAAGGAGATAACCGGAGTAAACCGGACGGTATTCCGGGATAACGCTGCGGAGTTAGTGGGGAACATGAGCTTGGAAGCGGTTAGAAACGGTGGTTTCTACGCTGGTTTTGTGAATAGGCGTAACGTGACGGTTCATGGTCTAGCTCAATGTTGGGAGCCACTTAACCGTAGTGGTTGTGTTGAGTGTTTGAGTAAAGCTTCAGTGCGGATTGGTTCTTGTTTGTCTAATGAAGAAGGTCGAGTTCTTAGCGTTGGTTGTTATATGAGATTTTCTACTCAGAAATTTTACAACAATTCTGGAAATTCCTCATCCGATGGGGATGGTGGTAAGTAAATAAGCTTTAAAATGTGATTAAAATTTTCTGACATTTATGGAATGTTAAGGGATATTCTTGATTAAGCAACATTATTTGTTGATCAGATCATAACCATTTGGGAGTGATTTTGGCGGTGACATCTTCGGTTGTGGCTTTTGTTCTGTTGGTCTCTGTTGCTGGTTTCTTGTATAGAAAGAAAAGCGTCAAGAAGCAAAGGGGTTTGTGACTTCTAAATGCTTCAAATTGGTTTAAGAATATATTAGTATTGGAGTTTGAGTTTGAGTGATTATAGTAAAGTTTAAAGTCTTGATCTTAACAAAGACTTGTTTCTTGTGTAATGTAAATGTAGAGAAGAAGCAACTAGGGTCATTATTCATGCTTGCGAACAAATCTAATCTCTGTTTCTCCTATGAGAATCTTGAGAGAGCCACCGATTACTTCAGCGACAAAAATAAGCTAGGACAAGGAGGATCTGGCTCTGTCTATAAGGTAAGTTGTGTTCTTACTTTCCAAGATTCTTCTTCAGATGATGTTCCTACTCTTCAGTTAGTTAATTCTTTACCTTATTTCTGTGGAATAGGGAGTTCTTAGTAATGGTAAGACTGTAGCAGTAAAGAGACTCTTCTTCAACACAAAGCAGTGGGTTGATCATTTCTTTAACGAAGTTAATTTAATAAGCCAAGTCAATCACAAGAACCTTGTGAAACTCTTGGGATGCAGCATAACTGGACCTGAGAGCCTTCTGGTCTATGAATACATTTCGAATCAAAGCCTCCACGACTATTTTTTTGGTTTGTTTTTATCAATCCTAAACCTTTTTATAAGGTTACCATGTCTTAATGGATTTTGATTGATCTTTTCTTACTTACTTCTTTTTTTGGTTCAGTAAGAAAGGATGTTCCACCGTTGACTTGGGCGAAAAGATTCAAGATTTTACTTGGAACAGCAGAAGGAATGGCATATCTACACGAGGAGTCGAATCTGAGAATCATACATAGAGATATTAAGCTGAGTAATATACTTTTGGAAAATGATTTTACTCCGAGAATCGCTGATTTTGGTTTAGCTAGGTTGTTTCCAGAGGACAAGAGTCATATCAGTACAGCCATCGCCGGTACACTGTAAAGTCTCAATACTCAATTCATATATTTTTCACCAAATTTTCGATCTTTGTGTGTTTTCTGAAGTTACTCACTTGTGGAAACAGAGGCTACATGGCACCAGAATATGTGGTACGAGGAAAATTGACTGAGAAAGCAGATGTCTACAGTTTCGGAGTTCTTATGATTGAAGTTATAACCGGAAGACGTAATAATGCCTTCTCACAAGACGCGAGTTCGGTCTTACAAACGGTAAATAACTCTCTAAGCATTTTCTTGAGATGGATTGATTATAGGCTTTTTAAAGCTCAAGCCCTTTTCTTGAATCTTGAAAAACATATTTTAGGTATGGAGTTGGTACAGAACAAGCAATGTGATAGAGGCAGTGGATCCAGTTTTAGGGGATAACTTCAACAAGATGGAAGCGTCGCGTTTGCTTCAAATCGGGCTTCTTTGTGTTCAAGCCGCGTTTGATCAACGCCCTGCGATGTCTGCGGTTGTGAAAATGATGAAAGGGAGTTTGGAGGTTCAAACGCCAGCACAACCGCCGTTTTTGAATCCAGGGAGTGTAGTAGAGATGAGAAAGATGATGATGACTCCCACGACTGATCAGTCTCAGTCTTCAGGGTCGAGGAGTTACATTACTGAGAGTTCGAGCTTCTTTGAACCTAGATGAGCTATAGATAACTATATCGTGTTATGTTAGGATCTTTTTGTGTGGATTCTGAATCACCTGCGTGGTATGTACAAAAGTTGAGATGCATTTTAATCGTGTATAACTATTTGAGTGTTTATGTATGAGTCACGATAATGTCATATAATGTAGGTAGGAGGTGAACAATGTAGAGCTCACATGGTGGGAATGGTTAAACCTAAGTGATTTATTTGGTAGGTTTTTAAATAATCTATCATCTATAATACAATTATCGCGTTTGTTCTTCAGTATATTAAAAATTTTAAGCAAAGCAATAATTTATTTGCGTTTTAACTTCACAAAATAATTTATAAATGAGATAAATGCGTTACTATATGTAATGCAACCACTAATGCAAAAGAGGTCGGTGGCGTATGTATACTCAAGAAATCAAAGTCCCTTTTAATTTATTTATTTTACTAATTCGCTTTTGAATATAGGTATGAAACATACTATTAAATCACAGTTTTCTGGTCAAGAAAAATATAAAAAATAAATTATATGTTACCTTTTTCTGCTCAACATAATTTATAAGAACAATTTTAACAGTAAATGTCCAACCACTTCTCATTTCCTTTGTAAATTGATATTTGACTAAAACATACAATAGCAAGTTATTAAACGGTTGTTTGTTTTCTAAATTTTTTTAGAAATTTTCTAGGCAGCATTAGTATTTCTTTATTTAAAGTACATAGTAACGTCAGGTTTTATCCATTTAATCTTAATTTTCGAAAACCGTCTTACTCTTTTTTTAATTGGTCAAGAATGTTGTCTTGCCAACACTATACAGTATGGACATATATGAAGATATTTTGTTTTCCTTGAAATATTCAGAAAACTGAATTTATTGGGAGGTATGTCGAATTGTTGATAAGATTATGTGGTTTTTAATGAAGATGATAAATGTAATCGGTTATAGAGATTGTCTAAAACGCCTAATTATTAAAGCCGAACCGGCTCCACTCCAAATTAGTTCTGTTAGAATAATTGGTCTCACCGTTTCTAAGTTTATGAAAACCGACAACTATTTGAATGAAGACAACGACATCAACCATGATCAAGCTTGGTTTGGTTTCTAGATGTGAATCCAAGACTAATTTCCACATACATAAGTCTATCTCTCTCAAATAGTGAAATCCAAAAGCTCATTATAAATTTTACTTTTTTGACTAAATCAGTAGAGAGAGAATGAGACAGCAAATTGCGTTGACTATTATTACAAACCCAATAGATAAAAAAAGTCAAAGCTGTTGAAAATTCTTCTCTTAACAAATTCTTCAATTTCATCATTCGGAATCTCAATTTCATATCTTGAAAACAGAACCTTTGATCTGTTAAAAAAAAATCACTTTCATCTCTTTCAATTAATCATGAAGAAAGAATCAAGCCATCTTCATCCTCTGTATCTTCCTTGTCTCCTGATCATTCTTCTTTCATCACTCCGTTTAATCATCGGAGACGCAAGAGCTCGAGCCGTTAAAGTCACATGTTCACCTCTCCTTGAACACAACGCAACTGCGTACGTCCCCAATTTCGTCGCCACAATGGAAAAAATCAGCCAACAAGTACAAACTTCCGGTTATGGAGTTGCTCTAACCGGTTCAGGACCTGATGCTAACTACGGTCTTGCACAGTGCTATGGAGATCTTTCTTTAAACGACTGTGTACTCTGTTACGCAGAAGCACGAACGATGCTTCCACAGTGTTATCCACAAAACGGAGGAAGAATCTTTCTTGATGGATGTTTCATGAGATCTGAGAATTATAGTTTCTATAATGAATTCAAAGGTCCTGAAGATAACATTGTATGTGGAAACACAACGAGAAAGACTGATACTTTTGGTGATGCGGTGAGACAAGGACTGAGAAATGCTGTTGCTGCAGCTCCTGTGAATGGAGGGTATGCTCGTGCGTCTGCAAAAGCGAGTGAATCTGAATCTGCGTTTGTGTTGGCGAATTGTTGGAGAACTTTGAGTCCTGATTCTTGTAAACAGTGTTTGGAGAATGCTTCTGCTTCTGTGGTTAAAGGTTGTTTGCTATGGTCAGAAGGACGTGCGCTTCATACTGGATGTTTCCTTAGGTACTCTGATCAAGATTTCTTGAACAAGATTCCAAGAAACGGAAGATCCAAAGGTGAGACGAGAAGATATGTGTTTTCTACAGAATCGCATTCGCTTGATGATGATCATAACTAACAATTTTGGCGGATTTATTTAACTTTTTTGCAGGCTCTGTAGTAGTGATTGTGGTCTCAGTACTTAGCTCTGTGGTTGTATTTATGGTTGGAATAGCAATAAGTGTTTATATCTGTAAACGTCGGACTATACAGAAGAAGAGAAGAGGTCAGTCTTGTTTCTTATTTCTGATGAATCGATTTAAGAAGAGTTGATTTACAGAGATTTTTGTGGTGCTTTTGCAGGATCAAATGATGTTGAGAAAATGGCGAAAACTCTCAAGGACAGTAGCTTGAACTTCAAATACTCAACATTGGAGAAGGCTACAGGTTCATTTGACAGTGCAAATAAGCTTGGGCAGGGTGGATTTGGAACTGTCTATAAGGTATGAGTATGTATAATCATAGCTCTATCTTGAACTATCTGTATCTTGTTATAAAGCAAATGAGTGATCTAGTGGAATCTCTTTGGGTTTAGGGGGTTCTTCCAGATGGACGAGATATCGCTGTGAAGCGGTTATTCTTCAATAACAGACATAGAGCAACAGATTTCTACAATGAAGTGAACATGATCAGTACTGTTGAACACAAGAACCTTGTAAGGCTACTTGGTTGCAGCTGTGCAGGACCAGAGAGCCTCCTTGTCTATGAATACCTTCAGAACAAGAGTCTTGATCGATTCATCTTCGGTAAGTAACTGTAACTACCATTTTGATGAGTTTTATTTACCTGATCCTAGAATGCATAATCACACCAAAACCGTCTTCATTATTTACTTTTGCAGATTTGAACAGAGGGAAAACGTTAGACTGGCAAAGAAGATACGTGATCATCGTTGGAACTGCTGAGGGATTGGTGTATTTACATGAGCAGTCAAGTGTGAAAATTATTCACAGAGACATAAAAGCAAGCAATATTCTGTTAGATTCAAAGCTTCAAGCTAAAATCGCTGACTTTGGACTGGCTAGATCGTTCCAGGATGATAAGAGCCATATTAGCACTGCTATTGCAGGGACCTTGTAAGTATACAGTCTTTCGTAATATTTGATTTTTGTTACTTGGAAAACTTAAAATGTTTGAACTGATCTAATACTTGTGAAATCTGTAGAGGTTATATGGCTCCAGAGTACTTAGCACATGGTCAGTTAACAGAGATGGTAGATGTCTACAGCTTTGGAGTTCTTGTATTAGAGATTGTAACTGGAAAACAGAACACTAAAAGCAAAATGTCAGATTACTCAGACAGTTTGATTACAGAAGTAAGTTATATACTAATTGGGACTTGTAATAGTCAGACAGATTTAGCTTCTCATACTAATTGTGATGTTATATTTTTGAAGGCATGGAAACATTTTCAGTCAGGAAAGTTAGAGGAAATATATGATCCAAACCTGAATTGGAAGAATCAGAATGATATTCACGTCATCGAAAAGGAGATGTTAAGAGTTTTTCAAATAGGACTCTTGTGCACTCAAGAAGTCCCGTCGTTAAGACCATCGATGTCAAAGGTGCTGAATATGCTAAAGAACAAAGAGGAAGTATTGCCATCGCCAAGTAATCCTCCGTTTATGGATGAAAGAGTAATGGAATTTAGAGATGGTTCTGATGGTGATTCAGCTGCATGTGCATCTCTTGCCACAGTCTCACAAAGTTCCTTTTATGGTAGATGAATGAGCCTTTGAAGAAAATGTATATGAACAACTAAAAACATAAATTTGAGTTGTGTATAAAATAGTGAGAGAAGCTAGTTAGTATATATATAAACAGATATGAAATTGAGTAATCTTTATATCATATGAAGCTATGGTAATAGTAAGTAGTAGTACTAATACACATGGAAATTACAAAATAGAAGTAGTCCATGTATCAAATAACTTGTGGAGTGGAAGGAGACATAACCAATGGGTAGATATGTTGTGAAGCTTGAGAAAAATACAAAATGACTGAACAATATAAATCGATTCAGCCAAAATACGATACTCGTGGGCTAATGGGTCTCACAGGATCCAATAAGTCTAATATGGCTCATTAAGGCCCCAGATAGAATAAATACAGTATACTGCAAGTTTCAAAATAATTTTGAGCATTGACCCTTGCCTCGTCCAGAATCCTTTCTAATTTCACTAATGTGATCTCTTGTGCCAGTGCATTTTGATTTTCATTGCTTTACGGAATGTGGATATTTTAGTCATGGTGCTCATTAAAACTCATGTAACAGATGGTTGATAGCATTACCCATAAGATTAGATAAACCAGTTTTTTTTTTGTCGGACAATGAAGAGAAATTGATTAAAAAAAAAAAAATTAGTCAGACACATCGTTCTATCTAAGTAGGTTTAACACAAATAAGGAACATTTTAGACTAGTGGAGGATTTGTGAGATAATTTTGCTACTAATTTTTTAATACAACGCTTATCTAAACGTTGTGGCCAAGAAATATCATTCATTTGCGATGAAGTCCCACGTACCAAAACTTAAACTCTTTCTTTTTTTTTTTCTTGTAAACAAATGTAAAATTATAACTACTACGCATTATGTCAATGCACAATCTCCTGTCCCTTTTTCATTCCTCAGTAAAGAGTGTCTCAGTAGAATCATCCATCATCGCGAATGGCATGTTCTCTGAAGGCTTCCAATGACGTTTCCTTTGGTTTATAAACCAATTGTTTATTTGTTTTTGATCCAAACCCGTTTCTTCAGCCAGAGATATTTTGTCACTTTCCTGCACACATTTGAAAAGAGTTGAGATACGTAAATACTAACGCATCCAAATTTTAGTCTAGAATGCAAGGTTAGGGTGGAATCAGAAAGGCCCTCAAGCCTCAAAGGAAAGGCACTTACAGTGGGGTAAGGCCATTTATAATGAACGTTCCACCAATCAAGCAACGCTTGTCTTGCTTCTCTTGGTAGCTTCCCTTTCTTCTTCTTCTTAGAGAACTTGAGTTTCAATGAACTGATATGGCTACCGAATTTACGCAGCAGCTGGTCCTTGAGAGCCCGGTCATTGCTTCTTTGTTGGCTATCCTGAGCTGCTACGTCATCATCTTCTCTCAGTTCCTCATCGGATGAAACAGAACCATCATCTATTCATATCAGAGAATATTGTCATGCAAAAGATGAGTAATGCTTAGCTCCCACGTATGAGCCAAAGAGATGAAAACATAAAAAATGTACTATAAGTATAAGAGAACGTATGGCAGTAATTTAAAAATGTAGAAAACAAATTCTACCACTAATAAAAAAAACTATCAAACATAGTTAAAACTTAACAGTAAGATACTAGAAGGCTCGGCTAAATGGCTGTGGCTAAAACAGTTAAAACAAGAAAAGATCCAAAAAAAAAAAGCATAAAAAGTGATCAGGGGTAAAAGAGGGAAAACAAGAATAGCAAGAGAATATCGAGGTTTCACAAGACCCGGGCCGCATAGATAAATGATCAGTCAAAAACTGTCGCAGTTACTGAACAGTTATAGCTTCCATTGCCACTCAAATGCTCCTTGGGGCTTACCACTGCCCACCTGAGTCACGACACGTATCACCTTTCTGACACATTAGTGACCCCCGGAAAAAACGCTTCCCTAACATTTATAATCTTTTTCATTATGCTACTACACTACTGACCCCTATGTTGCTGCCACCAAAGAGGGCATTAATGCCAAAGAAGAAATGTCAAACAGTAAGCATGCAAAAAATGAGGAAAGGTACGATATTATAGAATAAACAAGTTTTTCAAAATCAATATCCCTGAAGATATTAGTTTCGCTATACACACAAGGTACATCTTAAAATCAGACATGTTAAAAAAAAAGGTTTTACTTAGACACGTTGGATGATCCCTAGAAACTCGGACAAAAGATAGTTCACACTCCCATAGTGTTCAACCTTTGCTTATTGAGTGAGGCATGTGCAATAGTAATTTGGTTTGTTCTCATACTAGTAGTCTAATTTGGTTAATAACATCAATGCAGAGTAAAAACGACAATATGCACAGATACGAAAGATAAATAGTCTTATAAACCTCCCAAAAAAGGTAGACATGTGGAAATAGCATGGCCCAGCAAGGGAACAAACGCACAGAGGAAATGACAACCACTAAGCAACAGTTGAAAAAGATGGGAAGAGAGAGAGAGAGTAGTGAAGCATTAGTCATAGAGATGATTGTTTCGTACAGAAGTGAAACCCCATGTCTCCACCCTATTTTCTTCTTCTTTTTTTCTACCTTTTCCTTTATAGTCAAATATTATCGGAAAAAAAAATCAAATCAAATCAAATTTAATTTAAAAAAAGATTAAAAAGAGAGAGTTGCGTTTGGGTAAGACCACCATCATTAGTTATCTCCATTAGGGGGTCTTTATTATTAATTAATAAAGACAGAAATTAGCATTTGTTTTTAAAAAAAAATTCTTCCAATTAACTAACGACACGTGGCGAAGACCCTCTTCAGTATCTCTCTAGACCCCAATATCTTCAGTATCTATACTGTTTGATATTTTTTTCATTTAAAAAATCTGAAGACACTCTAAAAAAATAACCGATGGACCTGCTCTAACAGAGTAATACACGGGAGTCCATGTGACACCCGAACACCAAATGCACTTGCCCTTTTCTTCCATTTCCATCTTCTTCTATTTAGATATTAAAAAGTCTAAAGGTTTCTAATTCAAGCTTATCACTCACTCAATTCCTCTTCTATTTTCTTTTGGTGTTAAAAAGCTATAATATATAAGCAAACAGATTATTAGTATATACATGACTAATGCAGATATGCAAAACGATGGACATGACTCCCTCAAACGATTCAGGAATGGATGCTCAAACAATGAAGACCTAAGTATGGATCTCATTGTAACTAATGGGGTAAAAAGCATGCCCAAGATTGATCTTGACGGCAGAAGCTTAAACCAACTTATCAGGTGTCACAAACAGAATAAGATGCTTGCCAAAATGAGTAAACTACGAAACGTGTCATTAAGCACAATACAGAAATAACGAAGAAAAGAAGGGGAAATATAATTGTTATGACAAACATCAGTGGACTAAAAAGGATTGGTTTATTCCTGAAGCGTATTAGCACGGAAAGAAACCAAAGCACGTGACCCAGAAAACTGCAGGTGAAAAGAATGCATAACGAGCTTTTTATTAGTTCAAGAATATATATATATATATATTTTTTGTTCAAGAAGAATTTAGTTGAAAAGAAATTAATTTATCAAGAGTTTGGAAACGAGAAAAATATACTGGCCAAGGAAAAGATGCTCAGAAGGTAATATATTTTTGGTCAATTAAAAAGTATTTAAATGAGAGTATTACTCAAAAAAGTTAAGTGGTACGCCAACTAATAAAAAATACGAGTATAAGCTGAACATTCGTCTACTAAAGAAAATTCAAGCTGAAGTGATCTGTTTTTATAACTTTTGGACATGATTTCATATGAAAACTCCAATTATTTAACTAAGCTGATAAGTATTAACAACTTTAAGACATTAAACAACGATAACAAAGTATACAACCTATGAACCGAATCGAAGCTGTTTTGATATCTATATACAAGAAAAGTACGATAACAAGAAATCTGTAAAAGCAGAAACCCACTATTTTTGGTTCCATTTCTTTCCAGCTAGCTCTTATCAGGTGGCAGCTGAAGAAATGATTTATTTAAAATTCCTAAGATAGAGGAAGGTTTTGTTTACTTGGCCTAAAAACACCCATAATTCTGACAACGCTAACGTGGCTAGTACATTAATGTGAAACCAAGAAAAATCTAAGTTTTTGACATAATTGAAAGGTTTTAGGTTATTTTAATATTTTTAAAATATATTTATACATTATATTAAACTTTTAAATAATATTATTTTTTAAATTATAGTAAATATATGAAAATATAAGATTAATAATTTATTTTATGATTTTTATTTATAATTTTAACATAATTTATTATGAAACATCAGAAACTATCAATATAAATGTCTGAATAACAAAAACAAAAAAATTTTATACTTGAAAATTTAAAAATAATTAGATTATAGATGATTATGCCGGAAATAATCGGATTAGACGAGAATTAATCGGATTAGGTGGAGATTAATCGGATTAGGTGGGGAGTAATTGGTTGACTGACTTTCTCGAGGAATTAATCATTAATCGAGATGGCGAGGGTGGAACTAGTAAGTAGACAGAGTGTAATCGGAGTTAGACGGGAGTTTTAGAACAAGGGTTTTAACCCATATAAATCTAGAATAGCTACACAAGGCAACTAAAGCAGCCCTTTAAGAAAAACCTATATTTGCCATTTTTGGACAGCTTGCAAAAGCATGATTGAACTATACATTGTCTAAGCATCTTAATGCATGTCGATCATTTATTTACTCACGTAAATTCCAACAAATTACAACACGACAAACATATTAACCACGACATGCATAAAATACAAGCCACTTGGCCATGAAACATTCTTTTCATGGCCATTAATTATAACCTCTATGCGCATGAGCTCAGATTATTGAAACTTGAAATTTAACAGAGATTTTTTTGGCATTTCTAGCTAAAGTAACACAAAATCCAACAACTTAACCTGATCAAGAAACTTTGTTGGTGTACTAAATCAGATGGATTCATGAAAAATAAGCACACAAGAGGTGATATTGTGCATGAAATGAGCATACCAGACGACATTGACTTCAAATGTACGACTCTTAAGAGTAGTTGTCTAGTTGATTGCCAACTATACCCTCCCTTTCATTGTAAATGTAGTTTTTCACACAGATTGAAATATTATCAAATTTCTATATAGTATCATTTACTAATTTAATACACCATATAACTTTATCTCTTTAATTAATAAATAAAACTAAGAGGGAAAGACCGTACGTCTCATAACGACACTTACTTTGAAATAGTAAATGGTTCATTCAATAATTTAGTCCACAAAAAAATGGTTCGTTCAACAAGAGAAATTGGAGCAGTCAAAGAACTGATGGAGTTTTGTTTTGTCCATCAGTCTTAATGAAAATAGAAAACAACACAAGCAAGAGCGACTCAGATGATCTAAACATGAAGTCAAGCAACAAGCTGAAGAAAATCAGTGGCATTTATTAGTGGAACTTATGACTAGGTTTTTTTCTCTATCATTGGATTTTTACTGGAAATAAGTAAAACAAAAACTTCAGTACAACCCTGAAACGTCAAAATCAGAATCTCTAGCTTAAAAGTTTTTGCTTTCATAGACCCATTTTCCTACTGTCAGAGGTGAAGATAATAATACAAGTGAATAAAAAGTAAAAAGAGAAAAGTATGACACACCAAAAAAGATCATTAAAAAAAAAAAAATATCAGTGGCATAGAAAATTCTACCCACTCCTCATCCCTAACAATGCTAACACCACAAAACCCCGCGGCTAAACCATAACTTAAGAAAGAAAATAAATGACACAAAGCTGTGTCAAGGTCATGGATCCATCAAAACTCAAAAGCACAACTTCACTATTTTCCAAGGTTTTACCAAAAATATGAAAAATGTAGCTGAACCCAATCACTGTTTCCTCCAAAATTAGGGTTTTAGAGTTTTACTCGGTTGTTTCTGACTTTTATAATTTGGGTTGTCTCTAACCGGATCTACTTAACATCTTACCGTTCTAGTTCACTTTTAACGTTTCGAAAGCCAAACAAAAAGATCGGTCAAAATCAATTCACAGAAACTGGTCATCTATAAGTTACTCACTGAAGGGAAAGTTCTGGGTAGAGATTCCTATTTCCACTCGATTTGTAAGGTGAAATTACCGCAAGTATTATCAATGACACACAGATCGAGGAAAACACACAAACAAGAAAAACAAGAGTAAATTCGAACTAAAAAAAAAGAAAAAAACAGAAAGAGATCATAAAAATGCTAACCTGAAAGGCATCTAACAGATGAGGAACCAGTGCACAGATTCTGGAGCTGCATTTCGATCTTGTTTAGAAAAGTCGTAGCCTCATCGAACGGTCTAGCGAGATCGGATTTGTATTTAACCAATATATCACAGTAAGTTTCCTAGAATAACACCACTAACAAATTGATTCCTAGAACACAAAAAAAAAAAATTGAGAGTATGAAAGATGGAGACAAAAAGGACAAGTGAGAAACCATGAATTCGTCGAGCTCAGGATCAGCTCCAAAGCAAGACAATGGAGAAACATCTCTCCTGTAAACATCGTTCTCACGCTGAATCTCTTCCAATATACACGATATCTCCATAGGCGCTCCCACCTATTAATCATCAACCAAAACAAATCACACACACCGACTAGCTTTATATTCAATTGTTCAAGAATCTTATCTCATGTTTCGCAACAGAACAAAAAAAAAAGTGAAACAAATTTTCAATGTGCGTACATGCTTCAAGAATCAAGAAGACAAGAATAAGTGAAAATCACTGACGCTTAATCTCAAAACACCCTAAGCACAAGATTGTAAACAGCTGAGAAACCATATCAAGAATGGAAATATGAACAGTGTCAATCACCTTCTGGCAATCGATGTAGGTTTGAAGCAAGCGAGGATACAAAGGATGACAAACAATTCTTGATTTGATGAAATTATCATCAGCTCTTCGAATACGTGGATTGATCGATGCAGTCTCCGAAGATAAAGCGGAAGCGAGTTCGTCGGATCCAAACACGTGATTCTCACCGGCCGAAGAACAAAGAAAAGACTGGTAATCGGAGGGCATCATCAACGCAGCTTTCTCTGAATAGTCTTCCGTCGAACGGAAACCACACATTCTATCCATAGATATGATCGTAGTGAGATACGATCAGTGATCGTTGCTTTGATCTCCAGCCTTAGTTTGCTTACTGAAGAAGCACAAAAATTACAATTAAAAGAAAAGATGTTACCGCCGGTTTTACTATACTTTTCCCCCGAGAAAGAGAGACAGTGGATCGTAAATATTTCGGCCAAAAATGAAAAACCATAAACGTTTGTGAACGAAAAGAAACAAAATATTTGAAAATTACGATATTGGACATTATATTTTGTTTTTTTTGTAGGGGTTTTCTTTTGATTTTTCTCCTATCAGATCTTATATAATTAGGAAATTCCATAATTTTATGATAGTTTTAATATTTTTATCAAAGATACCCTAGTGTTTTTTGTCGCCACACTAGTACTAAAATATTATATTATTTGATGCAATTAAATTTCATTTATATATATTATCCCTTATGGAATATATATAGTATTCGTGCCGCTAATCATTTTCATTGCAACCATTCATAAAAAGTAGAATTTTACCAAAATATAATATATTTATCGTTCTCTTATAATGATTATTGTCGTTTTTAACTATTTTGCCTTTTGTATTACTAATCAAATCCTATATTTGTGCATAAAAGAGGATGCTACCAAATTGTAATGTAATAGATTATAATTTAAGAAAGTAAAGGGCTTACGGGTAAAATAATACCATGATCTCCTGAGTCCTGACTTATCTTTTTTTTCTAGTAATTTTTCTCACTGCAAAATTAGTGGGCGTTATATGTATGTATTGCTCAGAAGGCCAAAATATAGCACGCTAACCTTAGCTAATCAAGTTGAGTTAAAAAGAACAACAATTACTTTGTTAGCAATAAGTTGATAAGATTAGAGATAGGAAGAATTGTATATTTCTCTCATAATATTATTAGTTATGATAGATATGTTTATATAGAAAAGATATTTCCTAATATGAATTGATACAATATTAACTAATATATTTACGTAATATATACAATATATTTTGATATCTTCTAGATATCTTCGAGATGATTATAGATACTTCTATATATAATCAGGTTTATAAAATTTCTAAAAATAAGTTATACCTTTATTTGCAACTATTTAAGTCACTAGAGGATAAAGTATCCGCCGTATGACATATTGCATGGTGTCAGAAAACATAAACGTATAAAGGTTTTACTCTAATTATTATGAGGCACCATCGGCCAATATTTATACAAGAGGATTAAAGTTCTAAACCTAAGTTGGTGAACAAGAATTTACGTATTTGATATACACAAACACAATATAGAAATTATATAGTTGTGATATCGTATCATATCTCATACACGACCGTATGACCATATACACTTTTCTTTTCTAATTACGGTGGCCGACACCTACGATCTAGTTGTCTAACCGGATCGGTTCGACTACAATTTCACTCCTTTTTATTTTCACCTAGTTTTGTTTCGCTGTATGCACGTCTACGGTAGCTAGGTGCCCCTTCTTAATGACAGCCATGATCAAGATCTTAGCGACCAAATATTTTGTGTAATTGCTTTCAGTCATGTGCTAATTAAAAATCCTTTGGAATTAAGTTATTTAGTGGCCACTACACTAATCCCACTTCTCGTTATATACATCAAGAATCTGTAAGCCGAGTTCTATTTCGACTCAAAACAAATCATTACCTTATTTAGTAATAACCTGCAGTTTTCTTATCAAGATCCATTTATAATAAGGAACCTTATTGAATCTGACCAAAAATAAATATACCTAATTGTAAAAAATATATTTTAAAACTATATTTTTGTATGGATGACCCGATTGGATGATCCGATATTGATATTTTTCCAACAAATATTAAAAATGTCGTAATTAAAGGTCTTTTCGTTGATTGACAGGTTGATTGACATATCCGTGGGACTACTTTGGTGGGAAATTTAACTGATATAAAGCTTTGGTTTCGTATCAAAAACCTTATAAACGACAGAGCTTTGCTTCTTGCATTTCCCTTCGTTGGATCGTTTTAGATTGAATCTCCACCGTTGGTCTTCACGTCAGATAAACACATATGGTTTCTATAATATCTGACTTTTTTGGGGTCACAACTAACACGTTTTATGACCACTAATTCACTATCGTTGAGAAATAATAGCAAAAATTGTGAAGTGACGGCATAAACGTTCCAGCTTTGTATTAAGAATGGTTTGGTCCGAACTCCGAACCTCCCAATTCAGTCCATGACTTTGAAGAAAAAATAATAATATCAAAACGTAGTGATCGAATTATTGGATAAATTTTGCACTGTTGCTGATAAATTATTGGGTTTTATTCAAAATTCAGGTTTGTTTTCGGTTGATTCAAATTTGTACCGAGAGACTCATTATTACCTAACTATAAAATACATAAATTGACCTAAACATATCAACGCACCTGTAAGAAAAGGTGGGCAAAATAGCCACCGATAGCTTATTTTGTTAAGAAATCAACTGATCACATAACCACTTGATATTTTGGTTCTTCAGCAGTCGTTTCACCAAAATCTTTATGTATATATCAGTGTTCTAAAAAGCAGTTTAGTCGATGCCTAGGCGCTAGGCTTCCTTAAACCGCCCGATTAACGTCTAAACCGCTCAAATTTTTAAAATATCAGTTTATATTATACAGATAGTTAGATTTAGCAAAATATGCGATAATTAAATAAATTAAACACTAATTATATGAGTTATGAATTATGTGAGATATGCGGATTTAATAAATTATTTAATATATATGTTTTTATAAAAATAAAAAAATAAAAAATGTTATTTAAAAAAACTTAAAATTACAAAACATTGATATTCTTCACCTTCTTATAATTTAAAATTTTTAAATTATTCAATTTTATAATTTTATTATGTTATATTATATTATGTTAATATATATGTGTTTAAATATATATATTTATTATAAAATTACTTAAACCGCTTAAACCGCCTAAAATCGCCTAGACTCCGACTAGGCGTTCTAAGCGCTAGGCGTTCTAAGCGCTAGGCGTTCTAAGCGCTAGGCGAAGGGTCACCGTCCGACTAGCGCCTAGCGTTTTATTGATATATATATATAACCACCAAATTTTCACAGTGAATTGGCTGGGGAAATCAGATAAATGAAAATTCTTTAAATGGACCAAAAAGTCAATTATGGGTTATTTAAAAAATTATATCGAGGAATAATCCTGTGAAATGCAGCTTGAAAGTGGAAAATAATAGTAACTAGGACAGCAACATGAGAATTTATTCATATATATATATAAAAACATACTGTTTAGTCAAGCTATATCATTACCTGCTGTGGTTAAAAATGAATACACACAAGATTAACAAAGAGATTTCTGGTTAAGAATTGAAATAATATATCTAGAAGATATTTTGTGTTTATGGTTAATTGCTGTTGACGAGAACACCAGCTTATTATAAATGACTATTTAGTTCTTTGACGTTATATTTTTATTCCAATGATCTGGGGTTATTCGTGGGCATGCATGAAAACAAAAACAATACTATCAAGCATCCTTACGCAAAGTGTTTATATCTCATTTATTTTTCTGTTTTCAAATGTTTATTGTGAAGTGGTCCTTTGCGTTTTGTCTGTGGTCCATCAAATATAATTTTTGTCTTTGTTTCTGTTCTCTTAAAAAAATTCGATGTTTGCTTTAGAAATTCGAAACGTTACATATAAAAATCTATACCTACATAATTCTGCAACTGACACTAATCAAATGTTGGTTTAGATCTGAAAAAGACTGAGAAATACATGTATGTACAGAAAAATCTACAAACTTTATACTAAAAACTGAACTGAGTCTAATTTAAAGAAAAAATTGAGCTGAGTCAACTATAACTCTATCAGGGCAAGGGAAAGGGTCCAACTATGTGGGTGAGATCAAAACTCAAAAGATACATTTATGGAAAGTTAGTTTTGTTTAATTAGCCCAAGTTAAAGATTACAAAAGATAATCTTTCTTCTTTAACGTGGCATGATTTTGTTTATCTTCGAGTTTGGCTCCATTTATATAATCATATGTCTAACCTTTTGCTTAATGTGTATGCCACATTTGACGACGGAAGCCTAACTATTATTCCAAAAGTGCAATTACTAGCTGACTTCTTTTTCATTGGGAAGAGCTCACGCATCACAACCACCACCACGTTTGAAAGAAGCTAAAAAGCTATTACACCTTATTTTACTCAATGACTAAACTCTGAGTAATTTGTTTACGATGTATAAAATAAAATCGTATTAGAGATTAGTCATTACATATACTAAATTGGTACGCTTTCAAAGGTCTCTAACGTATATCTAGATTACTTTACCTTAATATTATATCTATGTAGATAGATATTAATATATTATGTACTTTTGGTACAACTATGAATGCCAATTTCAAGCACTGATAAAGCTAAGTAGATGGGCGAAGGATTAATCGTTCTGGCCCATGGTCATACCTTCTTGAAATCACTTACAACCACCTATTATCATAATCTCCTTTATCTCCATTATGTATCATCTAACTAGTGCGAAGAGATTTTGTTTTATTTGTTTCCACTGAATAACCAGATAATTTTTGTTTTTAAATTGCATAATTTCCTTTTGACAACGAAAAACTGGGTACAATATTATTAAATTGCAAGATAATTTTAGATGTGCATGAAGATTCGGTTCGACGACAAAAATGATCATCTCATCTCGGCCCATAAGCTCACAGTCACACAGCGACTGTCAAAGTGGTCACTGTTACATTGTTATTTAGGCTATTATTTATCATGAAGATCCGGTTCCCTTGCCAATTTTGGATAAAATCATAAAATTATAAACGTTGATATTCGAGATGAAAATAAAGTTCAATATTAGTGGGGATGATAAGCAATATGTTATTGGAAAAATGTAGGATATTCACACATTTCACATTATGTAAACCACCTATTTCATATATGTCATTTTTGATTCATAAAGGTCCATTCCACACATTCCACAGACATTACCATATATTTCATATATTTTAAGTTTATATACATAATCAGCGATCCAATAGTTGGACTATATCATCATTAATATATAAAATATATCGGTTAAATAGGATTTATTATCCAAGTAAAATTGGATTTGTGGAGCTTAAATTCTCCCACTAAAATCCTGTCCAACATTATATTTCTGGAGAATCTTGACCAGGGACTGGTCTTCGTTGCTTTTATATTTGTTTGCGAACAAATAACACTCAAATTCAGTTTTTACAAATACTGAAGTCTGAAACAGTAATTTAACTAAACGTAGAACACCATGCTTTGATTGCTCATTTGGTCTTGAGTAGTCATTACAAAAAAATTACACCAAGAAAACAAAACTTAGATGTTCAGTTGTGTCCTTACAAATTAAGGTTGGCTATTGGCATTTTGTCATAGTTGACATTTTAATAATACTACTAGTGAACTACAACACTTAATTTAAAGCAGAGGGAGCATTATTATTTTACATAATATATACGACAATATAAATATAACACGATGCAAAAACTAAGCATCAAAAGAACAGTCTTATTTGTTTTAGACTTTTAGCTAGCTAAGTGAATTATATGTTCCTTCAAATGTAATTTACAAAAAAAAAAAAAAATTATACAGTCATCAGCAGAGAACCTGATCCTGTACAATGGAGTCTCTAAATTTCTTTTTTGAACATGAGAAACACTATATGTGATATTTGTTACTATGGTCCTTCTGAGAAACATCTTGAGAGCCATAAGTACTTCAACTTCACAATCAACGCAAAGATTCCAAAGCATGGTACATGCATCAATCCAACAGCCGCATACCTGCAACAGCACTTAAAACATTTACTATGTAGTCTAAATCCATTCAAGATCAACATTCATTTTCACTGTCTACATCTCCAGAACCAAATTCATATTTGGAGAACCAGAACCAATATAAGTAACGAGGCGATGAGTTAGTGTAGAGTACCA
Organism: Nasturtium officinale; assembly: GCA_963854855.1. NCBI lineage: Eukaryota > Viridiplantae > Streptophyta > Magnoliopsida > Brassicales > Brassicaceae > Nasturtium > Nasturtium officinale. Next base: position 7,339,987 of record OY978514.1, on the reverse strand, counting down.
TAAAGGGGCATAGGATGATGACAAATCCAAGAATGGGTAAGGCCACCTGAACAAACAGATATCACATTGTTTATACACATATTTCGATATAGCCTACGCATTTAAACTAATATGTTCATAAAATAATGTAAACCATGAATATTACCAGAAGGAGACACAAGCATGAACAATCCATTGGAATAGCACAAATATGCCAGTCCATATCACAAAGTATGCAATCCTGAACAATGGGAATCGCTGCATACATGGAAATTTTCATCAAAGTCATCATCACTATAATCATCATCATGTGTTTGTATTGACTAAGCATAAAAACTAACCAGAGAATTCAAGAAAGTTTCGCCGAGGAGAAAAATAGCATTGACCGAGTGCATAATCACAATGAACTGCAGTATAAATCTTTAGTCAATAAAATCAGAGACAACAACCTCATAAATTGTGACAGTTTCTTGGTTAAAACTTACAAAGTCGAGATTGAAATCTTTGGATGTAAGAAAAGGGTAAATAATGAACCAAAACACACCATCTGTAAGTAATACAGCTCCTGCACAAGTCTACAAATCCAAAAACATGTTCAGAAACAGAGACACATATGCAAAGAACTGACACTTGAAACCAAGAAGACTTACTTGGAAAAGAATCTGATGAATATAACCCAATGTAGTTGCAAATTGATGTGTAGACATATTATCTCTATCATGTCCGTTTGAAGATTTATACACATTCAAGTTTTCGCCATTTAAGGGAGGTCTATAAGACCCTTCCTCTTCATCTATTATAATAACTCTGTTCTGACCATTATCACCAGATTTAAATCTGTATATGGACACCAATGCTGCAAGCTGCATTAAACTCTTAGATTCCACATAGAAACACATCTAATAACACATTAATGGTGTACTAATCTTATAGCAAAACTGATCGTTATGATTGATAAAGCATGTCAAGTACCATGATAAAATGAAGAAAAGCCATACCCCAAAGTAAATTGTGACCAATGTGAAAGTCCATCTGATAAGAAACCAATCAAACACTAATCAGAACAAAGTGATTGTAAGATAATATTTTAAGTAATCAATCACTAAATGGAAACTCACTGCGTGTAGAAGATGAAAATGCCAGCTCCATCAGCAATGGCATTACCAGAAATAAGTCCAAGAAGAACAACAAAACCGAAAACACGAAACCCTAATAACCAATTCGGATGAACATCTTTCACACAAGTGTTCCAAGTTTCATCATCATTCACGACTCCGTTGATTGTTGTTAGTTCACAGCTTTGATCATCACCACCTTGTTTCTTGCGTTTTCTTGATCCTTCATATTTCCAAATGAGAAAAGAAGATAGAAACAGAGACGTTAAGATGAAGATTGCACATACAAAGAATCTCCAGTTTAGCCAGTAACTTGGAATGTTGGTCTCTGATGACATTGCTGGTTGCCACGTATGCTCACTTGAACCTGTAATGAAACTCGCCAGATCAATTCGACTAAACACATTTATCATCATCAAATCTTTGTAGTAAGTCCAAGATTTGTTGAACCAAGTGATTTGATATTTAACAAGAGTGTAATAAATTCATGTCAAGAAAAGAAAAAGCAGAGGCAAGAAACTCATGATGAGACATCACAAGAGAGGGAGAGATAAACTTCAACATCTAAAGATATAGCATTCAAAGCAAGAGACAGATTCTTTACTTAACCAACGAGAGACAACAAAAGAAAATAAAAAAAAATAAAGATTAGAGATACATACTTTGTTTGCTTCTTGGTTGGTATCAGATTCTTGTGCAGCACCAAATCGATGAGATCTCTCCTCTATTGGAATTTGGAAAAGGGAAATGATGAATTTGGAATCTGATGTTTCTATATTTCTTATAGTGGGAAATTTTGATTTGAGTTCTCACTCGCTACTCCACACGTTTATTATTTTATTCGTCATTATTGCATTTCATTTTTGGAGCCATTTGATTTTCAACTAACAAAATCCAACGGTGCAAAAGGAAAGGGTCTAGAAAGCAGAGGACAGAGAGAGGAGGTAGTAGTAACACGTTATTTATACATACACTTTACCATTCCTAATGGGCCTATTAAGCCCATTAAGTTTGCTACTATCGATTTGCAGTTTGTTTTGGGGTAGGTGCGGTAAAAAATGAGGTGATGGCGGTAGAGGTAACAAGCCACTCGTACAGTTCGTTCTTAGCTCTCCCTTAGAGTAACCGGGTTCCCGTGTGAAGATCCTTTACCTGAAAATGTGTAGGGAAAAATTCCACCGAGACTTGATTAGTATTACACATACGATACACCGATATGAGATTTTTATGTATATTAGGAACACATAAAATATCTGTAAGAGCTAGAGATCGAGATGGTGTAGAGAGTAAGGTTGAACCAGTATTTGATATTTGCAGTCCACTCCCATCTGCGATGGTAACCTCCTCGCCACCGCAATACGGTTGATGAAGTGCGAGGTTGTTCAAGTCGGAGGTAAGATGGTGAGTTGCACCGCTGTCGAGGATCCAGTTTGTGCTGTTGTAAGGTGGCACCATAGCAACATTGGAACGTGGCTGCCAAGGAGCTGCATAGTTGTTGTGTTGTGTGGATGGAGCGTTGACAGAGAATGCTCCATTGAGCTGTAGTTGAGAGCATCGTCTCGCACTGTGTCCGTGGATCCCGCATATTTGACATTTTCCATTGTATGGTCGTGGGGTTCGGAACTCTGGACGTAGTGTGAAGTTCTGTTGTTGCTGCCATGTCTGGTTGGAACGTTGATTGGACCGGTTGTTGTTCCGATTGTTGATGTTGTTATTTCCACGATAGCTGGCGGCATTTGCAGTAACCGGAGATGTGGAAGAGGTACCCACCGTAGAGAGTAACTTTGCTTCATGATTAAGTAACTTTTCATGAAACTCAGTTAGGGATGGCGGTGTATCACGTCCTTCCATCTGGTCCACAATGGATTTGTACTCCTCAGGGAGTCCTTCAATGAGAATGTCTAGTTGATCTTCATGCTCAACGATCTTCCCAAGGAGAGCAAGTTGATCAAATCTTGATGTTAGACCTTGAAGATACTCATCAATAGACTTGTTTCCTTTAGTCCATTGCTTAAGTTGAAGCTTCAGTTGTTTCACATGGCCACGGCTTGGTTTTGCATATGTGGCATTGAGTTTCGACCAAATCTCGGCCGCTGTCGTTGTGCGTGAGACAATGGGTTGAACGGTGAGGGAGATAGCGCCTAGAAGCGAACTATAAATCAGCCTATCCTGCCTCTTCCAGAGCGTAAAAGCTGGGTTGACAGTGATGTTATCACCAGTCGTCAGAGTCGGTTGTGGAACTTCAGTGGATCCATCAAGGTATCCGGCGAGTTCGTAACCATCAAATAGCGAGTGGACTTGTCGGCTCCACATTAGAAAATTGAGAGGGGTAAGTTTGGGAACATTTGACATGTTCACATTCAAGAGAGTTGGAGTATTGGATATAACGATAGTTTCGTTGGATCCCATTAATGGAGGAATGAAAGACAGAGACGAGAACTGGAAATGAATAAAAGGAAAAAAAATTTTTTTTTTTTTTTTTTTATAAAGTAAAGGTATTGTGGCTCTTGATATCATGCAAATGTTTATGAGAAGAGATAATTTTATTCACCGATGAAGACATCATATATATACAAAGTACGTATGCACAATATTGGTAAGAGAATAAATCACAATAATTCAGAATCAATCATGGAGAGATTCACGTAATCGAATCTCTTATTTGGAGTTAATGGCGTATCCGTAATATATGATGGTAGTAAAAGAAACGGTTATGATGGTAGTTTCTCTGCCCGATGACCTTCTTATGGAGACTATGTCCCGAGCTCCGGGGAAAACCCTAGCAAGATTTCGATCAGTCTCAAAGCGATTTAAGTCTCTCCTCTCTGATCCTTGTTTCCTCCACCTCTACCATAGCCGTTCACGTGACTCCCTTTTTTCCACATCCGTCCACCGGAGCCGTTCAAATGATTCACTTTTACTTCGCGTGGAACTCACGCGCGAGCAGCTGTGGAAGAAGTTCTATCAAATAGAATACAATTTCATATCACCAGCTCTTATGCTTTGTTTGTGATTTGTGAATCTGGGATTCATCTTTGTGACCCCGTAAACAAGGAGATTAAGAAGTTACCCGACCCTCCTTTGTCTCCAATGTGTTTCACATCTAATTATGATCAGTGTCTCGGCCACGATGCATGCAGTACAAGGTCGTCAAGTGGCCTCACGACTTGGAAGAAAATTGTCTTACAGTCAATGAACTCATGTTTGAGATCTTGAATATCGATATTGTGGAAGATGGCCGTCTTAAAGTGTCCCCCCTGGAGAAGGCTGCATAGACCATGTCCCTATCTTCTAAAACTCTCTTCTCATGTTCACCTCAACGGATTCATATACTGGATCACTAGTGATTTTAAGATCGTGTCTTTCTCACTACAAGACGAGACTTTATGATTTCTCTTTATCTGGAATCCGTGGAAACTTGTGGATGGTATATTACGATGTCTTGTTTAAAACCTTGGAGGTTTGGAAGATGGAAGAAAGTCGTGGCGGCTGGGCCAAGATCTTATAAACGTTGAAGTTATTAGTTGGAAGTTCTGGATGGTCTGACAGATTTTTAATCAATTATCACTAGATAAAAAAAAATTCGATTTTTCGTTTTCCAAAACTGTGGCATGTGTAAAAGTAACATCTTGAGCTTTGTGCGTCCTTCTATCTCAGATCTTATCAGGCCAATATGTTGACCAGAAAAATATGTGTAGGGTAAATCAAAGAAGTGGAATCCTTGTGGTCTAGTGGCGCTTTGCTAGGGGCCCTAGTTCAAGTCTATTCATGGATTAGTCAATAAATGAGTCGAACTGTAGGAACTGGGAAGCAAGAGTACTATGTGAATGTCGCTATTGAAGGAGTCCCATGCCTGTTGTAGTGGAAAAAGACACATTTTGATTAACATTGGATTTGAGTTGGTCAAAGTGTCATTAATTAGTAGAAAATTCTACAATGATGGATTTTAATGTTAGATGGTGATGTGAACTTCATAATTTTTCTCTGCATTCATAATTAATTAATTTTGTTTGTACTCGTTCCATTATATGTGTGTTAACTTAATTTTGTATATTTTTCAATTCTGTGTCTTTCTACCATCTTTTGTTTGTTCTCATGGTATTTGGTACTTTAATATGCTTTGTATGGATTTATCTACTACTTAACTATCACCAAGTATACGTTACAGGGAAATAGGTCCCTGCTATGAATTGAATCAAGTGGAAGAAGCCAATGGACCAAGACCACTTGGTTGTATTTAAAAAAAATTTGATAGACAACTTTCTATTTCAACGATATAACTTTTTCAGATTCCAATCTCAATATTATGATTAAAAAAACTTTATTGTAATTTAATAAAAAGAAACCATTTAATTTGCCTAGGTTCTTTAAATATGTTTAGTTGGCAGGACTTCTGCATTGAATATAAGATAAGTCTAACTGTATTGAATGATAATCATATTCTCAACTGTATTCAACGAACCTAACCAACCTCTTTCTATTTATCACTCTCTATGTCACTAACTTCGAGAACTGGTCGTCGCTCATTGGAGAAACAGTATGGAGAAGAAAGACAACAAGGAAGCAGCAGCAGCTGAGTATGAGAATGAACCGTTGATCAAAGATGAGCTCGAGAGGAACAAAGTCAGGATCATGAGAGCTCTTTGCGACCCACAAGATCCCTTAACTAATGTCCGTATCGATTTTTTTTTTTTTAGTTATTATGTATACGGATCCTTGAGATCTTGATTGCCTAATGATGTTGTCACAACTTGAATTGGTTCATTTTGCAGGAGGTGGATGACCTAATGCTAAGGAGGTTTCTTAGAGCGAGTGGCCTCGACACTGAAAAGGCTTCAACGCTATTTCTAAAGTACCTTACTTGGAAAAGAAGCTATATCCCAAAGGGGCACATATCAGAATCAGAGATTGCAAACGACTTGTCACATAAGAAGGTGTGTATGCAAGGTCATGACAAGATGGGTCGACCCATTGTTGTTGCCTTTGGGAACAGACATAACCCTTCCAAATGCAACCCTGAGGAGTTCAAGCGTGAGTCCCTCTCTACATCCCTCTTTGTCACCCTTTCCTATCTACTTAGTTTTGTAACATAAACCTCAACTCTGTTTTGGTCGCAGGTTTTGTTGTCTACACGCTCGAGAAGATATGTGCAAGGTTCACATCCTTTATTTGATATATTGAGTGGTTCAAACCATTTATGTATATGCACTAATGCATCTTTTATATGTCATCTTAGGATGCCGAGAGGTGAAGAAAAATTCGTAATTATTGGAGATCTCCAAGGCTGGGGATATACTCATAGTGACATCCGTGGCTATCTTGCTGCTCTCTCCATTTTGCAGGTATTAGTAACTTCCTTTGCCTCATGTTAAAAATATCGTTAGGAGCTAGTGGGCGGTTGAGATTGGTCTAGCAATGAATCAATTAATCAAAGATTAACAAGGGATTAAACAAAGATTTGTTTAAGAGCTATTTTATCTTATTTTAAGTATACATACCATTTATGTTAGCTAATGTAACCTCCAAATAAGACTAAATGGTAGTTGGTAACACATTTTTGCTAAATTAAACACTCAAAAAGTAAGATTAAGATAGTTTTCTATTAATAAAAACCTTATTTTGTAGGATTGTTACCCAGGGAGACTAGGGAAAATCTATGTAGTTCATGCACCCTACCTTTTCATGAAAGTACGGAAGCTCATTCAACCCTTTGTCGACAGCAACACCAAGCAAAGGGTAATTTGTTTGTTTGCACAACAACTCTATACTCTAAACTGTGTTCCAATATTGTAAATTGTTAATTTTGTTTTGTCTTTTTGAGTGCAGATTGTTTTCGTGGAAAACAAGAAACTCACCTCCACTCTGCTCGAGGACATAGAAGAAAACCAACTTTTAGACATCTACGGAGGCAAAATGCCACTTGTTCCTATTCAGGATTCCTAATAGATTACTACCTTCCACTCTGTTCCTAGGCCAAACGAATTGTTGTGCCAACGATAGATACTTTATATAGTTTGTTCTATATATATTACATGGAACAACAACTGAATGTTTGTTTTTTTCGGTTTTCCCAAACTATGGCATATTTAAACATCGTGTTGCTTTTCTGCGTCCTTCTTGCTCAGATCTCATGGGGATTAATATGTTCACCTGGAAAATCTATGTAAAGGTTTTAGAGTAAAGCAAAGAAGTGAAATTGCAGAAACCTTGTGCTTAAAGTTTAAATCTGTTGTATAATTAGGGCTTTTCTTCATATACTTTTAAGCCAATCCATCAAACCCCCATTAATTAATCACTATTTATAAAATACAAACCATTTCTCCTCTCTTTTCAAAGAAATCATCTTTGCATAGACTTAAACTATACAATCACAAAATCTTTGCTTGGTGTTTTCTCAAAGTATAAAATGAATAAGCCCTTCATTGTTGTTCCCCTGTTGGCTCTGTTAATGGTAGCTTCTTATGGAGCTCCAGGAAAAACATTGTACAGGGAACTAGACATTCTTGGGAAGCTTGAGAACCTTGATGTACCTGAAGATGAGATTGACGATGACTTGACCACCATTGATTTCTCGTCGCTTACAAGCCAATATTCTGGTAAGAATCTGGTGAATGTGGATAGCTTTGGTGCAGCTGGAGATGGAGTTTCTGATGATACTCAGGTGCGTTCTGCTTGAATCGGCTTTTGAAAAATGCTGGTGGATAGACACACAAAACCTCCATATAAAGATTTTATCAGCTGATGCAATGTTTTGGTTATGTCAGGCATTTATAAGCGCTTGGACCATGGCCTGCTCTGCACCAAACTCTGTCTTGTTGGTTCCACAAGGACGTAACTATTTAGTAAACGCGACAAAATTCGATGGTCCATGTCAAGAAAAATTGATAATTCAGGTCATTTTTTTAAGTTCTTACTTCTTTTTGGTTTGATTTATATATCTGAAAACAACAAATCATTCATGTCAGCTTATAACTTGTTATCGTATTCTTTGAAACTTGACTTTTATAGATTGATGGAACACTTATGGCACCAGATGAGCCGAGCCAATGGGACCCAAAATTCCAAAGGGTTTGGCTCCAATTTTCAAAACTCCAAGGAGTTGTAGTCCAAGGGAATGGAGTTATAGATGGTTCTGGTGCCAAATGGTGGGCTGCTTCTTGCAAGAAGAACAAGTCTAACGTAAGATCTTTCTTCTTTGCATAAAGTGAACTTTCTTCTAACTCTAAACTAGAAATCTGACACATATCTTTTCTTGTTTTCTTTCTTGTAGCCTTGCGTAGGCGCACCAACGGTCTGAATTCTTTTCCTTTCCTGTTTATCAACTGTTCGACTAATCATTTATTTTTGGTTTAATTTGCTTATAAGAAACTCTTTATTTACACAGGCTCTAACTATATATTCAAGTTCAAATGTGTATGTGAGAGGTCTAACAATCCGGAACAGCCAACAAATGCATTTGATCATAGCTCGGTCAGATACAGTTAGAATCTCTAGAGTTATGGTCACATCTCCAGGAGACAGTCCAAACACTGATGGAATTCATATTACTGCATCGACTAATGTTGTAGTCCAAGATAGTAAAATCAGCACAGGTTCTTTCCTAAGCATTATATTAATCTCAAAATTAAACTCAAAATATCATAGCTAACACCTAAACTTGATAATAGGAGATGATTGCGTCTCAATTGTGAATGGAAGCTCGAGGATAACGATGAAGAGACTCTACTGTGGACCAGGACATGGAATCAGGTAAACCATCTCTAACCTTATCAAAGAAAAAAACAGTTAAATATTACAGTTTCAAATCAAATTTATAATACTTGGTTGCAATTTCTTGTTCTGTGCAGCATTGGAAGCCTTGGACAAGGTCATTCAACAGGAACCGTCACTGCAGTTGTATTGGATACTGCATTTCTAAAGAACACAACTAATGGTCTAAGAATCAAGACATGGCAGGTAAAATCTCAATTCTTGATATTTTCATACTTTCCTTCCAATGCGTTTCAAGATTAACTGAAAGATAAAACAGGGTGGTAATGGTTACGTAAAGGGTGTGCGTTTCGAGAACGTAGAGATGCAAGACGTTGCAAATCCGATTATAATCGATCAATTCTATTGCGATTCGCCATCAACTTGTCAAAACCAGGTTTCTTCACATAACCATTGACTCAAGGTGAAATCAAGAAACCTCGAGAAAGAGACTAATCTATTTATTTTTACCTATTTCTTTGCAGACATCGGCGGTTCACATAACAGAGATAATGTACAGGAACATAACCGGAACCACAGAAAGCTCAAAAGCCATAAAATTTGCGTGTAGTGACGCAGTACCTTGCAGCCACATAGTCCTCAACAATGTCAATTTGGAAGGCAAAGATGGACAAGTAGAAGCGTATTGTAACTCTGCTGAAGGGTTTGGTTATGGCGTGGTTCGTCCCTCTGCGGACTGTCTTTATTCACATGACGACAAGAGCTTAGACCAAACTGATGATCAGTATTTGGCAGAAACTATTATGGTCGAAGAAGAAACTGAAAATTCTCACGATGAGCTTTAAGGTGATGGCATTTTGACGGTCGTTGTAGTGAGGGATGTTATACGTATCATGTAGATGTTATTCATCTTAGCAACTGACCTATAGTAGCTTGTAACTCAAGTATATACAATGAGATTGAGAAGCATTGTATAGTATTTTTATGAAAAGAATATTAATCTTTGTTTATATTATGTTCATATATTGTTGAATGATCCCAAAATCATGAACTGTAACTTCTTAACACAAATCCTAGCGCCGTCTCCTTGACGTTCTTCTATGTGCAGCCCATCTTTTCTTTATATCCACGGATCTCCCATTCCGTTGTTGCTCTTTCGGCGAATGACCAACCTCCACTTCTCCAGCAGCACGGATCCTGGCGGTTTCAGCCAACAAGTCATAGACTAGCATCTCTGCCGTCTTGGCCGTGATCCCTCTGAGATACCATGAAATAGGCGGAGGTGGAACAATCGCCGGCTGTATTAGCTGGTCTAATGTCACCTTTGATCCGATTCTGCCTTTACCACCAGAGCATCGGTTATATTCTTCCAGCGTTTTTGGTTTCAAACGATCGCACAGATGCTCGTCGACAAACAAAGGCTTAACTTGCCAGCTTCCTTCAAATTTCTCCATGAACCCACTCTTCACTTGCTTGAATCTCATCTGCAACACCCATCTCCCTTTTAAGAACCATTTCGTCACAACATTTGAGACTTTTGTTTTATAATCGAAGAGGTCTTACAGAGTGATCTTCACGGTTCTGTTCCACCAAGACATGAACTGAAATTGTTCCTGACCACCAGAGAAATCTCCACAAAGCCGCTTGTTCTACTTCCACCACTTGCCTTAACCCTTCATCTACCAATACTTTCCGCGACAAAACCTCCTGTGATATATGAGACCAGTGAATCTGAGAACTTAACTTTCTCAGAGAATAAGATATATATAAAACATACCTTGATATTCTTGAAGACTCTTCTATTGTCAGGGTCAATCACAATGTTGTAGACTGCATCAGGGGGTAAACCCACGTTCACCTCCGCTTTAAGATTGCAAAGCGATCCTTTTGGAATAGTTACCTGCCACGAATCTTGTTATTAACCAGTCATAAAACAAGATTCTCACCGGCTCTGATAAGACTATGTGATGGAGTGAAGTCTCTTGCTCACCTTAATGACTGGTACCTGTTCGGTCCACAAAGAGTTTTCTCTCCAACTATCTAACTGTTTCTCAAGATCAATTTTCATGGAGGTTGATGAGCTTTCTTTATCTTGCCTCCACGAAGAACCAATCCTATGCTTCTCAGCTTTCAAATTCTTCATCTGGGACTGTGGCAAAGAGAGTAAAATTCCATCTTTATTCAGAAGATAACAACATTACAGGGAACTGAAAACATGTGTGGCATCAGAGAATGGACCTTAACACAGGTACGAAGTTTCTGAGAGAACTCAACGAATCGAGAGAGTGCAGGATCAAACACACTTGAGACCACATTTCTCTTATTTCTCTCAGTTTCTGAACCCGGATTGCCCATATATGCCCTGTACAGTGTATAAGGCAATGAAAAGTTCATATTTGGATCAGAAACAACAACGCTAGACATAAGCTCAAGCCAATTCAGGCACAACAAAAATCAAAAAGGGTGAGAAATGATTTGAAATGGTTATATATATATACATTAACAAAGAAGTGGACCTCTTCTTGAGGCAATAGACATTAATTAAGAATTGGGTCAAAAATACATTACACATGAAAACCAGAATTCAAACTTAAACATCAATGAAAACACCAAACTATGAGGGTAAATAGATTAATTACGCAATTTGAAGTAAACCCGCAAAAGTTAAGATTTTCTTAAACTAATGTAAAGCTTAAAGCTTTACCAACGAAGAACAGAACCCAGAAAAAAAGCACCTTGAAATTTCTGTAAAATCACAATCAGAGAATCAATTTCGTAAGCATTAAAGCAAGAACAGAGCCATTCTTTTTTCCGACAAACCTCGCCGAAATCGAGGACCCAGACGAAGAGATGTTGCAACAGCAATCGACAAAATCTAAATGACAAATTTTGGTCAAAAATAGTCTGGAAAAGCTTTTTGATGTTTTTGGTCACACAAAGCCCAAACACGTTATTCCATCGAAGAAGAAGACGACGAAATCATCTTAGCTTTGAAATCTAGAGTGGCTACTTTTTTTTTTTTTTTTTTTTTGTAGCAGTCGAAAGAGACCATTGAGGAACACTATTGCCACGTGTCGCTAATGTTGAAATGCCCGCTAGGAAAACGTCATCATACGTGGCACTTTTTTTTTTCCTCCCCTATATTGGACTAACTTCTTTCTTTGATTATGTTCAAGAGATTATTATGATTCTAAAAGATTGTATTGAGTGCAAATAATAATGTAGATATGGTAGAGTGTTCAAGTTCATGAGTGTCAACGGCGTGAAAGAAATTCATAAATATGTTCTCCTTTTTGAGCTGATGAAATTATGGGTTTAAGATATGAAAACTGTTTGGCTACCCCAAAAATGTCAGCCTCAGCGACAATAAGAGATTGTAACCAATCTAACTAACATAGTTATAGTATCATGCGCAGTGAATGAAAGAGCATGTTTTTTTTTAACTCATCCCGAACAAAGAAGAGAAGCTACTAATAAAAATGTCATTGTTTAAAAGAAAAAAAATGTCACTGCTAGTGAAAAATTTGAGTGAGGGGTGATAACTCCACTTGCCGAACCGGCCCATTATGATAACCGCTGATACGGAACCGAATCTAGTTAAACCGGTTTTAGAGAACACATATTAAAAAAAAGGGAAATTGGGAAAGCAAAGAGAGATACGGGATAAAATCCATAAGCAACTATGCTTAATTTTTGTCTTCTTCATAATGGCCAATGGGCATATTTAGTTTATTAAATCAAGTTTTTCGTAACAACGGACGTATTTTTTTGTAACTTGAAGATTTAGTTATGCAAGGAATATTTTTGTTTCTTGTGAAAATAGAAAAAGAAAATAAAGAACCAAGATTCAAAATTTAAAGATGTAGCTGAAAGCAGATAACATTGTGAACACTTCAACATATTCTGAGGATGAAAAAGACATTCAAGGAGACAAAAAGTTTAATAGAAATATGAAAAAAAGAAAAGAGAAAAACAAATATGTACACTAATCCCTATGTTGAATACATTCCAATTCCATTCACTTCTGTGAAACCCCACTCTAAAAGACTATACCTACGAGATTAAAGTAAAGAAAATCGCTTTGGAACTCTCAAGAAGGATTAACACATAACACTAGCGAATTTATGCAAAATTAGTGGATCACTATGATCTGAAAATGCAAAATCATCATTCTGTTCTCCTGATATTTAGGCCAACTTTATCAAAATAAATAATACATTCAAGCACTACGAAATTGAAAAGTGGAGACTGAAGAGTAGAGAATAAAGTGTATAAATTAATGGGAAAAATGGGCAACTAAAGAGTAAAGAATAGAGTCAATGATTGGTAAAGCATCCCTCCACTCATCAAATCTTTAATTCATCTTTCTTGGAAACAATGTCTCATCTCAAATACTTAACCAAAATCTCACTTTCTCTTCTTACAAAGCAATCAGAAACTGTTCCAAAGTGCATCTCTTAGATAAACTCCACATTGTTGATAACAAACACAAACAAACAAAACCCACATTACCTTTTTCATTAAAGAGAAAAACTGATAATTTCCACATACTAAAGCAAGATGTAACTTTATTTCAAAAAAAAAAAAAAAAGCCTATGTCTTGCATTCACTTTATTTACAGAAAATGATCACTGAGAGGCGTGTTAGCACTATTAATACATTGTCCTCATTTCAGAGGAACTTGGCATAATTGAAGTACTCTTCAACATCACAGAGCTCCCAAAGCATATTTCACCAAAATCACAATCAAAAACCAAACCCACCAGTAGTAAATAAATATGGGAGATCAACCGCAAGAGTATCAACAACCACAAGAGTATCAACAGCCTCTTGTTGTATATCCATCTTCTTCTACTTCTTCATCAACATCTTCTTCTTTTCCTTCATCTGGTTCAAGGGGCTCGTTTGGCACAGTGTTCATAGTTCTAGCCGCAATCATTATCTTGGCAGTACTGGCTTGTGTGTTCGGAAGGCTATGCAACCGCGGTGGCAAGCAACATAAAGACAAGAAAAATGACAACAAAAGTTCAAAGAATGAGAAGCCGTCGTCAAAGAAGAGCCGTGAGATCAGACCTGTGGAGCGTGAACCAAGAGAGAGAGGTGATTTGGAGTTTGGGTTCGATATGAAGCGGCCAGGTCCAATGGGAAAACCTCCTGGTCGAAACGGAGGGGACATTGAGTTTGGGTTTGATAACAAGAAAGGAGGAGGAGGAGGAGGCGGACGAGGCGGAGGGATGGGACGAGGAGGAGGAGGAGGCGGAGTAGGAGGAGTGAAAAGACCACCTCCGGTTATATATTAAATATGGAGTACGGGTTAAGTTACCCGAAAATGTAAGGGGACTTTAGACACGGTGGTTCCAAGTACAAGCTCCCGTCAGAACAATGATCTTAATAAAACAAGAGAAACGTTGACTTTAGTCGTTTTCTTTGTTTATGTTTCTTTTTTTGTCGCTCTTCTTTAATTGGGGTTGTTTGGTTTTGTTTCATATGGGTATGAATTACTTATGAAAGCAAAAAAAAAAACTGATAAGTAACAATTATAAGCTCAATCTGTAAAAAAAGCTCAGAAGATGGAATTCTTTATTAGTATCACGCACAAAAAAAAAATCCAAAAATCAACATTGAGAAACAAACATAAAGCAAACAAGATTCAAATTTCTCTTTCACAACTTTCATGACTTCTTTTCATTTTTTTGTTGCTTTTTCTGTTCTCACCTATAACAAGTCTTTTGAGGCAAATGGTCATTATAGAGCAAAAACTAAAGGTAGCTAGCAAGAAACGTTTCTCACACAGGAAAGAATACAAAGAGAGCATTAATGCTGTACAGAGAGCTCAAGCATGGGAGAGATGATAACAAGCCAAAGACCCAAAGAGAAGAGGTTATAACTTGACCTATTTTTTTGAATCAGAACCGCCGGTTATTGAAGTTACGGTTCTCAGATTCATTCCTCATAAACTCAGAGGAAGCTCCGTTAGATCCTTTCCGGGAGCTTTGAACAGAGTAGTCAGCACTGTGCATACCAGATTCTGAGCTGTCATCAAAACCAAACGCCATTTTCCTGAACTTATTGATGTCGTCGTTATACTGACCAGAGTCATAAGTATTGGTTTGTCCCACTTTAATTCCACTGGTGATATCTCCCATGTCTCCTTCACTGTCCAATGCTCTCACAACCTTGTTTCAAACAAGTTTTGTTTTGAAAAGATAAGTTTTCATAATTGATCAACTAGTATATAACATGTATAGAATTTGTTGCTAAATATGTGAGAATTGATTAGTTATAATGCATAAAGCTTTTTCATATTGTCTAGTCGGAGATAATGTAACAAGAAAGTTACCTGAACCATGCGTGGACGTTTTGGACCTGAATGCCTAACACAAGCTGCAGCCGTTTCAATCATTCTGAAAACTTCATTCTCTACGTAATGCTTTTCGAGCCGTCTATCAACTAGTCCGCTGAAATCACCGGTCTCAATGGCTTGGTGAAGCAGCGGACGAGCCTGTGAGTTTATGGATGATGTTTTTAATAACTAGAGCCAACTATATATAACTGCAATTGAATAATGTTGAGATGTCAAGACAGATTAGTATTCTACCCATTCGACCAAACTCTCTTCTCCTAGAGGTTGATATTGGTCAACTGGTTTGCGTCCAGTTATAAGCTCTAAGAGAACAACCCCAAATGAGAACACATCTGATCTATCAGTTAGCTTTCCACTTTGTGCATATTCTGGTGCCAAGTACCTGAAAACAAAAAGCCAATAACAAATTCTTATGTACTTTTTAATAATTTATATGTTGTTTATGTTTGGCAATAAGAACCGTTTATGATCAAATGGAAATGCTAAGAATAGGTTAGAGTCTGATCATAGCTTACCCAAAGGTTCCCATAACACGAGTTGATACATGGGTTTGTGTTGAATCATTGAGTTTGGCAAGTCCAAAATCAGCAACCTAAACATTAAAATAAAACAGAAAATTAAGAACACATAAGCATCATCAACTAAAACAGAGCCAGAGCTCTAGAAGGAGGAGGTGTTATGTTTTTATTTATTGCCTGAGCTTCAAAATCATCGTCTAGGAGGATGTTTGCGGACTTTATGTCCCTGTGAATGATTTTTGGGTGACCTACAAAACAAAATATGCATAAATATATTCTCTTTGATTTAGTTTCTCTTTAAACAAATGAATAAACATCGCAAAAAAGTACTTACAATCTTCATGCAAATACGCCAAACCTTTAGCAGAACCTATAGCGATTCTGACTCTCCTAGACCATTCTAGTACAGGCATTCCCTTCCCTATCAAGAACAAAACCGACATAAGTAAAAAAAAAACATGTCTAGAAAATCTTGTCTGACAAATAAAGTGGTAAAGAACCTCACCATGCAAATGATGCTCCAAGGTTTGATTAGGAACATACTCATAAATAAGCAATCTTTGTTGATCCGAAATACAATAACCAACCAAAGAAACCAAGTGACGGTGATGAACACGGCTAATGATCTCAACCTCTGCCTTAAACTCACGATCACCTTGTCCACTACCAACCTTAAGCTGCTTCACAGCAACCATTTTGCCATCATGTAGTTTACCTTTGTATACACACCCAAACCCTCCTTCTCCGAGTATGTTATGCTTAGCAAATCCATCAGTTATGTCCATTAGCTCTTCATAAACGAAATGTGTTTGACCACTTCCCATCACAGCTGAATCAGATGTGCTCCCTGATTGTGTATAACCTCCTCTTTGGCTACCGAAACTGTTACCTGTATTGCCTTGTTGTTGTGAATTATACATTGAACCACCAGGACCAGAGTATCCTTTTGAAGGGTTTTGACCGTATAAGAATCCATCTACAATAAAGAAAAGCTTAAACATTTGGATCTTGAAGACGAACAAGAAGATGAAAAGAAAGAGCAAGATTTTAACCTGAATTGATTGAGAAGTTTGAAGGAGGTAAGTAGTGTGAGTCACTGTAAGCATCAATGTTTCTCTTTTTCTTTCTTCTGACTAAGAACACAACAGCCATCAAGGCAATGATTGCGAAACCGGCTACTGCCATACCAGCCATAGTCTTCCCTTGATAGCCACCGCTACTTGGAGGTGGCGAGAGGGAGTTTCCCCCTACGGTGGGGGCTCCGTGTGGTGCACCTGCAGGTGGAGATTTTGGTGGTAATGCGTGAGAAGTGTTGGGCGGTGTAGCGATCGGAGGAGCAGGAGGAGATTTGGTTGGTGCTGATGGAGATTTTGTAGGTGCTGGTGGTGATTTGTTTGGCTTTTTGGGTCCTGCTTGTGGTGAAGATGCTGGAGGAGACAATTGTTCCGGAGGCGGAGGTGCAGGAGGGCTATTGTTTTCCTTTGGCGGAGGCGGTGGTGATTCAAAAACCTTCGGTGGTGGAGGGGAGTTGGTGGACTCCGGCGGTGGTGAGTCTGCTGGTGGAGGTGGAGAGAACACGATGGTCTCCGGAGGCGGTGGAGAGACATCCGGAGGCGGTGGAGAGACATCCGGAGGCGGTGGAGAAAAATCCGGAGGCGGTGGCGAAAAATCCGGAGGCGGTGGGGATGGATTAGCTGGTGGAGGAGATGTATCAGCCGGCGGTGGTGGAGATGAATCAAGTGGCGGGCTAGGAGGTGGTGCTGAATCAGCTGGTGGAGGAGCAGATTCTCCGGAAGAGTTATCCGGCGGCGGAGCAGAATCAGCAGGCGGTGCCGGTGGTGAAGAAGTTGGCGAATCCGACATTTTCTTCTTCTCCTTCTTCCCTTATATTTTGGGCTACTTTGAATTTGTTTCTGTATAACAGAAACAATACTCAAATCTCTAAAACCCAGAAATCTCTGTATTTCAGAGGAAATGATTTCCCAAATGTAAAAATTCAAATCACTTCATAGGGAAGCAGAGTTGTCAATTGATTAAAACAACTCCAAGAAAACAATTTGAATAAACGAGAAGCAAAAAACAATTATTATCCGTTTCTTCCACTGGTAACAACTAATAAACAAATCATTTTCTAATCACAAAAAAAAATTAGGATTTATAAAGCCAAGACCTGGAAATAAGCTGGAGAGAAAGAGAAATGAGAAATGCGAGCCATTACGCGAATCATAAATTGACATAGTCAAGTTTTAAAAACACGTTAATGGAGGACCTCTCTCTCTTTTTTTTCCTTTGATTGATTTTGCCGGGAAAAATAATAAAAATGGATTAGGAATAATAAGTGTAGTTGAGGTAAGCATGATCTTTATTTTCATTAATTTGAATTTATTAGCGATGATTGAGAGAGAGAGAGAGTTGGAGGCACGTCGTGTGCCGTTTGATCCAACATTGCCGCTTTCTCTTTTGTATATTTTGTTTATTTCTTCTTTGGTCCTTTTACTTTTCGAATATCTCTCCTTCATACCCGGGTTACCGCGCAATATTTATCGATTCTTTTTTGAAAATTATTTACTTAATTCTCTCTTTTTCGACCCGACCCGTTTTGAATTCCCCCACGTTGGATTCATAGAATGCTTTTCTAATTTCTATCCTTTAAAAGCCCACAACTTGTTGGGCCTTAGATTTCAAATGATAAGAAATTTCTCGTTCTTTTTTTCTTTTCTTTTTTTTGCTTTTTCTGATCACGGTGCCTTTTATTTTTGTCTTAGTATTTTAAAAAAAATAATTGTAGTTTTGTCGTCTAGTGTCTACAAGAGTAGGTTTGAAAACGGAAGAAACTCGTTTACAGATATAGTATACTATATGAATATAGATTGTTTAATTGAATCACTGAAATAGAATATAATTTAGTTTGTATTTGTATGTGGTTTGTCAAGAAAATTTACGTTAGTGATACAAATAAAACTTTTGGCAAATAGGCCAATGCCCTTTGTCACTCCTACGCTTCTATATCTCTGATTTGACTAGAGGAAATAATAAGGAAAGTTTAAAAATGAGTAAACCTAAGCAATAATGATAAATATGGAATACATGAAAGAATCCAAAAAGAGGTGGCTAAGCTTCAGAAATGCTGTTGCTATTCCTCAGGGAGACGATCTGTTCTTCAAGCTGCAAAATCATAAACATTTTAGTTATTATATATATATATATATATCATCTCTAATTACTAATATCAATCTTTTTATATGACTTTAATTAGTCCTAGATTTAGTTTTACACTTTTACCTGACTATTTATTTCTTTTATTCTCTCCAATTCATCTTCAAGCTTCTCACCACTAAAAAGTCATAAAACATCCTTGTCTCAACTTCGTAATCAAATCTTAATTCAAAACTTTAAAAATGAAGAAAGTTATGTCATTCATTACCTTTGCTTTAAAAGCTGAACCTGAGATTGCAATACCTGCGATACTCCTTCGGTTTTTGAGGCTTCTGTACAAATTAAAACCAAATCATTAAACTGTTTGGTCGAAAGAAGAAGCAGAATCTACTATAGATGAAGAGACATTACCTGCATTTTGACTAAAATATCTAATCAGTCTCATTACTTTCACCTGCCAAGAAAACGAATTTAAAATACATTGTGAATATTCACAACACAAATCCAAATAACCATTTACATAAAACAGAACTAGAAGCTTTTGAAACAGACAACACACCCTTTGAATATCATTCTGAACCAGGAGACTCTGTAACAATGGGAGGATTTCAGTTCCTGAGCAAGATTCGCGGTTCACAGGACTTACTGTGTAGTCATTTTTTGGTTTCTTCTCCTGATAAGAAACCATTGTTTTCACCATTAAGATAAGGTTTCGAGAATTCAAGAACCTCAAGACATTGTATGCATAGAAATCAAGAATTACCGGCTCGCTTCCTACGTTTCCCATCTGCTTTATATCAACTAATGGTTCTAGTTGATCTAGCTCTTCAAAAGCGAGCTTCTCTGCAGCTCCTTTACTCGAGGAACACGCATTGCTTTCATTAGAACGGATACCAACTTGATATCTGATCCAGTGTGTTTATTTCAAAGTTGCACAAGAAAAATAATGAGATATAAAGTATGTAACTTAAAGATATTCCTAGTCATGGCTAACTATGTTAAAACCAATCAAAACAATAATCAAACAAAAACAAGGCATCATAAGGGACTAATGTATAGAGAAGTGAAATGTAATAAAGTACCCGATAGCAGGAAGGAACTTGCGACGAAATGAAGGAAGTAATGAACCTGATAATTGATTGTTACTCTCATTCATCATATCCTGTAAGTTGGACCAAGATATGACAAAAGGTTAGCTGGAATACAATATATGAATGCAGAGTTATATATGCCTTCATAGGATGTAATACACTTGCCTTTTCTAAAATTTTGAAACTTTCCAAAGGCAAAGTCTTGGACCTTTGTACCTTTGTATTTCCTTTTGGTACGTCAAGCTTGACATCCTGATTTCCGTTCAGTTCCTGAACCTCTGAACTGCAAGTTTCACCATATGTAATCTGATAACAAAACACTTAAACACTTAGAGGGTGCGGGACAAAAACTAGTTTTATATTTTACTCTTAAGATATGACCTTAACTGATGCCTGCCTCCTCAAGTCTTCAAGATCAAAGTTCCAAGCACTAATTCCTTTCATGTACTCATACTGTAACAAACCAGTATAGGATTCTAAATTAGGAAGACCACAAAGATGGACATTTCAGACATATATATAGTATGGCTTAGTACCTGTGATAACCGTTCTTCATCACCATCAATGCCTTTAAATAACGCAGCCTCTGCCTCCTGTTGAGACAACAACATAAGAGAAACTAACAAATAGTAATATGTAATAGGTAAGTAATGAAGAATCTAAGTTCCACTAGACGAAGAAAATCTTCTGCAACTCACCTTTAGCATTCTAAAACGGTCACCAAGTGGAGAAAGACCATGAAGAACTTTACGAGACAAATAATCTGTAGACCGAGCATGTTTGAAGAAAGGATGTTTCAAAAGTTTAGCTGAGGTTGGACGCTTTCTCGGATCTTTAACTAAGCAAGCAGCGATTAACTCTTTAAATGACTGCAAACACGGATACAGTTTCTTTCTAAGTGAAAGAAATGGAATCTACTTTTGTATGTATATCATTTAATCACACTTACCTTTGAGAATTTGTTATCTCTTTCATGGTCAAGACGAGGAGGAGCATTTTGCAAGGTCATTAATAACACCTGAAAAAAATAATTGAGAAAAATTGAAACCATTTGGGTTAAAGAAACTAGACAAGTGCATGATGAACATGAACTTTTAATATAGTAAGTAAGGAGTCACCTTCATAGGTGGAAATTTAGAAAATGGGGCATGACCATGAGCAAGCTCTAGAGCAGTTATGCCAAACGACCATATATCTGCTCTGTTATGTCAAATGAAGAAATTTAAACATCAATAATCATGTGATTGCTATTGCTATTGCTATTGCTATTGCTATGTAGATAGAGTAGAAAAGTGAGTACATACTTGAAATCATATCCATCTGCTTGCTGCATAACCTCAGGTGCCATCCTGTAAAACCAAAAGATTCCATTGACTATAAACAATCTAATACCAAAATCATATAAGAAACATGGAAAACAAACATATAGTAGCACGCACCAACAAGGAGTTCCAACAAATGTATTCCTTGTACGCATCCTATCTCCATTATCAAACATACAAGCTGAAACTCCAAAATCTCCAAGTTTCACTACGCCTTTCGAATGTATCAATATGTTCCCAGCCTAGTAATTGAAACATGTAAATAATCTATTCGTCAGGTAACGTATAGGCTTAGGAGTAAAAGTAAAATACCTTAACATCTCTATGAATGTGTCCTTGTTGATGAAGATAAACAAGAGCTTTAAGCACTTGTCTCAATAAAGTAGCAATAATAGGTTGCTCAAGACCATCTTGATGAACTGATTTCATTAAATGAAAGCAAGAGCCAACAGACATATAAGGCATTACAATCCACAAACTACTACTGTCGATAAATGAACAATGGGCTTTCAATAAATTCGGATGATCTATTAAACTCATTATGTGAACTTCCTTGCGTATTGTTTCCTGCGTGAAAAAAAAAACATAAGTTTTCTTCTAATAAATATAAACTCATATAATAAAATAATATTTTATATCATTCTTTAAAGATTGAGATACGAACCAAATCGTTCCTGCATTTTTCGAGATCTAATATCTTTATGGCTACAGTCTCGTTAAGAGCAATGCAACGAGCTCTGTATACAGTTGCACTAACTCATTCACCAACCTCTTCAAACAGTTCATAATCTTTAGCGTATAGAGGAAATCTCTTCGTTGATGAACCAGCCATTTTTCTAAAATTCCTGTACAATTTCTATAGCACCAGAAGAAGAGTTGAGTCAAACACAATTTTTCGAGGAATATATCAAATTCTTATTGATAATTCAAACACTAACCGATATGATGAAAATGCAGAAGTTAACAATAGAATCTCAGGACGAATAGCGCGAGAAAGAAGGAGGCAAGAAGAAGGAGGAAGCTACGAGAAAGAAGGAGAAGAAGATTACGAGGATCTCGTGAAGATGGTGCTAAAGTAAGATTCGAATCTATTAGCCATAGGAAAAAAAGAGAGGATTGTTTGAAGGAGGTGGTGCAATGTAAAATGATTTTTAAGTTGTTGTTTTTTTTGATATGTGAACTTTTTTTTGCCAAATTTGCTTTTGTGATTTTTGACCAGACAAATTTCTTGATTTAGTAAAAATCTAATCCGAATGTTTATATCCTCTCTTTCGTTTCTTTCCTCCACTTTTGCATAATTTCTTTTTCTTTTTTGAGAAAATTATTAAATATTTGGTCAGCAAATATTTTTTTATATTAAATAGCGATTTTTAACAGTTTATTTTCTTATAAAAATAAAGAAATATTTTGATAATACATTATTGGTTTGGAATACTAAAATGACACTTGTTAACAGTGTAGTAGGCATGTAAAAAAGGATATTTCTAGAAATTTACATTACTAGGCTTGGTATCATTTTTATTTAATTGTTTTTATATTATCGAAATAGAGAAATCTAAATATAAACATGTATATCTTTTAGTCATGGATGATAATTTATATTTAATCATTTTGCATTGACCACTTCATTGGATTGGAACTGCTTCCTTTAAAACAGAAAAGTATCCATGTTCTTAATTCCATTTAATCCATAAAATCCAAGGGAAAAGCCTATGGACTTTTTTCGAAATTGATGTAGCTCATAAATCATGAACAAAATAGTTGAAGCTTTCACTGATTATAAAAGTCATTTCGAAGAAGAAGATTAGTGAATTGGCTAACGCCCAAATCTATCAAGATTTTGAACATGAAAAAAAAAAGGAAGCAAATGGTTGATGTTTTCGTATCAACTCTACAATTCGACCATGTAATATCTCCCTTTAAGTCACTGACAAATCCTTATGTAAGATTTTCCACATTAACGGATCTTTAGTAGGGTTTTAATTCTCCAGACAATTTCATTGAGAAAATTTCCTGATTGTTATATTTCAGCTACTCAAATCCTCTCTACAAAAACTCATTTATTATTTCAGCCAATATCCAGACTGGACGGTATATTTGTCACTTATCATATGTCCAACATTAATTTCATTATGTTGATTGAATATACGGCTTTATCTCATTTCTTCATTGGGGTTGTCTTTAAAGGGTTTGTTTCAACCCACTACGCACTTAGGTAGCCCAAAGTTATCTCTCTTTCGTTTTGGATATTGTTTTTCTCTCTTATCTACTTCCACATCTGTTTGTATATGTTTCCTAAACGTGATATGAGATTTTTCCCATACTCATTAAGGCAGCTTCGAAGCACATAAACTTTCTTCCTTCGATGTATTGCACACATCTGTTGTCTTATTGAATCTTTATTGCATGAAAATGATTTAAATCCACTAACAATTATATATCAAACTTTCTGTCTCATCTATCACGTGTTTCTTGATGTTCAAAACGACATACCGAGCTTTGTGTTTGGTTCAGCCAGAAAAAAACACCAGGAATTAAATTCCAGTTCAATCATTCATTTGTATTGTCTAGAATGTGTCCAAAGTCCACGATAAAGCATGATCAGCCGCAAATAGTGTGTAACTAACTAACATGTACGGCGAATATCTAAAAACTCAAAAATGTATTTAAATTGTCACAAAACTGACCAAAAACAAAAAATCATTACCAAAATGACCCCAAAGATTTTGTTAGTTCTGTTGAAATTTACTCACCGCAAATCAACGTAATGTATTTAAGTGAAAATTGAGAAATCATAAAAGAATGACGATATCCTAATAAAATCTCCAAATCCTTCAAAAGCCCATAAATTGTGAATCTAAAACAAATAAATAAAAAATCGATTTTCAACCTAAAGGATTTTTATATAATATAAGTTTTGACGACGTTAAGGTTTATTAACCCTCTATACCCATTAGTGTGTTCAAGTATCCAACTGTACAGAGAAGTTGCTGAGGTGATAACGATTCCTAAAATATTATTAATTAGGCTAGTTCATGTAATTGGTGTGTACAAAATATATACTTGACCATCAAGCATGTACATACAGTCAATGATTTCCGTTGACAAAAAAGTCAATGAGTTTCTTAGACTGTTCACCAACTCTGAGAACTAAGAACTAAATTAATTAAGGGAAAAAATCTTATGAAAGGAAACGAATCAGCACTAACCCAAAAATAATTTGTAATCTCTCATCAGAACAGACGAAATGAATACAACGACACTGTGAAAATCCAAAAGACTTTTAAACATTACTCAAAGACATGGTAGCGTTGACGGCGGCTTTGGCATGCCCTTTGGTTATCAAACTATCTATCATTTCAATTCCACCATGTACAAACAAAAAAAATTATTGAATAGGATCTGTCGGATTATGGACTTTATGCAAGGCACATGCGTGGGGACAGCTTCTCTCGATTTGACATTCTAGTTTCGGATAAGATTAGCTTGTTAAATTCGTAATATGATGTATTACTACCATCTAATTAAGATATAAGGTCTATTCGAGAAAATGAAAGTATTAATGTCTTGATATCTAGGAACCATAAATAATAACCATTTAATTAAGATCTATATGGACCGGCTACTACAACCGCTACAAAATATATGATAATTTATTTTCTATCGGATGGGGTTTTTTTTTTTGGTTCGACTCGAATGGGACTGAAAACTTGTTTTATAAGTGGATTCAAACTTTTATTTGTTTACATTGACATTCATTTCTTGTATTATATTATATGCAATTTTTGTATCATCATTTGGGACCACACTATGCGATAAACGCGTGATTAGTTTTCTTGGTTTTTTATTTGGAATTTTTTTGACGATATAGCCTTGATGTCCACATTCTAGCTATCTTCTCGATCATGAAGTAATCATTTCTTAATTTGGGAACAAGCATTCTTCTCTTATAAAAGAAGTAATCATGTTCGCTTGATTGTTTATGTGAAATTCTCGTCTCATGACCCGTCAATAATTAATACTGTGTACAAGAGAAACTAGATGTGTACTTGTTGATGAGGCTCAAAAACAAACTAATGTTTCTACATACCTATTGACAATATGCTATTTGTAAAATAAAATTGCCTAAAAGTTTTGAAATGAGTGGGTCAGTTTTTATTCGATCAGTTAAAAATCACATATATCCTCTGAAATATCTCTTTTTTTACCATTTACGAAACAGCTCTCCGGCAATAATGAGTTTCATTTTCTACGAATAATAGCACACACTATGATACTGTTTATGCATTTAATGTTATTACTAAAATACCGTGCACGATTGAGAGTGAGTCACCAACGAACCAACCACCACCATAAATGGAACAATACACTGCCTAACACTTTGCCACTTCATTCTCATAACTCTTGGTCGGTCTGTTCGATCGTATGTGGACACTTAACTGACCCAACACGTGGCGAGCTTGATCGTTTGATAATACTGCAGACAGTTTGCTCACCTCTTAAAATCACATATTAATCATATAAAAATCTATACATATTTTCCAAATCCCAAAATATGAGTGATGTACATTTTTCTAAGTCTACGGTGTACCACATGTATTAACACAACTATGTTAGAACCTAACCGAATCAGTGGACCGAAAATGAAATATCCAAAAAGTATCTACGAAAAGAATTCCGAAAGTAAAAAAATGTCTAAACCAGTTTGGGAACCGAATAGAAAGTTATAAAACCAGCAACCATGAGTCCATGACCTACCTCATGGAAGTCTGCTAATCGCGTTGACCATGGGCATATTTGTCAAGATTCACCAAAGGTGAATGAGCTTCTCGACGATTCCATTTTTCTACAATGTCAACTCGTGGATCTCAAGACATCTTCCACGTCACAACACATGTCAGGGCATTGAACAAGTCCGGTTTTTTTTGCTTCTCGAACAAGTGGTTTCTATAATTACGACTGTACCCTTCCATCGTCAGCTTCTTTTCATGTTCATTTCCCATTACGCGCTTTAACTTCGACCAGCAATAAGAGGAAATGCATTAGAAAAATCTTTTTTTTTTTCTTTCCTGGTCAATAGGTGGTTTTTTCTTCCTTTATAATTTTGCGAAAATAATTTCAAAAGCAGTAAAAAATAAAAAAATAAACTAATTTCTGTGTGTGCTTTTGTATCCATATTTGTTTGATTAAATTTCGGGAAAGTCTTTCGACCAAAAATATATATTGGTGGAACTGGAACGTCATTTTAACTATTTTATTTATTTTTTTAGCTAAAACCAAAGTTTTATGTCCAATCACATATGTAATGTGTTTCTTTTCTTGCTTAATTTTTTTTCTTTCTTATATCTAGTTTCTATGCAAACAATCTTTGGTAATATTTCTATTAAGGTAACGTTGTAATCGAGGTCAATTCCAAATTAATGATGGGTAAATTTTCAAGAAGATTATGTTGTAAAATTATTTAAGTAAATAACCTATTGTGGTATATATCTAAATAAGTAGAAATATATTTTCTTGTAAATAAGATTTTATGTTACCATCGATTAACGTTGTTGTTCTAGAGTGGAAACCCATTCAACGCAAAAATGTACTGTGTTGACTTATCTGGATTTGTTTGTTAGATCCCGATAAATTCTCATTCTGAAATATATATATATATATATATAAAGTTGACCAATTGATCTTGTTAACTTTGACCCGAATGAACAACAATGTTTGGCAAGTATTTAAGTTCTTACAATTTTATCGTAAAAAATAAATAAATATTAAAAATAGTGAAAAAAGGAGAGGCGTTGAGATATAAAATAGACCAAAGCTTTCTTCTATTTTTATCAAACCACAACAATACTCTTCTCTATTTCAAGATCTTTAGAGCAATAAAAGCGAGAAAACTTTTTTTGTGTGCTTGTGTTTAAGATCTGATTGTTAAAAAGATGCAAGTTATTTCTCCTTCGTCTCCGGCGCCGAAGTTCGCCGTAAAAGAAAGATTCTCCGAGCTTTACGGGAAATTAAGCGACGATCTTGACTCCAAATTGAAGTTGAGTTCTACAGAGGAAGAAAACAGAAAAAATAATAGTCTGGAGAAATCATGGTGGGATCAAAACAAAACTGAAGCTGAAACTAATGATGATGAAGAGAGACAACAAGAAGAAGAAGAGGAAGGAGACGAGTTCTCATTCGCAAGTGTAAAATCAGAGAATTCACCAATAACCGCAGAAGAAGCGTTTCAAGACGGTCAGATCCGACCGGTTTATCCTCTATTTAACCGGAATCTTTTATTTGATTACGAAAAAAATGATAATACCAACAAGAAAGCTCTACGTTCGCCTCTCAAGAAGCTGTTCGTAGAAGCCGCCTCGGAAGAAGAATCATCATCAGAGCCGATAGGACCGTATTGTTCATGGTCAGTTCGTACGGTGGAGGAAGCATCACCGGAGACTTGTCGGAAAAGTAATTCAACAGGGTTCTCAAAGCTATGGAGGTTTAGAGATCTTGTTTTAAGAAGTAACAGTGATGGAAAAGATGTGTTTGTGTTTTTAAGCAACGGAGATGGTGACAAGAACCGTTCTTCTTCATCGTCATCGTCTATGGCGGTGAAGTTGAAGAGAACGGAGAACGAGAAAACGAAAACGGAGAAGAAGATAAAGATGAAAACGAAGTCAGCACATGAGAGGTTGTATATGAGGAATAGAGCTATTAAGGAAGAAGGGAAACGAAGATCGTATCTTCCGTATAGACATGTTGGATTCTTCACTAATGTTAATGGTTTATCTAGAAATGTTCATCCTTTCTGACTTTTTTTTTTTTTTTTTATCTTCAATTATTAAATTGTTAATTTCTTCCCACAAAACTTTCTCTTTGTATATAATAAGTTAATAACTAACCTTCTTTGGGAGTATATAACTTTCTTTTTGTAATCTTTGGGTTAAAATTTAGTAATTTACTTGTTAATCTTCCAATTACGTTTTGTATCCTTTTGATTATTGTTTTTGATTTCAGAGTATCATTTGATTTTGGTAGCACATAAATATACATATAAATATATTCACCGATCCGTTTGTACTTTTATAAACTTGCAGCTCTGTCCAATTGGTTAGGATGGCCGCTGGTTAGCGCAAATCTGTTCGCAATATTGATTGCAATTATTTTCTTGTTGGTTAGGGATTTCCTTTTATTCCTGATTTTAGTGGTATTATTTTCCGTTTCTTATATCAGTTTTGTTACATTTTACAGTATTTTTTTAATGTTTGAATGTAGAAATTCTAAAACAGAGATCATATATATCTGTTACAGCATGATTCAAAAATCTCTAAAACAAAAATAGGTTGAAGAATTACTGTCAAATTATTATTTTTGTTTTCCTGACGTCAAACTGGAATTCTATTGATTAACCACTTATAACTGGAAATAAAGAGTTTCGTTCTCTTGCTTTACTCTCTAAGGTTATTTTCCACTCTTTTATTTAATTATGATAGCGTAGTTTACCGACACAATTAATTATCAGATATCGTATCATCAAAGTACAATCCATTATTTGGTAGTGATAAGTGACAACACATCACACCGACATACATAAGACACCCAACTCAAAAGAATATCTATCTTCCGTTTACTACAACAATAGCTTTTAAAGGGTACTGTATTTAAGAGGCCCATGAAAATGTTTGGGCCGAATAACAAGCATCATAGTATTAAAGGCAGCTGCCTTTGAATAAACAAGTCAAATCTCTACAACTTTAAATGTTAAATCCAACCACAACTCATAGGCCTAGACTCCGACTTCAGGCTGAACATTCAGAAATTCAGATACTCTATGCTCTCGATAAAAACCATCAAGCCCAATAAATTTGATTACAATGTAACTATTTTTTTCTTCGGCCGTGGTTAGCTAAGTAATGGTGTACATTA
Organism: Nasturtium officinale; assembly: GCA_963854855.1. Classification (NCBI taxonomy): domain Eukaryota; kingdom Viridiplantae; phylum Streptophyta; class Magnoliopsida; order Brassicales; family Brassicaceae; genus Nasturtium; species Nasturtium officinale. The sequence goes on along the minus strand of OY978514.1, from coordinate 7,310,824 downwards.
GATGAATGAGAGTTGCAAGCCCAATAACAGTGTTGGCACAAAAGACCGTAATTTATAGAATTTACAAATGGTATGTAACAAAAATCTGATTTATTTGTTTTTTTCGTTAATATATTGTCAAACAAATCAAAATCAATGTGAAAGCATATACATTAGAAAACAAATCTTATGAGAATAATTTATAGCATTATATTAGTGTTTCCTCATAATATCGATAACTGTAACTATATACAGATCTTTATCTTTGGTTGTGATATTTTACTAAATAAACGTAACAAGTAAAAAGAAAAATAAAAATTGGAAGAAGAAGAAGAAGCTCTGCTTGACTAACCTTTCGCTTTCTCTATCCCATAGGAGAGCCCCCTATATTCCTCGAACGGTCGTCATTATTCCTTGAAACATCCAAATCCAAACCCATACCCAATCTTCTTCCTAAATATATAAAATTAAGGTTTTCTTGTTTTTTTTTTTAATTTTATTTCCAATATTCTTTGCCTTATCATCTTCATAATGTTCCCACGTCCATAGAGTTCCCGAGGAGCTAGAAAGAGCATTACCAATTGCTTCTCATTCATTCTTCACCCTTAAGGTATTTTATGTTTTCATTTCAATTTTTTATGATTATTGCTTACGAGAACTTTTATTATGGATATAACCAAATCCATGTTTCCGCATCAAAGAGAAAAAAAAAGCAGGAAGTTCATTTCAATTTATATGTTTGAAAACTGTAAATTATGTTTGTTGGAATTTATGATACTGTAGGTTGAGTTGACAATGTGAGTCATTTGTTTCGCCAATATAGGTTAAGACTTGTGGAAATAATAGAATAAAATCTGAATTAATCATTCATGCCAATAGAAATTGGACCGTAGGTCCTAATGAAAAGCCAGCTTGCTTTTCTTTACCATTTTAAAAGTCCAAAAAAAGAGCTCGCAAATACTTATTATTGAATATTGTGTATATATTTTCTATGCGGAACTAAAAGAGACAGAGAACCATTCCGGATTTGATCATATATCTATTTTAATATTTTGGTTGAGCTTCTGCCATCGCATTATTTGCCTCATATGTATAATAAAATAATAATTCTGTTATGATAAACAAATAGAATGACGACGTGAATAATTAATAATAATTTAGTCAATTATAAGTTACAATTGGACGTTTTCTTTAATTCATTTAGATGTATTAAAAAAATGAAAGACATGGTTTTGGACAAGACAGGGTAGGAGAAACTGAAAGAGATCAGTTGATGGCTCCCTCATTCGGCAAATGTTTCATGTTCTGCTGCGCTAAGACCTCTCCGGTAAGTCTGATCAAGACATATTTTAGTCAAATTATGATTAACTAGTTTATAATTAGCCTCTAGTGCTATCCTACAAGTTGCTAGGATTTTTTTATATATATATAAATCCGACTTTATAAAACGATTTTAAAAATTAAAAATAAATAAATGCGTACACGATTTATATTAGTCTATCATCAAGGTTTCTCGAAAAAGTAACAATAATTAAAATGCTGACGCGTAATTTACCAACTGGAGCGTTCGTTAAAACATTGACCGTGTCAGCTAATAGGCTTGCCTTGGTTGACTTATCCTGCTATGGTCATTGGCCACCGCCCCTATCGGAAAATACGGAACCATTTGCTCTAAGAGAGATAAATTGACCATTTTGTGCTTTCTTGCGTTTACTTTAGAGTCGATATCATTTTTATGGTCAACTATAATTTTGTTACAATTGGATTTAATTGTGTGTTTTTTTTTGTTTGCTAAAGCAAATTTTATTTGGCTATTATAGACAATAATCCAAATTTGGGGTTAGGTTTTCAATTTTTTTTAATTATATATTAAATATAAATTTTCTTTCAAATAAATATTTCAAACATAGTATAAAGCCCTTATGAATGCCGCCATAAAACATGTTATGAGATCCAACAATATTTAAACGAAACAGATGATTCCGAAAATAAAAAGATTACCATGCTTATGATTTATGAATGCCGCCACGATTTAGAACGATGTTCGTAACAATGAAACATGTATCTTTCCTTAGTTTAAGTTCCACAATCGAAAATGTAAAAAAAAAAAATCAATATTAATGTCGTCACATTTGATAAAGGTACATGGAAACCAAATCATTAATAGTGGTCAATAACAACATAATTTGCGTTTTTTTACTAATTGAATAGACCATGAGAAAAAGTTCAAAAAACAATGGAATGAACTTTGTGTAGTCAAATGAGGCAGAAAGTTTCAGCTCAATGTTTTTTACTTCTTAATTTTCTTTTTCTCTCCTTACAATCAAAAGCTTATTTTATATAAATAAAACAACTTATCAGCACCACAGAAAATACAAATTATAAATAAATAAATAAATAAAATCATATATTCTGCACTAGAGGCACATGCTTATACCCTCCCCCACAAAATCACCATTTCACCTACAAATTAAAAAAAAAAAAAAGTTTAAAATAATATCTTTCCCATTTTTGTGGAGGTTTTTTTTTATTTCCCACACGGAAGAAAATAAGAAAGAGTTGAACATAATAAAGAGATGTGAGTCTATAAATACCAAATCCATCACAAAAAAGCATCTTACTGCATTAAGTGATTTCACATTCTTCTATAACGATTCTAATCTCCAGAAACCTCCTCTGTTTTTGTGAAACCTTAAAGGTCTCTATCGTTTGATCCAATTTATGAAATTCATACCATAACTTATACGATTTGTCCGATTTAATTACGTATTTCATTTGTTTTGTTTAATAATAGGAAGAAGAGGAAATGGCCACGGACTCGTACGAAGCTGCCATTAAAGGACTCAAGGATCTTCTCAGGTACACTATCTCTGACTCAATAGAACAATCATTTGATTAAAGTGTCTTCGGCATATTCATCTTCTTCTTCTTTTTTTTGGTTTCCTGCGAATTCATCATCGTCTTTGTTTAAATTCTGAATTATTTTCTCTCCTAAATTAACTCCATCATTAAAGCAAAGAATTTAGCGTCGGATCGGAAAAATCTACGTTTTTTTTTTATTTACGCGTTTTTTTTCTTATGACACGACATTTTGATTTCCGCACGCGTAAGACTGATCCTAGCCGTCGATCACTGGTTTTATGGGTCCCACTTTACGTGGTTCGCTTGAGGAAGAAGCTTTTTACCATTTCCACTTTTTTTTTACTGTTTTTTTAAAAATTTTTTAACTTTTGCAGTAAGAAAGGAGATCTTGGGAACGTAGCCGCCGCGAAGATCAACGCGTTGACGGCGGAGCTGAAGGAGCTTGATTCCGAAAACTCAGACGCCGTTCAACGAATCAAGTCTGGTTTTACTCAATTCAAAACTGAGATATTCTTGTGAGTATTTTAATTATTTAATTTATTCCCTACTTTTTAGCATTTTTTAAGGAAAAGAATTTAATTTAATTATTCCTTTATTTTTGTTATATAAAGAAATTTTCGTTACGCTGGAATGGTATCAATGCTCCATTTTTTTTTTGTTGCTTTTAATAAAGTAACATTAATGATAAATCTACCTTTATTTTCGTATTCCCTTACTATTATAGTTTTTAATTATAAACATCGTTCATCGGATACTGCTAAGAAAAAAGATAATCAAAAGGTTCTTTAAATCTTATTAATTAGTCGGATTGTGTTAAATTAAAAAAAAGGGATTAAATGAGATCCAATAAGTATATGCAAAAACAGAACATTCTTTGAATTTTAATGAAGTCTCTGTTCATATTTGTTACAGGAAGAATGATGCTCTGTTCAATGATCTTGCCAAGGGTCAGAGCCCAAAGGTTTCAACTTTCTCTAATCTCTCTCTTTTCATTTACTTTCTTTTTTCTTCTTGTTTGGCTAATACCTAAAAACAAAGAAGTTAGGTTAATACGAACACAAGAATGTGAAAGCTTTATGACTAAAAACGGTGATGTTGACTTTATGACTAAGCTAAAACAATTGTAGAAACGAAAAAGACCACTTTCTTGTAATGAGATTAAGAAGTTTGAAAATTTTGATTTATTGCAGTTTCTGGTATTTGCTTGTTCGGATTCTCGAGTTTGCCCATCTCACATCTTGAATTTCCAACCTGGTGAGGCCTTTGTTGTCAGAAACATTGCAAATATGGTTCCACCTTTCGACCAGGTTCTTTATCAAACCATTTCATCACTTCTTGTTGTTATGTCTGAGATTATATAAATGAACTCATTTGGTTTTGATAATCTGTCAGAAAAGACACTCTGGAGTTGGAGCCGCCATTGAATACGCAGTTGTACATCTCAAGGTACTTAAAAATAAGCTCTCTTTTTTTAAGGATAGACATTTAGGTTGAAATTAAAATAATTAAAAGTTTGCTAATAAGTAACCAGACCCGAAGTTTTGACTCTTTTGATTCGCATCTATTATTATTTCTATGTCGTCGTTTTGGAATATTGTTGTGATCACATTTCAGCACATGGTCCCTTACTTTAAGTTGACGTCTAGTCATTCAATTATTTTGGCCCCCATCTCATCTACCAAATTAATTCATTACTCTTTTTTTCTTTCAGCCACTAGGATTTTGCATTACTTTATAAAAAAAAAAGTTGAATCATTTTGGATAATGTACGAAATGGGTCTTAATGCATCAATTTGCAGCTACTTTTTATTCCATAGTCAACAGTTTTTAAAAAAAAAAGTGTCGTTTTATTTGCAGGTGGAGAATATTCTGGTGATAGGTCACAGCTGTTGTGGTGGGATTAAGGGACTCATGTCCATTGAAGATGATGCTGCCCCAACTCAGAGGTAAATTTTTAAAAATAACTAATTAATCTTGATTTGGTTCTGAGTGATAAATCAAGATTATGTGACTGTCTAGTGGGTTAGTTTGAGATGATCATCACCAAGATTATGCGATATCTAATACGATGAAAATCCTATATAAATGGCAGTGACTTCATAGAAAATTGGGTAAAGATAGGCGCTGCAGCGAGGAACAAGATCAAGGAAGAAAATAAAGATCTGAGCTATGAAGATCAATGCAACAAGTGTGAGAAGGTAAGAAAAAAACCCAATTCTTGCTCTGCTTAATAATGTTCTTGAGAAGAGAGAAAGATATGGCTTATTGACAAATATGTGATCTTTTGCAGGAAGCTGTGAATGTGTCACTTGGAAACTTGCTTTCATACCCATTCGTGAGAGCAGCAGTAGTGAAGAACACACTTGCAATAAGAGGAGGTCACTACGATTTCGTCAAAGGAAAATTTGATCTTTGGGAGCTCGATTTCAAAACCACTCCTGCTTATGCCTTCTCTTGAAAATATATACATATCTCTTTTGAGACTTGCTTCACAAGCAAGAGAGAAAACTTTGACTCATCTTTCTTCCGTTCTCTCATGTTGATGATTATCCCCAACTTATTTTGATTCTTTTCTTTTGGTTAATTCAAACTTCAAATTTGATGCTTTTGTTTTATTTAATTTCAAACAATAATTGTTGTAGCCAACATTTGAAACTTTTATAAATTTGTTTCATTGATGTTGAAAGTAAGACTTGACCTTTTTGGTTTTTATTTTTCTTTTTAGAATCTATATCTATGTGTATGCCAAAAAAAATCGGCATTGATCATTATCACAATATAGAGGTTCAAAAAAAATATTATATCATCAAAAAAATTAAAACCATAAATAAGATTTCTGGACGGAGGTAAAAATAGAAACTATTTTTGCATCAAAATTGTGTTTGGTTTGTAATGAAATAGAGTTCTAGGAACATATTGAAACATTTACTCTCTTCCTCTTGAGTGTGGCTGACCGAGAAAACTGTTGCTCATATTTGTAGGCCCAAATATGGCGCAAATAAATTTTGTCTGGGCCTGGCCTGAAATTTGGCTTGTGAAGCAAATTTTTTGGTCTCTTGATCGCGTATACACAAATCAAGATTTTTATTCTTGTCATAAATTTTCTGACTTTTTCAAACCTTCGGGACCATTGATGTAATAAACATTTTAACTAACACTTTAGTTTATAAATAAATTATTTTTGATAAAAAGTGAGAATGTTCTCTGTACGGATTATATTACACACCACATACTGTTGGGAATTATGAAAAGACGTACCAAAGTAAAGACTTACACCATTATCTCCCACTGCCCAAAAGTCTCAATGCATGAGTTAAACATATTTTATCATATATATTATAGAAGAAAGAAAACATGATGTGATAAGTTCCAATAAATAGTGACAATGCAATAAACTTGCGTGGTGGGTATCCTAAAAGGACAACAAAAGTATAAGGCGTTGGAAGGACATAGATCCACAAAATTAATTCAATTTTAAGCCCGTATATATAACAAACTAAGAAACATAACAAGCCACATTCATGTTGTACTATTGATAATGATATATCGACGTGACATCACCTTATTTACATTTCATTTTCATATACGTACATACATTTGATATTGGCATGTCTCTTTTATTTTACATTTTTGGAAGCAATTCGTTACACTACACATGTATCAATTACGACATGAACTGTTTCATGATAAATTTTCGAAAAGTGGAAAAAGTATTTATTTCACGGTTACTATTTCAATTTAATTATAGGTAATTAGAAACATTGACTAGTAAAATTGGAGATGAAGAAAAAGGTAAAGAAAAAGCTATCATGTGAGGTAAAGAAGTTTTGGGGCAAAACTCATAACAATACTTTGAGACAAACCACGTTTGCGAAGGGGACCTTCATCATTTCATGTACAGTTCACTCAATAATACGAATTTTATTGTAATAATGTAAGAAAATTTTAATTGAAATCTTCGTAATCCGTGGTATACCAAGTAATTGGACACGCCAGCATAAACAGAGCAGGCTCTAAGATATTCAATATTCCACACAACAAAGTTTTTTTTATGTAGATTTTTTTTTTTGAAATATATATAGTAAGAAAAATAAAATTTAATCTTGTTTAATAATTAATAAACTACATTCGTATAAAATAGCTAATTTATATTATATTATATTATATTTTATCTAGATTTTGTAATATATTTTATTTTAAAATAATAAAATATTTAAGTAAATAATAATGTGGTTCCAAATTTTTTGGGGACATTCAAATGTTTCAAATGGATGTCCTCACAAAATGCTCTAAGCATAAAAATTAAAATTTTAACATGTCATATTTTTCGAGCAAATTACATCTCGTATACAGAAAATCAACCTCACCTTGCTTCAATTATATTTTATCAAGTAATTGAAAAAAATCAACATATCCAAATAACTTTGGTTTTTCAAATGTTCCAAGAATCATCGCATGTCTCATGCACTTCCATCACTAAAAAATTATTTTTTAAAAAATCACATGAATAATATGATTGCTTACGTAAATAAATAGCAGTATGACACTTCCGGAGCCATTTTTTTGTAAAGGTTATTAATTAATTTCGATGGAAAACAATGAATTACATAACTACAAGTCTACAACTAACCAGAAATAGCCAAGTTCTCTTCGTTTAGTGGTTCTCAGCAAGAAATCTCTTGGTTCAGTGGTTCTCGTGGTTCTCGTTTGGCCAGGATTCATCATATTGGTTTATACTAGATATCGATTCTCACCAGATACAAAATTGCTGGATCATTTGGTTTGACCATATAAATATAAACATTTACTTAGGATCCTTTTGAATATTCAGAAAGAAAATTTATCTATAGGTTGCAACTTTTCCAGAAAGTTAATTTGAACCTCTACAAAAAAAAAAGAAAAAAAAACTAACCAATAAAAAATTATTAATTAATTTCTATGGATAATTTATTTGTATATATGAATCAATGAATGTATCTGTGTGTGGATCTCGATGCCTATCCTTTTTATAAACCCACTAGGATTGTATGCTCTGTAATGAAATAGTGATTTTCATCTATATAAGAGTTAATGATATAGCACAAACATTCTCTTTGATCTAGACATCTCATATTTGTCAGTTTGGTGAATCTATAGCACACATTCTCTTTGATCTCAACATCTTACATTTACCGGTTTGGTGAATATATATATTATCTGACTGGTTGGTGAATTGGATGATCATTCATACTCAGACTAACTCGGTACTCGAAAAAAACTCGACACACCAAATTTTTCTAGTCCCAACCTGACTTATGACTTAACCAAAGACGGTACTAATTAATGTTCTTGGACTTAACAAAAGACGGTACTAATTAATGTTCTTGGTCAAACCTCGTCATGCGGGATTCTAATTTCTTCATCATCATTAATGAGATTCGATAATTAATTATTTCATCGACCATCAAACATATATATATGCGTTAAACCTTCATTTAGACTCGCATGTAAATATGCATATTGCATGTTACCATGTGCATGCTATGTATGTATGAATCACGACAGAGTATGTCTGTCGTATAGCATAGAATCTACATTTCAACGAGTTCAATTATGTCTTATTATACTCCATAGTTTATTATATGTATATTATAAAAATGCTGCTTCTTAATGAAACCAAATTGCGATATTTTATACGGACTCTACCTCTTATCTACATCAATATTTTTTTTTAAGAAGGAAAGGGTTGTGGTCCAAAGAATAAATTGTATTTCTATACAAAGTCCGTTTCTTTGAATCCAATCCATCTAGACACAAATTTTAATACAGTCTATTATGTAATTATATTGTCGACGTATACAATTTATGTCCAAAGTCTGAAAATGATTTTAAATACATTACAAAATATGTAGAGTTTAAAAAATAATAAAATATATACAACTCATTCTTTTTTTGTCCATCAAATAGATCACTTTAGAACATATTATTGCTTAGATTTGAAAAGAAAAATGGGTGTGTGGCATATTGTAGACTTTGTTTAAAATTTTAAATTAATTTGAACTCGAGACATATAGAACTTTTCTTTATATTTTTACTTAGAGCATTATCGTCTTCTTTTTTCTCAACAAAGAACAATATCTCTACTTTAATTTTTAACGTACATACATAATATTTTGTCAGAAATTTGCCGAGAAACATGCGAAGGGGCAAGAGAATATTGATTATATGTGCAGTACGGGCCACATCAATGATTTATGAGTGCTAAAAGCAGTAACTCCTTTGGTTCATATATATCCACTACGACTAGAGACTGGAAAGAAAAATATGTTATAAATGGGTAGGTTCTCTTTTATCATCACATATGATTAGTTTGTATAATAATAAATTAGATATTCTAACGAGTAGCGACCAATGCATTGTAACAAATCACAACAGAAATTTCAATCCTTCAGAAATTATAACACGGTTACAGAAGAGTTTGAATTGTCAACTGTTTTTATTTGATTCTTGTCATTTAGTTGAGTAATTGAATTTCATCGGCCCGCAGCTTCCACTAAAAGAAGAGAAAGCTTGAAAATAAAGTAAAAGGAGCATAAATTAAAGTAGACATCAGGACAGTGTACCAGTGACCACAAAGCCACGCGGGTGTGTATTTAAGATTTTCAAATATATAGTTATGACTGTATCGTTCTTAGTTTGCAGTTTAGAAAAAAAATGCACGATCGATTCCATTATCAAATTGTTATAAGTGTTGGTGATATATCATTGTTATCTCTATCTCAATGTAGTCTTGGCACCGGTTCACACTAGACTTTTTTTTTTTTTTTGAAACATCGATTGCTATCAGTGGAACATATTGAGACAGATGATCTAAAGCAGTGGACACATATCAAAGCTCTTAAACCTGACCTCCCTCCCTCGCAAGCCGGTCAGCACTAGATTTGTTGTTATTCAAATATTTGAACTAGGTATTTGTATATGTGGTCATAAATCTCATTTTCAAATTATCAATTAAACTATACTAATATATATATATAATTTCATTAAATATTAAAGTTACACAAAATTTAAAATATTTAAATGTAAATGCATGATATATATTTTTTTTTACTTTCTATAATAATTCGATGTTAATAATAGATACAGTGACATATATTGTAAAAAAAATTGTAAAGTTTTATGAGTTTTCAACTCAAAATCAATTGACAATGTGTGGATTGGTCCATATACCTTATATATTAGTGTTTGTTCTTTCATTTATCCAAAGTGAGATACTAACACGCCTCCTCGAGATGATGGTTCTTACCATCTCATCTCGAACCGAATCCCATTTTTATGATCGGTTATAAGCCTTTTTGGACCACCTATTTGGGTAAATCAGAGTCTGATACCATGTAAAGTTATATGGGTTTTTAACTCAAAATCAATTGGTAATGAGCGAATTAGCCCATATACCTTATATATTAGTATTGGTCATTTTAATTATCCGATGTGGGATCCTAAAATTTTATAAATGAATTGTTAAAAAAAAACTTCGTAAAATTGGTAGGTGGTGTGATCCGGTGCTTAAAAATCCACTATGAGTGTTATGCTTTTGCATAATTGAAATCTTCCCACTGCGATTTCAAATTTTTTTTTTATCACCGTAGATGTTTATAATAGCAAAAGATCTTATTTCTATAATTTTAAGGTAATGTTTGAGATTAGTCTAAGGTTTCTCCGGTATTTTTTTTTTTACATCTAGGCAACTCCTTTAAATAGCTGAAACATGCCTCTAATCGAAGGGAGACAAAACTTTATGCCTTGCAGCTCATCTAATCGCAATTCAAAAGAGTTATTATGAGGTATGACCCTGAGCATGCAATACCTTTTCACTTCATAGTTCAAACTAAAATTTAAATTTTGAAGAACGAGAGTCATTACATGCATATTTGACGATATCTATTATATTAGTGTGTATATAGTCATTGTGAATTGTATTGGAGTCCAAATGTCTCATATTGATTACGAAATAAATTCTTAAAATGTGACAATTTAATTATTAAACTAGATTTTAGGTTTAATTAAGTCATATTTCTAATTTGGTAACATAGTTCATGGTTAACCCAACAATTAATTTAACACTATAGTTTTTTCCACCTATATTATATGTGATGTGTGCCATTTCCGAGATATTGATATTAATTGGGTTGTTTCCGTTGGATCCTTTGTACCCATATTTCGAAAGAGTCTTTTAGTGTTCTAAATATCACATTGGTTGGAAAATTAATTTTGGAAAATATATAAAGAATATAACAACCTTTAATTCTTAAACTATCTTATCAGTTGAGTTAGATTATAGTGTCCACATATTCGTTTCGCAATATATTATGAAGAAAAAAATTACCGTAAAATTGTAGTAACTAGAAACAACTTGTGGAAAATTAAGTGACCATAGTTCTTAATGATGTCCTTTTCGGCATAGTTCAAGTTCTTCTGTAGCGATTTCACTCTGAATGACATTGTTTGGCACAGTACAAATATTTTTCATTGCAATTTAAAAATCATTAGCAATCCATATCTTTAATAACAAAATATATACATTATTTTTAGTGAATTTGTGGAGTAAGTGCAAGTTTGGGCTGAGATTCATCCAGTTTGATAAAGAAAAGAAATCGCACGTAGGCAGGCTTTTTAAAATAGTTGAAATAAACGTACCTTTAATCGAAGGGGGACAAAACATAATGCATTGCAGCTAATTTAGTTGCAATTTCAAAAGAGTTATTATCAAGATATGTATGACCCTGATCATCCATTACTTTTTTTTTCACTTCATAGTTCATACTAAATTTTAATTTCTGAAGGACGAGAGTCTCTACATGCATATTTGGCAATATCCATCAATACAAGTATTAATTATATTCCCTCTAAATTCTAAAATTCTCAAATATATCAATATTGGATTACAGTGTTGGGTGAATATTTATTGGCATAGCTTCTAAGGAGATATTATTGCTGTAGATCATATATTGGTGAATATTTATTAGCATTGCTTATAAGAAGATAGTATTGCTGTAACTTGTAAGTCATAGATATATGATCATGGCCTTATTAATTGGACTAGGTGACAAAACTTACATCCATGTCAATGCCGTTGCAAACTTGCACATCCAGAAGAATGTACATGTCATCATCACGTCATACATACACATTATCTATGACACGTTTATAGAATTGTATAGATCAGTCCACTAATTGGGTCTGATTGCACAGTGAAAAGTGTTGGGAAAAGCTATTAAATTGGAAGTTAATTGCATCCTAAAATAATACAAATACATAAAGTCGAAGACATTACAGACAATAATAACACGGGGACCATGCCTGATAGTTCATGTGATTGACTTCTCCTTTATAGTTTCAACTCTAATAGCTTCTATATATAATGTATCACAGAAGTTAGTATCTTTTAAGCTTTTAGAAACTTTTATATTGAATAAAATACTAATTACAACGTAACAACAAGTGAACGAAGCTTTACCAAAAATTTAATCACGAACGTTAACTCATCAGACGTCGAATACCAAAACTAACCCCATCGTCTTTATTAGTACTACCGATTTGCCACTCTCACGAGCTTTGTCAAATTTCTTGCGCAATCGGACAGAGATCGAGATAATGCTAAAAAAACGAAACTTGTTATTATTATTATCTAATCTTATTATTGATTTAAGAATGCGGTTTTTCGGGTGCACTATTAACGAATCTTACTCAGTTCTTTCCAGTTATTACATCAACACGTACCATTATTTTTTTTTGGCTTGGGGCTAAAACCGCGTCTTTGTTGCAACCATTTAGTCAATGACACGAGTCGTTTTGTCAGAGAAAAATTGTTTGGCCTTTTCGAATCGGACTGGTTATACCAAACCGGTGCTTCCGGTTATTGATCAAAGAACATGGTGAACAGTGTACAGTGGTCAGTGGATGGAAAAAATTGTGGTGGTATATTATTTTCGAGGATATAACTTAGAGTAAGGACACGAAAAGAAAATAGTTACTCAAATAGTGGAAGCTACGCGTTAAGAGTTGTAGAGTACACAAATTACTTAATATGAACCTAACCATCTAACAAATTTATGGTTAAAGTTGTTGTTTTGTTGATAAAGTCTATACAATAACTCAAAATTATGGGCAGCGATTTTACCAACTTTATATATAGTTTTACACATTTTTGAGTCCCTCTGATTGGTGGGTGGACAGACCATTTAGTTGATTACAGTACAACGCGTTAATGCACATGTCCAAGTCAAATCTTAAACCGATAATATCGTACAATCCAAATAAAAATTGACATTCAAATAAATTCAAAGACGAAATGACCCGAATAAAAAGAAAAGATGTAATGGAATTTCTAATAAGAATATTTGAGTTGTTCATATTAGTTTGAAGGAAATGTACGATAGTTAATAAAGTGAGATTGTCTAAATCACATTCATATTAGTGCGTTTTAAGTTATAACGAAAAGGAGATTAAAATCTAAAATATTCTATTTGGAGAAAAGTAAACTAAATCAAAGAATATTAATGTTTCATAATAACGGTCAAGGAGGCAACTACAGCCAGTTACTATAAATGGATTCTACTGACTTCATTAATAATTTGGTATCAGCTATATACAGTTACTATACAGAGATTCATTTTCGTCTAAATGGAGTAGTTAGTAATCAGTTGATGTCGCTTTTTTTTTCCAAAGGTAACTGAGAATATTCTGTAAATAACAATACGTATATAGCTTTTGACTATTGACAACTGCACTAAATTATTACATTAAATTAATAAACTTCTAAAGATAGGTAAAGCTTTCATTGATAACCGTTAAATTAGATATTGAGCAGAACCCCAAAACCGGTATTGAAAACGCGTTATCAAACCAAATATTGCCTTTAAAAAAAAGAAAAAAAAAGTCCCACTTCATTTGTTTTTTTCCTGCTTCTAAAATCGACTCTTGTCACTCTCTTTCTGCTGTCCTTTTTTCACTCCACTCTTTTTCATTTTAGTCCTACTTTATCTCCTTTTATTATCTTATCTAATTTCATCAACAATAATAATTTAATACCAAATCTAATGTCATCATTTATTATTTATTACAACTACACATTTATTAACTAAAAAATTAGAAAGGTTAATAATTTTCAAATTTAATTGCGTGGGGTTTAGTTATTGACAAACCATAACTGCTTAGGCATTGGGTTCATATATAAATACACACATATATAGATATAACATATTTATCTCTCAAACTCAAACAAGCCCACCAATCACTTCTCTTCTCTATATCTTTTTTTTTTTTCTCTTCACTAAGAACAAAAAAATGCTTAAGCAGTTGCTTCTTCTCCAATCGTTATTGTTCTTCTTCAATGTAAGCAAAATCTTAAACCTATTCGAATTTGATTCAATGTTTTTAGTATTTCACGAACTTATAATTTGGTTAGATTATTGTTTAGTCGATTGATGAAATTAGCAGTTTCTGGATTTTGTTGTTGTTATTGAATCAATGTGGATTTTGTGGCAATGTAGGTTGTTACAGTCGGAGGACGTTTAATCGGCGGTGGTTTCTCGACTGAGGAGAATCCATTTACTCCGAAAGCATCTCTAGTTCGTTACTGGAACAAAGAGATCCGCGGCGAGTCTCCTAGATCGGAGTTCCTAATTTCCAAAGCGTCGCCGCTCAACGCCGTCGATTCAGCCACTTTCTCCAAACTCGCCTCCATGAACTCGCTCCCGACTCGTCTTCCTGATTTCTGCTCCGCCGCAAACCTTTTCTGTTTCCCAGATTTAGGCGCCAGTCTTGAGAAACACGAAGACGACGTTAAATTCTCAGTTTACGACCAAAAAAACTTCACAAACTACGGCACTGCTCGTGCCGGCGGCGTAGACTCATTCAAAAACTACTCTAAAGACGACAATGTCGTCACCGATTCGTTCCGGAGATACAGCAGAAACGCGGCGGGACACGACGATAAATTCACCGTTTACGGCGAAAACAGCAACGTCGTCGAGGAAAACTTCAATTCATACGGTACTTCCGGAACCGGCGGCGCCGGAGATTTCACAAACTATCAAAACAATGTGAACAATCCAACGAGTCGGTTCACGGCTTATTCCGACGGAGGAAACGGTCGATCTCAAACATTCAAAACCTACACTCACGAAGCTAACGCCGGCAACGGTCAATCATTCACAAGCTACGGCAAAAACGGAAACGGAGCTCCGAACGAATTCGCTTCTTACGGCGTCTCCTCCAACGTAATCGGCTCTGGATTTACGAATTACGGCGAAAACGGAAACGGCGCTAATGATTCCTTCACAAGCTACGGAAGCGACGGCAATGTACCACAGAACAATTTCAAAAACTACGGCGCCTCCGGTAACGCCGCCGTTGATACATTCGCGAATTACAGAGATAAGGCGAACGTCGGCGACGATTCGTTCTCTTCGTATGCTAAGGATTCGAATTCGCAGAAGGTCAATTTCGTAAATTACGGTCAATCGTTTAATCCCGGATCGGAAACTTTCACCGGTTATGGTAAAGGAGCTGAAGGTAACAAAATCAGTTTCAAAACTTATACTCCTAACTCTACTTTCAAGGATTACAGCAAAAACGGCGTCGCTTTCGCTAAATATAATGTTTCTTCAACCACCGTGAATTCCATCGGCGATGGCAAGATTGTAAATAAGTGGGTGGAGGCGGGTAAATTCTTTAGAGAATCAGCGCTTAGAGAAGGAACAGTGATTCCTATGCCTAACATTAAGGATAAAATGCCTAAAAGGTCGTTTTTACCCCGGAGTATAATCTCGAAATTACCCTTCTCTACTTCTAAGCTTACTGAGATTAAGAGGATTTTTCACGCCGGAGAGAACTCGACGATGGAGGGGATTATCACCGACGCGGTGACGGAGTGCGAGAGACCTCCGAGCGTCGGTGAGACGAAGCGGTGCGTTGGTTCGGCGGAGGATATGATTGATTTCGCCACTTCTGTGCTGGGTCGAAGTGTGGTGCTACGAACAACTGAGAATGTGGCTGGGTCAAAGCAGAAGGTTGTGGTTGGGAAAGTCAACGGAATCAACGGTGGAAAATTGACGAAAGCTGTTTCGTGTCATCAGAGTTTGTACCCGTATCTATTGTATTACTGCCACTCCGTACCTAAGGTTCGGGTATACGAAGCTGATCTTCTAGAGTTAAATAGTAAGACCAAGATCAACCATGGAATTGCCATCTGTCACATGGACACGTCATCATGGGGTCCGAGCCATGGAGCTTTCATAGCTCTTGGGTCTAAACCGGGTCAGATTGAAGTCTGTCATTGGATATTTGAGAACGACATGAACTGGGCCATCGCCGATTAAATCTCATGTGTGATGGGTTCGATCATCGTTCCGGATTTATCAGTTTAAATATTATTATCCTATCGCCGAGATTTTACATAGAGAAATGTTAATTTTCTACTATTTATATATTTTAAAGTTTTTTCAGTAACATGTAAAGGCTTGTTACTGATTTGCGGCGGTATGAATATTTAAGAAAACAAAAAAAAAGATTTGAGTGAATGTTTGTTGACACAATTTATGATTTTATAGCTTGTTAGTTGAAATATGAATTGAAAATGATATATCATGTTTTTTTAATTCTCTTTCAAGGATATATCATGTTTATATAATATAAGGTGAGAAAAAAAAAAAACATAGAAGAAGATGAAGACAGCGATGATGTTTTCAATACATGTGCTAACATATGTCCACGAGATGGATATAGGCGTGTAGAAAGATGAGGTGGACTTTATGTGCCACCCAATTTTATAATACATTTATTTGATTTTATTATAAGATATTTTAATCATATATAAAAAGAGATATCTCTAGAAAAAAGGAGAGTCACGAGCTGGCTATTTTCAATGGGACAAATGCGTAATGAGGGTAACACACTTGGCGCTCTGCTACATTTATATGAAATTTTCTGTGTTTGTTTTTTTAAAATTAAATTTGGGAGTTTTCGGGAGCCGACATTAACATCTAAACTTATAGTTTATTGTCTTGTGACGTTAATTTGTTTGAGTTTTTGAATTATAAGTCAATCGTGAGTCTCCTTTGGCAGTATCCGTTAAGCAAAATATGTAGTTGTAAAGTCCTATTCCTATCGTCTTACTCTTAGAAATTTAATGATATACCCTTTAACGAAAATTTACTTATTAATCCCATCTTGCTTATTGTTAAAAAGCTGGTATCAAATTTGTGAAAAGCTATGTGCCAAAAGTCCACCTTGTCAACAACATAAGACCCCGCAGAAACAAAACACACCAAACATGTAGAGACTGACTTGACTATTCATTATTGTCACTAACATTAACATAAACATGTGTCATAAATTTGAGGGAATATAAATCCTGTTTGCAGTTAGAGGTAGCTACTTCGATTTAATGATATCTTTATCAGACGTGCTAATTTTAATTCTGACGTAAACAAAGTTACAAAGACAAATCAGCATGTGGACCAAATTGGATTTTCTCACTTATCATCATCGCAAATGATGGGTTTGCTTAATCATTTGTTGAAAACACCCTTGATACATTTTCATGCTTACTGATTGGTCATTGAATTATTAAGGACACTGCTTGCTTTTTTTTATTTCTTTTTTTTTGACTTCCATTATTTGCTTTCTTCGCTCATCTCTTCGTTTCTGCTTTCTTTTATTAATACTTTTAAAAAGTAGACAAATATCACCTAACTCTTAACACGAAAAACCAAAAATTAATATCACCTAACTCATATTTTAAGCTTACTAGGAAATAAATTTCTTTTCGGATCTCCAAACATATATGCAGAAAAAATTATAAAAAATATCGTCGGTTCATCGAGTGCATGAAAGTGAAACAATATATCACTTTCAATTACCGTCTGACTCTGAACTATTTGGTATGATTTTCTTATTATGTTTTGTTGTTTTCTTTCTCCTTTAATTCCGGACTATAGAAATATTATAAAAAAAAAAAAAAAATTGGTGGTAGAACTATTAAACTCATCATGTTTACCAAGATAAAAATAAAAAACGATTGAACTTATTTACAACGATCACGTGGTTTTCATCGTACGGATCCGAAGGAGCGGTCAGTAAGGTTAGACTCAGGATCAGAAACGAAGTTATGTTATCGAATCAGAAAGAACACAATTAAATCGGCTTGTTTGTTTAATGTGATACGTATTTATAAGTTTACAGTTTTGTCAACGATGTTATATGACAATATATCAGAGAAAGTAATGAAGTTTGACATCTGCCTTTGATCAGAGAGACCCACCTATATTGAAGCTTTATCCATCTCTCTGTCTCCATTGAAACTTTACCTATATCTCAACTAACTCAGTCCAATCCATTATTAGATAGAGGAATGAATACTGTTTTTTGACAATTAAATTGTTAAAATATCTCTGAGGGCTACAAAAGCATTAAGTGGTGTAAGATCAAAATCAGCTTCAATAGAGTTTCTGTTTTTGTATTTTGCAAAGTTTTCACTTGATTCATCATTGAACTGTTTACTAAATGTGTTGTTTCTTTTTCTAGTTGGATTATACAATAAATAAAAAAACTAAATGCCAATTCTATCGAACTCATCAATTCACTATTTCATTATTTTAGTTCCCTGCATTCAGTTTTATAGGATAAGAACTAATCTGCAAAAATTCCGATTAAAATCTCATTCTCAAGTACAAAAAGAAGCATCAATTGATCTTTACACTTACCAAATCTAAAGATGAGCTTTTTACAAGATTTGAACACAAACAACATTCACCCATTGCTCCAAGAAGATGCAAACCTCTCCTTCCAGTTAATCACATCACTGCTACCTTAACATGTTGACACTCTTTGAAGCATTTCCACATCCACAATTCATTATCCGAAGCCAGCTCTCGCCATTCCTAAGAAACACATGCCAATCTTGCAGTGTGCACACCGTATAGGAACTCTAATATCTTACGTTTTTAGTTCTGGAGGTAGACTCATCAAGCAAGGTGGAACTTCCAAGCCGGCTTTGTAGCTTAGATCAATCAACAAAGGTGTAACAAAACCATCTTTTAATCAATCTCCAACACATGAGTACCTTATCATGAATACTCAAAAGTATCTTCTTTTCCAAATTCCAAAGTTTCCATAAGCAAATCAACAATGTGAACAAACCCCCGTTTATCAAAACACACCTTACGCACCAAACTACCCACACCAAGAGATCTATAAACCTAAAACCATATGGCCTAAACCTCTGAAACTTCAAACTATTACGGATTCAATTCTATCAGATTCCTTAGCATTAATCAGAGCAGGAAGAGTATATTAGAGCGAAATCGAACGTATCTCCTCTGCAAAGCTAAAGCTCATATGTGGATTGAACAACACAAATCCAGAATCTAACATAACAGCATGAACAGTCATGATCACTGATCACAATCGTCAATTCAGATATCACCACATTCCTCTTACAAAATCTTTTTCAAGAAGAGTGGTTCGCTTAACCTTTTTCCACCGGAGCGATCCATGCCGCTAAGCTCTGGTCCTTCCGTGACTATATTCTCTCGGCTTGGCTCTTCTGCACTTGAATCTGACCATATTCGTAAGTCGTAACTGACAAGAGTTGTTGTCACTCGAGAGGAAAGTTGACCAATTCATACATGTACATATTTAATATGTTGATTTTATACATGAACTATACTATTTTTATACATGAACTAATAAATTTTTTTAAATTTGATACTTGAATTTATAAAATTGAGTGAATATATACATTTAGCCTAACAAAGTTAACTTGGTGTTAACTCTCGATGACATATCGAAAAAACACTAGAACCATCCACCTTTAACCCAAAACTTGTGGTCTTAACACCAGTTATGCCAAGAAAAATTATTGTTTATACTACAAACACATAAATATATATTATAAAAATATCATATTTATCTTCATCTTCTTCGGTGATAAAAAAGAAAAAAAAATTGTGTATGAATCTCCACTCAAATTGAAGTTAATTCGTGCAAATTCTAATTATGGATATCAAGTTAGAAGAATCTAAAACAATCAATTGAAGAATCAAAAACAGAAGAAGAAAGAAAACGGGTGGTTGCAGCGGCCGGGAAATAAGAAGAATCGCCAATTGAGTATTTTTGTCAAGTTCTCTTCTTCGCTCTTTATTTTTATTTTTTTTGTGAATGAGTCTGCTTCTTTTTTTTTTGTCAACTTTTTATTAATGAAATCTTCAAAATTTTAAATCCTTCTCTGGTACGGCTCAAAAGTTGATTCATCAAAAATAAATTAAAATTGGTGAAAAAACAATCAAAACCCAGAAATTGTTGAATATGTGAAAAACAAATAAATATCTTCTTTTGAGTGTAAAGATATAAACTAAAAATTAAGTCTTCTCAAACCTATAAGTTGGCACTATTTTTTAGTTCGAAAAATAAAAATTCTGTGTTTCCTTAAAGAACACTGTAAAGCAAATCAAAATTGGTAAAAAAGATATTGATTATCAAATCAATTTTTAATCTATTATAAATATATATATTTATGTGCTGACAATAATAATAATAATAACTATCCTAACATAATTGGTGCTGAGCTTTAGATATGAGTTAGAAGTCATGAGCAAAAAATTTGTTAATCATTTTCTACGTAGATGTCATTTTATCAAGAGTTAACATTATGTTGACAGTGTTAGACAAAATATATGTACTCAATTTTATAAAATCAGTTATCAAATTCAAAAAAATTATTAGTTCATAAATAAAAAATGCATGACGGTATAATTCATGTATAAAATTAACACATCGGTTATGGATGTATTGGCCAACTCTTCTCACTCGCTCGAGACTGATAAAGAAGGAACTGAGAATTTCCGGTTAACCCAGATTTGTTTCCAAAGCCAGATTTATGGGCCGAATTGGGCTTGTAGTGGATCTGAATCTATATTAACTTACCAATTCGAGATCCGACCCGAACTTAAAACCCCAACTTTCGAAATCACAAAAAATGTCGCCGAAGTTTTTTTCCAGAGTGGAGGAAAAGAGTAAAAATGGCGGCCAACGGCATGAGAAGGGCTCTTCAGTTATCGTCATCTTCCGGGAGAATACTAATCGGTCGTTCATCAGCTTCATCTTCAGGTTCAAAGATCGGAAAATCAGCGGGAATTGCTTTCGCGAATGAATCATCTTCTTCATCTCGTCCTTCACTTCGCAGACTCACATTTTCCAGGTTAGTTAGCTTCTTAATCCTATAGTTGAGTGTAAAAAGATGGATCTGATTTCAAAGGAGAGGTATTTGATTATGAAAATACAATGAATATGTCGTTAAGCTGAAGAATTAGGGTTTATCACTGAAATGTGTAATTTGGGGGTTTGTGTTCAGAGTCCCTGTGGAGCTAAGTGCAGGGATATCACTTATACCTTTGCATAGTGTTACTGCTTCAGCTTTGCTTACTTCATTGCTATCTCTGAGCAATCAAAACTGGAGTTGTCTATCAGAAGGTATTTTTTTTACTTGTCTTCATTATCTCACCAAACTCTTTTTTAGCCTCTATGGTCCCAATGAATTTGATTCATGTTCATAATTGAAGATAATTCTGCATTTCTGTTTCCATGTAAGTAGTAATTTTAGTCTCAATTGGTAATCAGGATTCTATAAATGATCTGCTTGACATGTGAATACAAGTTATCAGCTTTGTAGAAAGTGTTTTTTTCCCCGCATGTTTTATCATTAAAATGTGGCAAATGAGGTATTGAATTGGTCCGTTGTTGTTTTGTGCTATTTGAACATTGACTAATCAGAGTATATATTTGATATTTGCAGGATTTGCTTCAACACTATAACATGGCCTGCAAGTTTTGATAGAGAATCCAAGAAACTTGTTTCATTTCATCGGATATTTATGCAGTTTTTTTTTTTCTGAGAGGTTGAATATACAAAGTGCCTAATGAAACACCAGACCCTTGCTTTGTTCTATAAGGGCTACATTTTGTTCTCTTTATTTATACAATTTTCATCTTCAATTGATGATTATTCCATTACCTTAACACTTCTCTTCCTGGGAAATAATGATCTACTCACTTGCTAAAGTGTTTCTTATTCTTTTACTATGCAAATCAAGATATTGTTCAAGCCACTATATACATTTGAGTCTCTCAAATTTTTTTAAAATAATGTTTTAATTAATTAAAAAAATTATATCTATTCAGAAACTGACAAGTATTACTTGAATCTCTTGATAATAGATTTGAGTCTCTCATTTGAGAGATTTTTTTTCATTTCTTTCTTCACTATTCAAGTTTGGTCTCTCACCGGAAATGATACTTTGGAAGAATTTTTTGAATCCGTTTAACTTTCTTGTACTTTATCCACTGTTAACCACCAAATCCAACATAGTAGAGGTATGTATATAAGCATTAGATTATAGAGACTTGTTACTACAAGAATTTGATTCCTTAAATTAGCAAAGTTACACATCAAATCACTTAACTCAGAGTCACATTCAACGTCTGTTATACAATTCAGAAGGGAACAGCAAAACTTAAATATGATCACGGATATAATTAAGATAATTCAAATAGAACAAACGACACAGATCTACCATCAATGCGACCGTTGCAACGTTCCCAAAAAAAAACGCCATGATTCAAAAAGTTAGCTTTTTTTTTTTTAATCTTTCCCTTCTTCTACTACTTACCGTTGGCTCCATCAGGCAAATGCAAATCCTTAAGATCATCTCCTTCTTCTCACCTTAACAAAACCCATAATATATCTATTACACTCTTCTCAAGACTACACAGTTCTTGAATTTCTGAATTACAGGTTCTTGATCTATAAGCTCGACAAAAATGGCGGCTTTAGCGCCTGGTATTCTTCAAAAGCTAATACAAGGTATGAAAACAGGAATCAAACCAACCAGAGAGCACCGGAGCTCTATGTTACAGGTCACTGATATCGTTCCCATGGATCTCGACGAGAAGTCTCTGGTACCTAAACAAGGATTTCTCATTAAAGTCTCAGATTCGTCTCACTCAATTTACGTCACTCTTCCTTCAGACCAATATGACGTCATTCTCAGCAACAAAATGCAGCTGGGTCAGTTTATCTACGTAGATAGGCTCGAGCCTGGATCTCATGTTCCTGTCATTAAAGGAGCAAAGCCAATCCCTGGTCGGCATCCATGCTCGGGACGCCGGAGCCGTTGATGGGTCCTAAAGGAAAATTCGAGCAAGCGACTGGATCAAAGTCAAGAAGAGGGTCTTGGGGACAAAACGTTGATGTTTCGTCTCCGTTTATTTTGAAACCAATGACATTAGATTTTAACTATACCACGCCTGTGAAGAGGTCTGCTTCAAGTAGATTTGCAGCGTCTCCGATCAGAAGAGATGGAGTTAGATGCTCTTTCGGTGAAGGAGTTTTGAGGAAAATGGAAGGAGAGAGTCCGGCGACGGCGATGCTGAGAAAGAGTTGTGTTGTTCCATCAGCTTCAAAGTATCCGAGAAGTAGAAGTGTTTGTGATAGAGAGGCCATGAGGAACAATGCCTCAGCTTCTGTTTTTAGTAGCCCCTTCAAATCGTCTCTAGGTACATTTTGTTCTTCGTTCTTAACATTGTATTTGATCATACAGTAGTGTATACTATAATGGTTCGTTCAAGACAGAGGCTTGTTTCTTGATTCCAGAGGGTCAAGAAGATGTTGTTCCCTTGTCCACCTCCAAGAAGATTTCCTTAAGACAAGAATCTCAGTACATTAAGCAGATCAAACCGGAGAAAGATTCCTATCTGTCAGGAAGACTCAACACACTAAGCAAGGTGATTTCAAACTCGATTTGCTTAATTTAGGTTTCGTTCTTGTAGCTTAGTAATTTGATTGAAGTTGCATCTTTTTGAGGGTGATAGGAAGCAACTCAGCTTCAGGAAATAGCTCAGAAGATAGCCCTTCAGGCATTGCGAGAGGCTACGGCCACAGAAACTGTCGTCCGTCATCTCAAGTATATACACCAAAATCCGTCTTTCTACTGCTTTTGTAATTGGATTTGAGTTGGAATGTGATGTGTTGATGTGGTTTTCTTGGGACAGGACGTTTGCCAATATGAGTAAATCAGCAAAATCTTATTGCCCCGCAGCATGCTTTGAGAAGTTCATGGAGCTTCACCAAGATATGGTGCAAACCATTGGGGAAATCACATCCACTGAAGCAGCTATGTCAGATGCTGAGAACAAGTCACACAACATTACAAGAACCGAAAATCAGAAACCAAGAGAAGAAGAGTCTTTGATCCTGCATGAAATCTCGTATAATTCAATTGATCAGGAGAAAAGGAGAGCAAAGAGGCGGATTATCCTGAAGCAGCAGAGTGAAGGGAAGACATTGAGATCAAATGATGAGAACAAGACCCCAGCTTGTGGCGGGATAAGCAACACAATTAGATTGGCAAAGGAGGTCGCGGAAGAAGCTGCAAACTGGTTCATGGACTTCATTGAATTGGCTCTGGAGAAAGGTATGAAGAAATCTAGAGGTCCTGATGATGCAGATGTTAAGAAGGCTCCACAATCTCTGATTCTCAGAGTTTTAAACTGGATCCAGGCCGAACAATCTAATAGCAACAACAAGAGACGTGCAGTCCATCCAAAAGCATCAAAGATCACTAGAAAGCTCAGAATTAAATTGAAGAATCCTTGAAACTTAATTACACTTAATCCACGTTGTAAGCCTTTTTCAGCTTATAACTCTATTGTGCTCTTCGTGTAAAAAAAAGAATTCACAGATTACTGAAAATAAAATGAACAACTTCACATAGATCGATTCACAGATTAACGAAGCTGAGTTTCTGGAAAGTTAAAGGAATACAACAAATACAGATAAACAAGCTTTGGTAGAATCAGATGACCCAGAACCAAGCCAAGACAGATCCTGAGGCCAGACCAATGATCAAGAACAGCACAATGACAATACCTGCGGTCTCTGAATGTTGCAATGGAACAGATTTGGGAGCGAGAATCATCAAGACGCTTGTCAAGTACCCGTTGGTGAGTCCCAATAAACTTGTCAATATAGCTACAGGAATCTCAGTCCTAAGAAACATCGGACCGTGCAAGCAACCCCAAAAGAGAGGGTAAAACAAAAGCCTAGCGATACAACCACCAACAGCGATCTTTTCATCCTCCAACATGAAAACAGCAGTCAGACATTTCCCAACCAAGTCAAAAACATTGTATGCAGCAATGAGTAGAACAGGGTACCAATCTTTAAGAAGCTCAGAATGTACATCCTCGGTAATGTAGCCCGGAAATATCGACAATGTCACAACATACAAGAGAACGATCCCGAAACCATGAGATTTAACACTCTTCACAATCTGCCATAGAGTTTTTCTCCACACTGTTCCAGTTATAGAACCTTTCTCTTGATTCGCTCTCAATAGTTCTTCATTCTTACGCTCTTCATGATACTTAATCACCGGAAGTCTATGAGCTACGTTGAAGAACACAGCACAAATCACCATAACAACAATTCCCACAGCAAAATATAGATTCGCACTTTTCCTCAAACCATCAGGATCTTGAGGATACACAGCTTTAGTAAAGATTCTCAATAGTGAAACAAGAACACCTACAACATCCAAAAAAAATTTCTAAGTTAAAATCATTCTACATTTATTCAATTTTTTAGAAATCAAGGAGATGATAAATTTACCGGAGCCAGCAGTTCCGGCGACAACAGCTTGCATATACCTCTCAGGCATTTCACCAGCGACACCAATTAAACCTCCCTGCATAAGTGCATCAGCGAGACCAGAAAGCGCAAGAGCGCCGGAAGTAATATCGAATCCGGCGTATAATCCGACTTGACCTTTAACATAAACCAGATCCAAAACAGGAACCACAAGCAAAGCGATAACGAAGAGTAACAGACCGAGATTGATTCTAAAGCTAGCGAGACTCTTATGCGCATAGAAGAAAACGATAACGAGAAGACAAACAAGAGCAACGAGCATGTAAACAACAGCGAAGATCCGATCTACGGCGGTGGAAGGATAAAGGTAAGAGAAGTAATCGACGGCGGTGATGAAAGCGTTCCATGGAAGAAGAAAGCCAACACCGAGAGTGAAGTAGATGATGTAGGCGAAATGGAATGAATCGGTAGGGGTTTTTGTGGTGGATCCTTGGTGATGATTGAGAAGAAGAGATGTCTCCGGTTCTGATTCGGAGTCAGTTACGTTGTCGGCGAGTTTCCCGGCGGAGCCCATTAGAATTTGTTAGTTTTCCAGTTTGGGGTTTTTTTGGATAATTGTTGACTGATGGACTTAGTTAGGGGGAGACACGTTAGCTTAGACTCAAAATTTTGATTATTCACTATAATATTTTATTTTTTGCCAAAGGCTCTAAAACGTGCATTTGTTTACTATTTGTATCAATCATTTATCAAGTTTGTACATTATTATTCTAATGATGCTTGTAATCTTAAATAATTATATATGTTTTGGTGTAATGAGATGATCCGGATTTAAGCCAAGATTTGAGCTCGAAGCTAAACCAATAATCAAGAACATCACAATGACTATACAAACGAGTCTCTAAATTTTTTGTTTGCAGTGAAACAGTTTTTGGAATCGGAAAATATCCGTGTTTAGAGATTTTGTCTAGTTTTTCTTATTTTTCTTAACAGTTAAAAGTTGATATGATTTCAAGGTGTGTATAAGTAGAGTTTGTTAGTTCAAATACAAAGAGTATGCGGTTTTATATGAGATTGCTAAATATTTTTTATAACAAATTGTAACAACTTACATAATTCAAAAAATTAATTAAAATCATATGAAAATTCATTAAAACTTAAATATTTGGTTGAATACATTTTTCCATACCAGTACATTATCTACTACTTAAAGACAAAACAACATACTAAAAGACTTAAAAGGCAAAACCTTTAATTATTACAACAATAACTAACATAATAAAATCACATCGTATAAAAAGTTTTATTTTTAAATGAAGAAAACACAAACGCAAATATTTTGAACATTTTACTCGAAAATATTATATTGGTGATGTTATTAGGACCACAAACATCAGCATTGGTGGTGGTGATGGCAGCGAGACAATGGCTTTATATGTTGTCCATAGAAGGAATGTCTTCATCCTCTTCAGTGTTCAAATCTTTATTCAAATCCAAAAGCATACCTCGCTTTGAATTCAACTTCAGATTAAAATCATGAATTTTCTGTGGAATTTGATCATAAAAATCAAAAAGATTTTTATATTGGAGTTGAACTGACTTCTCTTGATTCTGATCACGATATTGAATCCTATTGTCAGAAAGTCTAATTGGAGCAGCCACATCCGCAACAACATGAGAAGGTAGAGGAGAAGAAGACTCTCTAGTAAGGATCTCGCCTCTACGATAAACTTATTGAGGTACTTACCAATACCATTAATTAGATCTTGACGGTTCCTTTCATCTAAAGGATGCACATCCACATTCCCTTTGATATAATCAAACATAACTTTTTGAATCTCAATATCTCGATTCTCATCACACAATTTCTGCAGATTCTTTTTTTCCTTGGCGATCCTTTGACGGATAAAAGTTTCTTGATCCACCATCTTTCTGGTCTGTTGTTCCACAGAAAGCTCCGTAAACTTTGACACCACCTCTTTAACACCTTCTTTTGATGGCCAAGCCTCCGGAATCGAATCAAATGGACTATAGATGACCGCACAAGCTTTGACATCGCAGAGAGTCACCAGATCGCTGAGTTTCTTCATCAGCCCCTTCTTCCTCTTCTTGAATGTATGAACGACCACTTCATCTTACTCCTCATATTAGTAGTCTTTGTTATGTATGTTTTGTTTTGTTGGTAAGAGGATTGTTTTATAGTAAATTAAAAGGTGTTTTCAATCACAAGATTTTTCATTTATTTCCTGACTTATAAATAGTATCACTAGATTCCACTCTTACGTGTAAGTATATGATTGAGTATAAGATGATAATTGTAGCTATAGAGATAAGTAGTAAATTAATACATAAATTATACATTTTGGGGAATAAAACAAGATATTGAAAATTATATCACATATGTCTATTTAAGGGAAAAAGGATTTTCTGATAAGAAATCAAAGGAAACAGTATATTAAAAGTTATTTTAAAATATTTACTCTATATATATATATATATTCTATTTGTGAATATTTCACATTAATCATTCAAGGAAAAATGTATATCTGGCCAAAAAAACATAAAAGGAAAAGTACATTAAAGCTAATTTATAATTTTTACTCAATCTGTATACTTTTCCTATTTTTCATTTTTATATTAATCACTTTAGGAAAGAATTGTATTTTTGACAAAAATAAAATAAAAGGAAAGATATTTTAATTAACCTAATTGGGCTTAATAAAAAAATGTGTATGAATCTGAATGTGGCATAATGATGTGGTCAAGCTCATTTGGAGTTCCGGAGAACATCTGGCCAGGTTGAAGTAAAAAAAAAGACTAGAAAATTAGAGTAGATTTTATTTTTGAAAATCGGTCTCCTCTGTTCTTAATGATCCCATAAATTCAGCTTCATGGAAATTGTTGGTTTATAACATCAGCGACTTCTCTTTGATTCGTGTATGACTTTATTCAGTCAGGTGCTGAATAAAAAAAAACTCTATATAAACAAGAGTTCCCCTCTGTTTTAACCACACATGAATGAAAAACCTCCAGCAATCTTTGTGCGCCAAAGTAAGTATTTTTGAGAATATCTTATAGTTTAAAAGGTCGTTAGAATTGTGTTTAGATTGTTTGTAAAACTAAATGTTTATGGTTGTATCACAGAACTATTTAATCGCATGTTCTCGTCACACTGCATATATATGATTTAAAGAGTTAAAGGAAGGAGATTAGTCTTGCTTCTATTTTTTCTTTTTTTTCTTTTAACGTTTCTGAATTTTTAGTTTCAACTATATTTCTGTAATGTTGTAATCAATGCTCATACAACATAACCTTCACCATGGTCATTACATTCAAGAAAACGACAAAATGTTGAGGAATTATGCGACCGTTAATGACCAACCATCAACAAGTTGTCCAAGAGATACATGTCAAACCTGAAGCCTCTGATGCAGTCTCATTTTCTTTCAAGAACCCGACAAGCTAACTCATGTGCTCTTTGATGTTTCTGTTTCATGCTGATAATATGCCCAATAGGTGTTAACAATTAAATTTTATTCACTGGATGTTGAGTTTAAAAAATATAACGAAAGAAACATAATTCATATACTTTAATTTTCTAAATCTCTATGTAAAGTCACATGCATCTTCTCTCCACATGTGCTTTTTCGAAGAATCTCTTCAAAAGAAAATATGCTCTTTTAAGACACACACACACAAAAAAGACTAGTATGCTCTTTTGGTTTTACTTAAGTTACATGTATAAGAATATGAATGTGACGACACTTGAGTCATGTTCGCTTAGATTTGTTTAGGGTTTTCGGGTAAAAACAAAACTCGGCAACTACGATGTTCAAGAAAATATATAGGTTATTACTAATAACTTATTAGGCTCACATAATCCCACTAATCACTATCAATTACATGGCAGATTATTGAAACACTTGCTCTCGAGTCTCGGCCGAACCTTCCCATAACCTTTTAAGTTCAAGAAAACAAAATTAGCAAGTTTCATTAAAACCAGGAATAAAACCCTTCCAAGTTTTCTATACAGATGACAAAAAAAGTCAGTAGATTAGGTGAATCATTCACACGCGACCAGAATCCCAATCTAGAGCAGGTATAACATATATACTGTCTACTGATTATCTTGATATGCTCTACTCACACAGATATCATACATCTATTTATAAAGAAATTATCTTATTTGTGTAGTTTATTTTTTTTTTGAAAATTTCTTATTTATGTAGTTGCATATAGAAATAGTCTGAGACATATATAATGCTCATTTTCTATATGCACTGATTCGAATTCTAGAGATTTTTTTTTCTATTTACAGCACCACATTTCTCCTCCATCAACCAAAAAAACGACTTTACATCTCTAGAAATGGTGGTAGTTGTTACACACACATATTCTACACGTGTGGAAGCGCTTGTCCATAACGCGTTTACAAAATCGCATGAGAAATTTACCAATTTTTTCGACTATAAATCAATTTCATAAAACGCCAACATTCTAACAAAATCATATAAAAATTGAGTTTAAAACGATAAAAAGTATTCAGTGAAATCAACTAATGCATTAGAGGCTTAAAATATCTTTAAAATAAAAAGAAAAAAGCTGTCATGATTGATTTCAATTATTCCGAGTTATCATCATCACAAAATAATTAAAATTCCATATTCACGTTGGGGAATTTAATACTAACAATTTATAATATACTTTAGAAATGATTTTACAAGAGTCAAATCGTACGGCAGATATTTGTTGGCCCTCTATTACATCAATCATCTCTGACCTGAGAGACCAAGCCACACACACAACAGCAGCAGACACTAAAACCCTAATCTCTCTAACTCTCTCTGTGTTCTCACTTGTTCAACAGGGCATCCATGTCGTCAACACAAGAAGCTTCAGCTACTGATTCACCTGTGAAGAGACATAGAGAAGAAGAAGATAACGGCGGCGCCATGGAAACAGAGAACGGTGGAGCAGAGACTAAGGAACCTTCTTGTATGTCCTCTGTAATTCCTGGATGGTTCTCTGAGATTAGTCCTATGTGGCCAGGTTTGTTGTTTCCTTTTGGTTAACAAAGATTAAAGTCACAATCTTTTGTTGCTCTGTTGATCCTAATTGAGTTCTTTGTGAAGCTGATTTTGAAAATATTTTGAGTTCTGTAGGAGAAGCACACTCTTTGAAAGTAGAGAAAATTTTATTCCAAGGCAAATCTGATTACCAAGATGTTATTGTTTTTCAGGTAACAAAAGAGAATTTATTTTAGTTGTTTTAGTTTAGAAATTTTTAGTTTTTACAAGTTTGGTGAATCCTTATGAGTTTTTAATTTTGGTGAATTCTATCTTTAGTCTGCGACATATGGAAAGGTTCTGGTTTTGGATGGAGTGATTCAACTTACTGAAAGAGATGAATGTGCTTATCAAGAAATGATTACTCACCTTCCCCTGTGCTCTATTCCTAACCCCAAGAAGGTAAATCATTTCTGAAAAATCTTGAATCTCTCTTTATCAGATTAAGATGTATCTGAGATAATCAAAGTCTCTTGCTTTCAACTTTAAAACTACAAGAAAGGTGGATTGCAAATTTGTTCCACTTGTGGTAAAGTAGGATGAGTAAATTGCAAATCTCAACAATTAGAACAAGTAGAGTTTGTTTGTTTTATTTGAGCTGGAATAAGTTAAAATGATGATCCTTTAAACGAATGTTTTCGTGTGGAAACGTTTCTTCTTATTCTTCTTCAGGTCTTGGTCATTGGAGGAGGAGATGGAGGAGTGCTACGGGAAGTGGCACGCCATAGTTCTGTTGAGCAGATTGACATTTGTGAAATCGATAAAATGGTGGTTGATGTGAGTTTGTTACATTCCTTTTCATCTATTTTGCATCCTGCATTACATTGAGATGAACGTTACTTAAGTGGTTTCACCTTCTTTGATCTTCTTTAGGTGTCTAAGCAATATTTCCCTGATGTAGCAGTTGGTTATGATGATCCTCGTGTTAACCTCATCATTGGCGATGGTACACACTGCTCTGCTTTTATCTGTCTTTCTAGAAGAGTTTTTTTGGTTAGTTTTAAACAATGTTGTGGCCATTTTTATAGGTGTTGCTTTCTTGAAGAATGCTGCTGAAGGAACCTATGATGCAGTTATCGTTGATTCATCTGATCCAATAGGTCCAGCAAAGGAGCTATTTGAGAAACCATTCTTTGAGTCAGTGAATAGAGCTCTTCGTCCTGGTGGAGTTGTGTGCACACAAGCTGAAAGCATATGGCTTCACATGAACATCATTGAAGATATTGTTTCTAATTGCCGTGAGATCTTCAAAGGATCAGTGAACTACGCTTGGACCAGTGTTCCAACTTACCCTAGGTAGTGATCTTGGAAAACGTTTTGCTTTCTTTTGCATTGATTTCAAGAATCTGAATTCGTATGCTATACATTTGCAGTGGAGTCATTGGATTCATGCTTTGTTCAACCGAAGGACCAGAGGTTGATTTCAAGAAACCAGTGAATCCAATTGATGCTGATGAAAGCTCTATCAAATCACATGGACCCTTAAAGTTTTACAACTCCGAGGTACAAACAAGTATTCAGTATAGCACAATCATCATTATATATCCAAACTGTGTGAATCATCGTTGTTAAATCGATTGAATCTTTTGGATCACAGATTCACTCAGCTGCTTTCTGCTTGCCATCTTTTGCTAAGAATGTGATTGATTCAAAAGCCAACTAGAAAGAGGAGGAGAGATATTGTTTACTCTTGAGATTTTTCATGTGGAAGTGAAGATGATGATGATCATCATTTCGAAAATAAAAAGTTTCAATCTTTAGAAAGTAATGTTATTCATTCTCCAGCAATGCTATGTGACTGCACTTAGCTTCAAAGAGTAATTTACTATTTATCTCTTCTTTTTTAACCTCACACATATTTCATATCCTTTTTCAAAACGTTCTGCCCCTTTGATTGTCTTAAAGTTTTTTTGCTGAAGGTGAAGACTTGAGAATCATAAAATGTGATTTAAAACCCTAAACTTTATGGCTCTCCACTCTAAATCTCACAGACCTTGGGATACTAATACAGATTTTTTTTCAATGTCCACATAAAATTCAACAAGTAGTACCATTCAATTGTTGGCATTACTACATGTTTCAAAAAGAGTTGTGAAATTGCTATTGGACTAATGTTAGTTATTTACATTTGTTATCACCTTCTGGCTTTTGGCATGTTTCCTCTAAAGAACCAAACAGACCAAATAAACACACAAAGTGGAGTGGTACCATTCACCATTGTTGGTCAACGGACAAAAAGGTGGGGCCCATAACTGATGTTTTAATAAGTGATTCGAACAAAAAAAAATAGAAAAGATAAAGAGGCAAGATATAATGGGCCTTAAATAAAAACAAACGTTTTGGGCTTACATCATCGACCGTCCAAATTGATAGGTCGTTCAACAGATACCAACACGTGTCCACTTAAACTGTCGACATCTGACGTCATAATTTTATAACAAGACGTTGATCATTGTTATACACGCGTGTTGATGCACATCGATCGTTACATCACAAAATTACATAAAACAATTACCTTTTTATAAAAAAATTTCTTTTCTTGATGATAATATTACTTATTCATCAATTATATGTTTCATCTTCTTTCGTTGTCAAGTCCAAACTCCAAATACTATTTTTTTCCTTAATGGGTCCGTCTCCAGATATTTGGATTGCCACTTGCAGCTAAAGCAGGACTTATTCTTGGACAACAATTGAGGATGCTGAAACCATTTTGGTAGCATATATACTGTTCATTTTGGTAGCAATATTGTAGACTGATCTTTTTCAAATGTACTATATTAAATAAATCATACTTTAATAGTTTATACAGAACTATAGTAAAACCTCTATAAATTAATAATTGGAGAATTTTATTAATTTAGAAAGGTATTAATTTATCCATAAATTAATAATTTATTAATTTATATAGAATTTTCCAAAAAAATTAAAATATATTACATAAAAATTAAGAAATGATAATAATACTTTGATATATTTTAATGTATTTATATATTAGTAAATGATTATTGCATATCAAGTTTTTAAATTAGTTTCTGATACAATTTAAGAAAATAATATCGTATATTTTTGATATTTTAAAAAAAATTGAAATAGACTCCCACAAAATTACAAATTTACTAATAAATAAATAAAATTAAAACTATATTTTATTAAAATATATTATATATAAAATACATTTATATGATTATTAATTTATGTTATTAATGAGACCATATATTTACATAGGAATTTAAAAAAATATATTATCTTATTACCTTATCGAAATGTGTACATTATTACAGTGGTCCCAACTCGTAATTATGATATTTTATTAATTTATAGAGGTTATTAATTTATCGAGTATTAATTTATATATAGAGCTTATATTGTAACTTAAGGAAAAAAAAACTTTTATATATAGTGTTTATTAAATTCAAGGGGAGGATAATATAAGATTTTTAATTAAGAGAAGATGTCTTGTTGACGACATCATAAGATTTGTCTGCTTCGAGGATTGCAATATAATTATCATTTTAATTAGGGTTAATTATTATTATTGGGATCATTTTTGTGGCTCTAAATGCTGCTTCCCACGGCTTCTAAAGGGAAAAATCAATGGTTGGGTCATGGGTGGGTGTAGATAATGTATATAATTAATCGACGCTAACCAACAATATGAATATATATATATATACATATATATATATATATATATCTTTAAGACTAAGATATATCCACTACTTAACAAAAAAAAAGATATATCCACCGAGGAAACAATTGTGTGCGAGTCCGTCCAATAGAAAGAATATCATATGGTTAAGAAACAAACACATGGAGGTTTTGGAAAATAATCAAATATTGAGTTGCTGTTTCGCGACGAGTTTCTCCATTACATGTACTCGTTTCGGATTTTTTTTTTTGTCAAATTTTTGGGATTCTATAAGAAATTTTGCGATAACTTAAAATTTATATACTGTACAAAATTAACTAAAATATGTCACTTTAACTATTATAAATGTAGCTTTAATTATTTTATTTTTTTGAAAAAGATACAAAATAATACAACATTTTTTCAAGCAACAATTTAAACTAAAGAATTTTGAATATATCATCTTACTATTCTTCTAGTTAGAGACTGGAGCACACACGAATATATATATATATATATATATCTATAATGCTTTCTCTACATAATTATATATTTTTACTAATACTTATTTTCAGCAAAAAAAAATATAACAAAAGTGGGGTTCTTAATTTATTTTAAGTTTGGTCTCTGAAAAATTCAAAAAAAAATTATTAGGAGTTCTTTAAAATTGGAGGTTTATTCAAATATTTCATATTAATATATTCAGAACGGCAATTGTCATATTTTATTTGTTAGTATCCTTTGAATTTTTAATTAAAACTCAAAAGTAATTTTAGTTCTTAAAAATAAAAATAAAAATTTAAATCTTCCAAACTAGCTTTTTGAAATTACCCAGATTGTTTGTTCAAAATATTAACTTTACCCAAATTAGTGATAACAGAATAGTGATTTTAGTTACCAATTTTTTTTTGACTCAGCATATACCCAAAATTTTCTATCGAGTATTTAATATAGTACAATTCGGATAATACATTCTGATAAATTATATACGTTTCGATTATTACCAGATGTTAATCATTTTAATATCCAAAATAAAAGTTATACATAAGATTATGACAAACAACTTTGTATACACACTAAAAGTTGTAAATTTGTTCCCAATAAAATATATCAAGTTATTAACTAGAATTTTTGGAAATCAAACTTCAAACTTAATGTCTAGTCAATAAAATATTGGTAGCCACTAGATTCAAGAACTTCTACGAATGCATGCCAACACATACTGGAAGACTAAAATCACACAATAATTAAAGGATATGTTGAATAAATTAGAGGTTCACCAAATAATGACGTCATCAGCGATTAAATAAGTCAATATCTAACAAATTAAACAACAAAATTGTCGAAGGTAACGTAATCACACTCGTAATATGCTGCAATGACGCAAACTCGGAGATGCAGCGACAAAAGAACCATTACCTAACAAAAGTAGGAAACTCTCTTGTAATTTGACCAATCACCAAACAGTGTATGCAAATGCAAATATATTGGTTTCTTTTATATATTTAATCAAGAATCAAAAATATTTAAAATTCAGACAAAAAAATCACGGCCCCATCGTTGAGCTAGCTTAAACCCTTCAAAAGATTTATATTCACTTTGACCCTTCAAGTTAACCCACACATTTATGGTGGTAAAATTATGTGTTCTAATTATTCTGAATAGAAATTTTTTTTTGATAAAGGGGCTTATAATTCCGATTATACTGTGTAATCAGTATTGTAATGGATCATATGCGATACTGTTTCTATTCTGTTAAAATAGCAATTTTAATATCCCAAATACCCATTCAATCTCTATATCCGCTAGAATCGGATTTTTTTTTTTTTTTTTTTGCAGCTTAGTTATTAAAAGCGTCTTCGTAATTACTTCATAAAAACAAAAAAATGATCGTCCATTAATTAGTAGTTTATTACAGTCTTTGGCTCTTTGCTAAGTGTTTTTATACTTAGATGTATGTCACCTATAAATTCATGAAACGGACAATTTGTCTTCATCTCTGACTTAGAAGGAGATAAGAAACAATCGAATCATTGACAACTATTGTTTCTGATTCTTTAGATACTGAAGAGCATTTCACGTTCTTGCACACGTGTATGTCCAACATCGCCCGCCATATAAACCAGGATTGCAAGACGTGTCCAGGGATGACCACGTTAGATCCGGTTAGTGGAAAACCGGAATCGTGATAAACACTTCCTAACTGTCATGATCTTGATATTCATCATGCACGCGTGGATCATTTCTAATTCAATAAGTGTCACACTCAAATTAATAACCCAAAACAACAACACGAAGTTATCATAAACTTGATTAGGATTATCAGCTTTACAAGTTACAACTCCATGTTCGAACAACTGAAGTGAATCAAACTGACAAAAAGAACATGACTAATTATATATATCCACATTAAAAATATTTTTTAATAGAAAATGATTAACTTTTTTTGTGTTAAGGATACTTCTAAACTTATAAAATGAAAACAACTTGGATAATACAAGCAAAAAGAAAAGTTCAACATGTATGGTCTTAATAATTAGCCAAAGCTTCAATTTAATTATATGATTTCAATATTTAACTTCAATATATCTACGAATATGTGGATCTCTATATAGACAATTGTGCTAAATATAATAGCCGTCAGCTTAAATAAGAGAGGACCCATTTTTGTGTATGCTTTTGATCATTCTCTTACTTTCTACATATAACACATCAAATGGAATTATATTCTTATTTATTTCTTATATGGGAGTGATACTTGATGGAACATAAAAATTATTTCTTAAATGGAGTGATACTTGACTGGGGGAAAAAGAGTAATACCCATTACCCACAAAGTGGTTACTAAAGGGAATTATTCTGTTATAGATTCCACCATCGAAGATTAAAAAAAAAAGCAAATAGATATGTGGGAGTTGAATAATATTTATAAATAGATGGTTGCTTAAATTAGAAACGCATGGGTGTTTAGGATAATCCTATACAAAATGTTAGATAAATATGGTAGAAGTTGAATTATTTAGCACCAACTCATACTGTAAGAGTATAAATCCTTGGAGCATGAATGTTAACAGGTCATCAAGTTAGTGCAAGGCTTGAGTGCGTTTTACATTTTTTTTTTTGGTTAAGGGTTTTAAATTTCTCATGTAAAGAAATATCATAAGATAAGCTAAACAAAAATTACATGCTATTACAACCGCTCGGGATGCTTTCTGAACGAATGTGTCCAAATGGAATAAAATTGTGATTTTTAGAGCAGCATTTAAAATTGCCATTCAACAATTTTTAAACCGTGGATATGGGGAAATTTGAACTCGGTCAACGAACATGAGATAAAATTGGAAAAGAAAAGAAGAATCAAAGATTTGCTGTGTTTTCATGTTTCCCGTTCGATAGTTTTCCCCTAAAACATAATTTATTATTTTATTGTTCTTTCTACTGTTAAAGCCACCAAATATCGTATTCTTTTTAAAAAAAAAAAAACAAGATCAAATTATATATATTTGAAACTAAACAAGGATGTGCTATGTTTAATACTTTCCATGTAATATTTTTTTAAAAATAATATTTTACCAATCTTATTTTAAGACACCAAATATTGATTTTTTATTTATAAAAAAACTCTAAATGTGTGATTTACAACCGTAACGTTTTAAATACAAGTTTCATAAATTCAAAACCATGACATATGGAAATTAGGTGATTTATAAAACATGCATGTGTCACACTCTAGTAGTTTGAACCTAACTAAAACAATAAAGATAATATATTTTAGATTTAAATTTTTCTTATTGAAAAATGCACTTCAGTTTTGCTCCTGTTTTCGAAAAATAATTATTGTTTCTTCTATCTCTTATAAAAAAATGACATTTATTTTTTTAACAAAAAATGACACCTATTCTTAATTTCACCCGTCATTGTTTGGAACAATTTAGTAAAAGTCAAAACGATAAATAGACGGCCAAGTGAACGAGTAAAATTGAGTTTGAGTGAACATAGCCAACAACATTTTTCTTCTTCTTCATTTTATCTCTCGTTTTACAATTTATCTTCAAATTTGAACTATAACATTTTGTAGAAAAGTAATGTGATAATCACTTTATAGAAAACTTGGATTATATGAATCGACATCCCACTTATCAAAACACCACACTTTCTCGTCTCTTTTTTTCACTCCCGATGCACTTAGCTTTCACATTTTAATTTTCCTTTACACAAACATTTTGCTAATAAATTAAATACACAATAAAAATAACCATTATTACTCTACTCCTACCATTAACCAATAGTTTTTTGAATACATAATCATCTATTTAGCCAAAGTTAGAAAATGAAGTTTGACTAATCAATTTGTTGCAGTAAACGCTTAATATATGTATAGTACAGTCCCTAATTATAAATTAAAGAAAAATCGTCTCTATACAATTCTCCTCAGAAGCCGAAAACAAAATCTCTCTTTCTCACAAAATAAGCAACTTCAAAATTTGGTTAAACCAAAAAAAAAAAAAAGTCGCTATCTTTCTCTTAAAAATCTCACCTTTGTCTTCCAAATCCAGAAACCCATACGCAAATCATTTCTACGTGTTCTCCTTTCGTGATTTTCTCGACTTTTCTCGCATTTTCTTTCCTTCTTTATTTGGCTTTTTCTTCATTTTTCATACTTCTTCATTTCTAAAACCTTCCTCAACTGTTCAGTTTCAGAGTGGTAATAGAAATAAAAAAAACACACAGATTTGAATTTGATTAGCACAAGAAGACTCATGGACTTCTTAAATTCTTGAATTTTCTCAAAACCCACCATGGAAATCGAATCTGGAAGTTATCAAAACACTATCAAGGTGAGTCAAAGCAATCAGATTTTATCTCAATTCAATCATAAAGTTCTTACCTTTTTTTTTTGTAGAGATTCTCTTCTCTTCCTCGTAATCATCGATTTCTGAAATATAAAATTCACCTTTTAAAAAAAAAAATTGCAGAAGGAATCATGGAGAACAGTATTGACATTAGCTTTTCAAAGCTTAGGTGTTGTATATGGAGATTTGAGTATTTCTCCTTTATATGTTTACAAAAGCACGTTTGCTGAAGACATTCAACACTCTGAAACCAATGAAGAGATCTTTGGAGTTTTATCATTCATCTTTTGGACGATCACTCTTGTTCCTCTTCTCAAATACGTTTTCATAGTTCTCAGAGCTGATGATAATGGTGAAGGTGGCACCTTTGCTCTTTACTCGCTTCTATGTCGACACGCACGAGTCAACTCACTCCCGAGTTGCCAGCTGGCTGATGAGCTGCTTATTGAGTACAAGACAGATTCGATTGGGTCACCTTCCATGCCTCAATCAGGTTTTGCAGCGAGTTTGAAATCTACTCTTGAGAAACATAGAGTTTTGCAGAAGATTTTGCTTCTTCTTGCTTTGATTGGGACTTGTATGGTGATTGGTGATGGTGTTCTTACCCCTGCAATTTCAGGTTAATGAAATAAAATAAAATAAAATAATAATCGATTCTTTTTTATTTGTGTTCTTGTTTCTCTGACAAAGACAAGATCATTGACCACTGTTCATTTGTTTGGTCTATTACAGTTTTTTCTGCAGTATCAGGTGTTGAGCTTTCAATGGCTAAAGAACATCACAAATGTGGGTTTTTAATCATTCTTCTTGATTACTTTCATAGAGCTTAGGTCTATTTCATCTTCAACGTCAATCTTGGTGATTATGCTGGACACTTTGGTTAGTTCATAATGATTTATTTCAAAATCTTTGGTCTTAGAATCATCCTAAAGTCGTTGGTTTCTTAACTGTGGAGCCCCATCTATTTATTCAATTGCTTCATAGTGTTTTGCACGTAACATGAATTAAATATCAGAGGCTCCATCACGG
Source organism: Nasturtium officinale (assembly GCA_963854855.1). Lineage (NCBI taxonomy): Eukaryota > Viridiplantae > Streptophyta > Magnoliopsida > Brassicales > Brassicaceae > Nasturtium > Nasturtium officinale. The sequence continues at coordinate 7,270,717 of OY978514.1, read as the reverse complement.
TTTCAGGTCATCTATATCACTTTCTGTTCCAGAATTTGATGGCCCACGTTATTGAATAAGCGTTTTGATCCTAACTCTATGCACATCAAGTTGATATATTATATGTATATAACAAAACTAAAGGTTTATCTTCTTCTGTATATTTCTAATCTACTCAAAAGTTTGGATCTTAGTGTAAACATTCTTACTTTATTATTGAGTTTCCATATCCGCAACTGTCATGTTCATTGACTCTATATAGCTGTTAAAGTTTTGACCTTTATAGTGATTGTGTTTCTGAAACTTTTTCTCTGTTTTGTTTATGCAGATATAGAACTCCCTGCTGCTTGTATAATTCTGATAGGTTTGTTTGCACTCCAGCATTACGGTACACACAGAGTCGGGTACTTATTCGCCCCGGTGATTCTTTTGTGGCTAATGTGTATCAGCACCATCGGTGTTTTCAACATTTTCCATTGGAACCCGCACGTGTATCAAGCGCTCTCTCCTTATTACATGTACAAGTTCCTCAAGAAAACTCAAAGTAAAGGTTGGATGTCTCTTGGTGGAATCTTGCTCTGCATTACAGGTTCCGAAGCAATGTTCGCGGATCTCGGTCATTTCTCTCAACTCTCAATCAAGGTTTCTAGACTTTTCCCTTCTTCTATTTGCCTTGTTTACATTTCTTTTCCAAAATTTCATTTGGAACGATCGTGCTCTTATTGCAGATTGCTTTTACATCACTTGTTTACCCGTCTTTGATACTTGCTTACATGGGACAAGCAGCTTATCTATCTCAGCATCATGTTATCGAAAGCGAATACAATATCGGGTTTTATGTATCTGTACCAGAGAAACTAAGATGGCCTGTTCTTGTGATCGCTATACTCGCTGCTGTAGTTGGAAGTCAAGCTATCATCACCGGAACATTCTCAATCATCAAACAATGCTCTGCTTTGGGATGCTTCCCTAAAGTGAAGATTGTTCATACATCATCAAAAATCCATGGTCAGATTTATATCCCTGAGATCAATTGGATCTTGATGATCCTCTGTTTAGCTGTCACCATTGGTTTCAGAGACACTAAACGGTTGGGCAATGCTTCAGGTAGTTATATATATAACTCATAACTGAATAACCTGAATCGTTAACTAACTGTTGATTATCTTCATTTATGTTAGGTTTGGCAGTTATAACTGTTATGCTTGTAACGACGTGCCTAATGTCACTAGTGATAGTACTCTGCTGGCACAAGAGTGTCTTCTTCGCAATCGCATTCGTTGTATTCTTCGGTACAATCGAATCACTCTACTTCTCAGCTTCGTTAATCAAATTCCTCGAAGGCGCTTGGGTGCCAATCGCGCTCTCATTTTGCTTCCTTCTCGCGATGTGCACTTGGCACTATGGAACTCTCAAGCGGTATGAGTTCGACGTCCAGAACAAAGTCTCTGTTAACTGGCTCCTTAGCCTCAGTCAAACCCTCGGAATCACACGAGTCCGTGGCATTGGACTCGTCCACACCGAGCTAGTCTCCGGCGTCCCTGCGATCTTCTCTCATTTCGTCACCAACCTCCCAGCTTTTCACCAGGTTCTCGTCTTCCTCTGTGTCAAATCCGTCCCAGTCCCACACGTTCGCCCTGAGGAACGGTTCCTAGTCGGACGTATCGGTCCTAAACAGTTCCGGATGTACCGTTGCATTGTCCGGTACGGCTACCGTGATGTCCACAAAGATGATATCGAGTTTGAAGGTGATCTAGTGTGTAGCATCGCAGAGTTTGTCCGTTCCGAAGCTGCAACCGCCGCAGAGATCAACGGAGAGGATGATGATGATAGAATGGCTGTTGTAGGAACTTGTTCCACATATATGCAAGGAATCGAGGATCACTATGGAAGCGATCTTGACGACCCGGATAAGCCTGGGACGTCAGAGATCCGATCACCGAAGCCGAAGAAGAAGAAGAGTAAAATAAAAAAGAAGGTTAGGTTTGTTGTGCCGGAGACTCCAAAGATAGAGAAGGAAACAAGAGAGGAGTTAATGGAGTTGAGGGAGGCTCGTGAAGGAGGTGTGGCTTATATAATGGGAAATGCGTATATGAAAGCGAAGCATGGATCAGGATTGATTAAGAGACTCGCCATTAACGTTGGCTATGAGTTTCTTAGAAGGAACACTAGAGGTCCAAGAACTGCACTTACTTCACCTCATGCTTCAACTTTAGAAGTTGGTATGATCTACCATGTCTAAAAAGGGTATTTTCGTCATTTTGTAAATGCTTTTTGTTGTGTTTTAATTGTCCAAAAGTGAATTAGAATATAGCGAAAGATTTTTTTTTTTTTTCGTTCTTTTTGGATTTGTGGAGGTTTTGGATAAAAGGTTAATCATCCCTTACACCCGCATATAGAGCATTTTTTTAGCTTACAAATTACAAACTTGTGTACAAATGATATGTGTGTATTATGTGTACCAGATTGTGATTATATTGTTCTAGAGTGTTGGTATTTACAATTAACATTCATATTTATCATTACCACACTCAGATTAAAACTGAGTTTTATTGTGAATATTAAATTTTAAGTATTTTGAAGAGAGAAACGTTAAGAGTAATATCATCATCTGATAATCTATGGTTGATTTGTAAACTGCTTCTTTATTATCTGATTTGGAGTAAAAATTTAGCTTAATCTCAAACAAATCTTTCTTTTGTTTGTGTGTTTTTCAGATTCCCCTTAATGTAAGCCTCAATTCCAGGCACATTTATAAATTTCAAAAGTTCAGTTTTAAGCTCAAATTTGATAAATCATAATTCATAAGTAATGTTTGCCTCTGAAAAAAAAAAAATTAGTTCAGGCGGTGGGGTGGATCATAGGTGGGCTAATGGGCCTCCGAGACTAAAATTAAAAATTAACCGGTTTAATTGGTCATATTCAGTTAGACCGGACCAAATCCGAAGATGAGCAATATTTCGTCGAGCTGTCAATTTCCGACTGGCCTTTTTATTTTGTCCGAAAGCGATCTGACTTTAGACATTATCCTTTAAACAGCTCGGTTGTTTAAAATTGAAACCACACGCATCTTAGTTATCCTTTAACTTTAGTTTACTTATTGTTTTGTTCTGACTAATATTCAAACTTGCTTTCTAAATGGAAATATCCAAGTCATCTCATTGGATTAGTTTGGTATGAACAGTGTTATTCTAATTACTGTATATTGTCTTTATGTGTCCTAATTTTATTCTTTACGCCATGAATATTCTTGTCGCTAAGAAATTTTTAATTCGCCGCAAATTACATACGATATACCAGAAATTTCTTGTATTATTATAGTATTGTATTACTAGAAATTTCCGCAACTTACATAGGAAATAGTCCGATTAATCCTTGCTCCCGAGTTCAAGATTTTTATGAGAAAAAAAACACACAGAATTTTCTAGGATCCGGACTAAATAAATCAAGGGTCAAAGATTTACAAAAAAAATTACTTGTTGGTGGAAGTTGGGATTAGAATTAGCTTGTTAATTAGTAGTCTTCTAAACTTGTCTAAATGTTGTTACTTGTTAACAGTCAAAACTGTTAAATCTTTTTAGAATGTTAACAAAATATAAATGATCAAAATTCACAATATTTAGTATATATACATTAGAGACTGGATGACAGCTTGTAAGTTGTAACCAAGAAAAAAATGTATTACTAGTTTACTACTAGTTAGAAAATGTCGGTTATAGCAACTATTAATTTCCAAAAATAATGGTACTTGATGAACAGCTATGAGACAACAAAAATCATAAAGAAATGTGGAAGGTTCTAAGGTGGGCTTTGGCTTTGATAAAGACGTGCACAGATTCCTTCCTATGAAAACAGATTTCACGACGTGTCGACCTCTCATTGGCTGGCGTGACATGTTTTTGACTACTTACGTAAGTTGCAAAATATCATCCCCAAACACTTATGCATCCCGGAAACATTCTGATCCTCGTTTCTACTCACCACTTGGGTCCCACAGGCTTTAAACACATGTCTTAGTGTCTAATTATCATTGGCTCACATCTTCTGGCTTCCACTTGGCCGACGTTGGTGTTGGATAAATTTCTTTTTTTCTTTTAAACAACAGTGAATTCAACCCGGAAGCAGCCTTTAATCCATGTTTCCATTCCAAATGTATAAATTTTGACAATAATACTAGTTGTACCAAATAAACTAATATTTCCGAAAAAGTTACATTAAGTAGATAAATTAGTGTAAACAAGATAAAATAGACTGATTTTTGGTTGAACTTATATTATCGAGGATTCATACATGCATTTATAGAAAGGTATATAATAAAGTGATTTACGATTTTCCTTTTACATAAATGCATACATCAAAAGAAAGGCATCAATTTTGCTTGAATAGTTGAACTCACGCGCAAGGCCCTTTCGAGTCGAGGAAGAGAAACTTTATTTCCTTTTTTTTTCTTTTTATCAACTGGACGTGATATTTTTCTTTTTCTTGCTTACTGAAAATAACAAAAAGAAACTGAACAATAAGAAATAAAAAACTACTTAGGCTCTAGATTCTTTTACCTTTCAATTCAGCCACTGGATAAGGGCAAAAGCGTACAATACACGTGTTCAGTGGAAATCCCTAATGCGTTTCTTTAGAAATTTAGATTCCACTTATATCTACCTAAATAAAATACACTTTTTTTTGGATTAGGCGTTCAGAAAAAATAATGATAATGCGTGCATACAAGTATTCTTTTTTACTTGGTCAAAGTTTAAGGATAATCTGTATATTTATGTGCATGGTTTCATTCACAATATTTTATTATATTCTTAGGACTTTCCTATGAGTATGATCTGTAGTATTTGATATTTTTCAAGTTTTCTTAGTCCAGCTATTTTAATAAACAATCATCCTGCTCTAAATATGGACCGAGTCTAATAGATCGTGTGTAAACATGTTTCTTCTTGACCATTGGCTAACGACTCGTATATTTGTTAAACGTTATTTTCACTTACTTTGTAGAGCTTAGATTCCATGTGACTATGAAACTATTTGTTAACCAAACATTTTTAGTTCTTTTTTTCTTTATCCCATTTTAACTGCAATCCTTCACTTAAGTAGTTTCGTTGATTCGGAATATTAATTTTAGGAAGATAAGATATAAATTCGTGAATATAATTCACTACGAGTTTGCAAATATTACTATACTCAACTAAACAGTACTTAATTGGTAGATAATCCACTCTGAACCAGAATATCCATTTTTAATTTATCGCATACATGCTTCAGAACATAAATATCACTAGGCACAAAATAACCATGACATAATATTGAACCTATTGATCAATGGGACATGCATGTAGTATCAACTAATGTGTGTTTTCTTTGTCCAACTAATGTGTACACTTTTGTTTAGTACCATTTAGATTGGTTTGGTTAGTTAAATTAGTTATGTTTAAAAGTGTTTTAGTAATTGGTTTTGAATTGGTCCAATTCAGATATTTTTCCCCACCAACTGTTGTGGACATTGGACAAAAGTACTGCGAATGCGGTGTACATATTTATTTTCTTACAAATCAATGAAACTTACATATAATATTCGACTATATTGACTAATAAAAGGGAAAAAAAACAAAACGATATAATAAAATCAAATTGGCAGTAACAATTATTAGTATTATTTTTAATTAAAAGGGGACCCTATATAGAGAAATAAACCCTAGACAATAGGTAAGATCCTAGTTGCTAAATTTAATCTAAATACCAATAGAATTATGTGAAGGATTAGGTGATGTTATTCTGAAACCATACAAGTTTTGGTACACCACATCGTTTAGTCATCTACCAACCAAAAATAGACGATAAGAAGGTAAAGGGCATCCATGTAATTTCCATTGGCGGCGTCCCAAGAAACTAATCCGAACGCGAAAAAAACGTCACATAACAAAAGCTATGATAATATTGTTATTTAATTCAAATAAATTAAAAATTAAAGAAATAAATCGTTAGAAAACGTGTATATTCACATTTGGTATGACATATGAGTTTTTTTCGAGTTATCGCATTTAACTTCTTCTCTCTCTCTCTGTATTTCTCTGAGTGGAGCAAATATCCGAAAGAGTCTCTTTCGTCCTCTCCACGAGCTTACTTTTCTCGTCCATTCATCAGTTTAACGGCAACGAGTAGATAAATCCATCGGTTTAGCGATTTAAGACAACGGCAAAGGTTAGTTTCCGGCGATTTCGTCGTCAAGATTTTACGTATTTATTATCCTTTTGTTTGTTATTATTATACGTATGTAAATTTTACTTATATGTTAACTGTTTTATTGCTGTAAAAAACTTTTTTTTTTGTGTATTCTCGATTCGTCTTTGGCTTAATGATTTGATTTAGCCTGAAAATGATTATTAGTTTAAAGCGTTGGTAGCTTCGATGTTTATGAAGAAATCGATTTCTTAAAAATGGAAATGGTGATTTGATGTTCATAATAGAAATGAGAATATATATATATACACTGGAATCTGCAACTAGAAGATTTATTTTTTCTTTTTATTTCTCTAAAGTAGAGTTAATTTGAACATAATTAATTAATTGTTGCCATTTTTAATGTATTGGAACCAGACAGAACCTCTACAGCTCTGGTCTCAATGGTGTCAAGATCTTATGCGAATTTTCTCGACTTATCATCTTGGGACCTCTTAGGCTTTCCTCAAACTCCAAGAGCTCTTCCTCGCATCATGACTGTTCCTGGAATCATCTCCGACTTAGACGGCGGCGATGTATCCTCCGAAGTAACTTCATCGTCCGGTGGCTCACGTGACAGAAAAATCATAGTAGCTAACATGCTACCACTCCAATCTAAAAGAGATGTAGAAACTGGTAAATGGTGTTTTAACTGGGATGAAGACTCTCTTCAGTTACAGCTCAGAGATGGGTTTTCTTCAGAAACAGAGTTCCTCTACGTTGGGTCACTTAACGTAGACATCAAACCAAACGAACAAGAAGAAGTTTCACAGAAGCTTCTTGAAGATTTCAACTGTGTTGCAACGTTTTTGTCTCAGGAGTTACAACAAATGTTCTATATTGGTTTCTGTAAACATCAGTTATGGCCACTCTTTCATTATATGCTCCCAATGTTTCCTGATCATGCTGATCGTTTCGATAGGCGTTTATGGCAAGCTTACGTGTCAGCTAATAAGATATTTTCAGATAGGGTTATGGAAGTTATTAACCCTGAAGATGATTATGTTTGGATTCAAGATTATCATCTTATGCTTCTTCCTACTTTCTTGAGGAAACGTTTTAATAGGATCAAGCTTGGTTTTTTCCTTCATAGTCCTTTTCCTTCTTCTGAGATTTATCGTACATTGCCAGTTCGTGACGAGATTTTGAGAGGTTTGTTGAATTGTGATCTTATTGGATTCCATACGTTTGATTACGCGCGGCATTTCTTGTCTTGCTGTAGTAGAATGCTTGGTCTTGACTATGAGTCTAAGCGCGGTCACATTGGGCTTGATTACTTCGGTAGAACTGTGTTTATCAAGATTCTTCCTGTTGGTGTCCATATGGGGAGATTGGAATCTGTTTTGAATCTTGATTCTACTGCAGCGAAAACGAAAGAGATTCAAGAACGGTTTAAAGGGAAGAAACTGGTCCTTGGTATAGACGATATGGATATATTTAAAGGTATAAGCCTAAAGCTTATAGCAATGGAACATCTTTTTGAGACATATTGGCATTTGAGAGGTAAAGTTGTTCTTGTTCAGATTGTGAATCCGGCTAGATCCTCTGGTAAAGATGTTGAAGGAGCAAAGAAGGAAACGTATGCGACTGCGAAAAGGATCAATGAGCGTTATGGTACTTCTGATTATAAGCCAATAGTTCTTATCGATCGTTTTGTTCCACGTTATGAGAAAACCGCGTATTATGCTTCAGCTGATTGTTGCTTAGTGAATGCAGTGAGAGATGGTATGAACTTAGTTCCTTATAAATATATAGTTTGCAGGCAAGGGACTCGAAATAATAAGGTTCTTGATGATTCATTGCCTCGCACTAGCACTCTTGTTGTATCTGAGTTTATTGGTTGCTCGCCTTCTTTGAGTGGTGCCATTAGGGTGAATCCATGGGATGTTGATGCTGTTGCTGAGGCGGTTAACTCGGCTCTTAAAATGAGTGAGAGCGAGAAGCAACTACGACATGACAAGCATTACCATTATATAAGCACTCATGATGTTGGTTATTGGGCAAAGAGCTTTATGCAGGATCTTGAGAGAGCATGTCGAGATCATTATAGTAAACGTTGTTGGGGGATTGGATTTGGATTGGGATTCAGAGTTTTGTCACTCTCTCCGAGTTTTAGGAAGCTGTCAGTGGAACATATTGTTCCAGTTTATCAAAAAGCAAAGAGAAGGGCGATATTTCTTGATTATGATGGCACTCTTGTTCCTGAAAGCTCTCTTATTCAAATTCCAAGCCCCGAGGTTCTCTCTGTTTTGAAGGCTCTTTGTGAAGATCCTAAAAACACAGTGTTCATTGTTAGTGGAAGAGGAAAAGATTCTCTGAGCAATTGGCTATCTCCTTGTGAAAATCTTGGAATAGCGGCGGAACATGGATATTTCATAAGGTATATATTATATATAAGTGCAGAGTTTTGTCTTAATTTTCCATAGAGGTTTTGAAGAAACAGAGAAACTACTTTTTATGTTTTGTTTTGTGGGTGTTAGGTGGAATAGCAAGAAAGAGTGGGAGACTTGTTATTCATCCTCGGATACAGAATGGAAGACAATGGTGGAACCAGTTATGAGATCATATATGGAGGCAACGGATGGTACGAGTATAGAGTTCAAAGATAGTGCTTTGGTGTGGCACCATCAAGACGCAGATCTAGACTTTGGATCATGCCAAGCTAAGGAGCTTCTTGATCATCTAGAGAGCGTGCTCGCGAATGAGCCAGTTGTTGTTAAGAGAGGTCAACACATCGTTGAAGTAAAACCACAGGTAAGTAAAAAGTCAGAGATCTCTTTCACTTCCATATCCACACAAATACTTTGCTTTCAGCCCATCCCGAATCAAATCATGCCTACTTGAGCCACACTCCATGGGTCAAGAACGAGGTTCTGAAACCATGCTAAGAATATGTTCAATGAATGAATTGACTCATTCATTATATATTTCCAATATGATATTTTTAACACAGATCTTGAGAGTTTGTATTTAACTCTACTCAAACTGTAATGAACTCAGGGTGTAAGCAAAGGTCTAGCTGCAGAAAAAGTAATCCGAGAAATGGTAGAACGCGGGGAGCCACCTGAGATGGTGATGTGCATAGGAGATGATAGGTCAGACGAGGACATGTTTGAGAGCATATTGAGTACAGTGACAAATCCAGAGGTTCTTGTTCAGCCAGAGGTTTTCGCTTGCACGGTTGGAAGAAAACCGAGCAAAGCTAAGTACTTTTTGGACGATGAAGCTGATGTGCTTAAGCTCTTAAAAGGCCTTGGAGACTCATCATCGAACTTGAAACCCACGTCTCACTCACAAGTTGCATTTGAAAGCATCATTTAAAGTGGGAAGTGCCAAAATATAACCAAAATAACATAACATCAATATGTAAAAAAATGATACGGGCTTTTGAAAGACTTGTCTCTCTTCTTGCCTTTTTCACTTTTGTTTTCGGGTAAGTGAATATTTTGATTGTACATAAAACTCCTTCTTCTTCTTCTATATAAATATATTAAATTAGGGCTCACTTCACTCATGTCATCATCAGAAATCGAGAGGTGTAAGGTGAAGTCGTTGAGTGGCCAACTAGAAAGAGTAATTGTTGTTTTGTGTCATGTCCATTTATATCCCCACCGCTTCTTTCTTTCTTTCTTTCTTTCTTTCTTTCTTTCTTTTCTTGCTTATCGACGGTCGTGGCCTTTAGTATATTCATCCCACCGCCTCTTCTTTTCTTTTTTTTGGTTTTATATATTAAAGTTTTTCATTTTTTTTTTCTTTTTGACAACTCAATGGATAATAAGGTTTAGTCTACAAATAGCTCAAGTTGCCTCTAGCCGATGAGGTTGTAGCCCACCAAAGTATCAACTCTCTCGTTTCCGCTAATATGTCGGAGTTTCTTTCCTTTTGTTTTCTTTAAATTCAAAATAATATAGTGAAAAATTATTAAAATAAAAAAAATTAATGATTGCATTTTTTCACTCTGTTAAGTTAAAATCACAGTAAACTTTTTATATGTTGATATCACTTTTTAGTGATATCCTCATTGAAAAAAAAAAATTCCCTCGTTGGCTTATTCTTATTTTCTCCACAAAGTAATTTATCAATAAAGATTAAAAGGGGACCATTTTCACCTTCTATCTAAATTGCTCCTTTTATTGTTTGCTTTCACATTTTGCCATTTATGCAAAAAACTTAAGTTTTTCTTTTCTTAAAATATCATATCTTTGTAGTTCTTGTTTGTTTACTTTGTGTTGAATTAAAAAAAAAATGGAAGCACCTAATTGAGCTCCAAAGTTTTATCTCACCTTTTTGTATTTTTAACAAGTTTTATTGCGTTAGTGAATATGCTAGACAACATCAACACTTGCCGACACAAAAAGGCTACATCAAGAGTCACGACCTATTTGTACATCAATTTTGTATGTAAACGAATCACATATTAAAGAAGGTACCTCAAATCATTATTAGTTTTTTTTATGTCAACGATTGGTTCATTCTATTAAACTATCGAAAAGGGGAATGCTTTAGAGGGCAACGGTGGGCACGGTTGTCTTATGAAGAGACAGTAAAATTCTAGCCTTCACATTTTTAGAGAAAAATATGTGTAGTATGAGACAAAATGCTTATGGACTATTTGCGAGCATTGGAATGAGAAAGAAGTAACAAAAGAACAAGATGCAAATCTACAAAACAAATGAAAAGAGGAAAAAAAGAAACAAGACGAAGTGACAAACAAGTGAAAGTAGAAGTAAAATAGACAAGGCAGCGCGAAACAAGGATTGTGGTGCCAGAATATATGCACTAGTTTTTTTATTGGATCTATGTTTGCGAGAGGTAGTAAACGACTCAGAGAAAGCCAGAGCAAAATGATAAAAAAAAAAATATCTACAACATTTTTTAAAATTTTCATATAAGGAACTAAGTTTATTAAAAATAACAGGTGATTAAAGATTTTTGTTGAATGCATTATGATTCCATTGCTGCAGATTTTTTTATGGGTTATTGGTTTTTGAAGACTATTTTGCATTACGCTATGTGACTTTTGTTGCTAACATTTAAATACACTACCATATGATAAAAAGAAAAATTGCACGTCCAATCGATCACTAAAGCTTAGGATGTATTTATATATATATTAAATAGAGTGACTATATATAAATAGACGTTATGATTTTAGTTTCTTAAAATATTTTCTAACCATAAAGATATGAATGAAAGCTTCAAACCAAAATTTTCTTTCATCCTTAAAAAGTTATAATCTTTACGAAAAAAACATTTGTACTTATTCTGTGATCTTATGCATAAAATACAATTTAGGCTATTTATCCTTCCATGTCCAGAGAATATAGTTAAAGATTTATTCTTCTAAACACATAGTTTTTAATACCCTCACTTAAATTAAACTAATCACCAACACATAATAATAAAAGAGAAAACATTGATACTGTATACATAGATAAATTAAAAAAAAAAAAGTAACCATGTTGATCGCATCACATTCACATGACTCTTTTATTATTGTCTCAACTAAAATGAACCTTTCATCTTCCTTTTGGTTTCCCACTGAGACTGTCTTCACTCTTTTCTTTCTCCATATGAAACAAACTCTGCAAAATCTAACCTCTCTGTTTTTTTTTTTTTTTTTTAATCTTTCTCTTTTCTTTTTGATTGAGAACAATCTACTTCGATTCTCCTTACTTTATTCTTCGCATTGTCCGCCATTTATTCTTCTTCAGCTTTGTTACTTTTCTCTAGAAGATTCTAGGGTTTTGGGTGTCTCAAGTTAACGACTTTTCTCTCTTTGAACGAATCAATGGGTAGAGATCCTCTGTTTCTAAGTATTCTCATTCTTCTCCTTTCTGGGTTTGTATCTCCAGCTCCTTCAGCTAATTCTCCTGCAAGTAAGTATACACATTTTGTTATAAACTTTCCATCTTTGCTTAACTATTTCGAAAATTTTAAGTTTTTTTGTTGTTGTTATTGCAGAGATTGTTAGTGGTTTCATCTCAAATCATGGATCTTCTCTTATGAAATGGTTATGGTCACTCAAAACCACCACGAAAACAAGTTTCGATCTTTTTCCCCTTTTCCCTCTCTTTTTCAGATCATAAAGTTGGCTCCTTTTTGTTGAAAGATTTGTTTTTTTTTATATAACAATATGTGCTTTCTCTTTTGAATCAGCAATTGCGACTAGATCGATGGTGAAATTCGAGAATGGATATACAGTGGAGACAGTGTTCGATGGAAGCAAACTTGGAATTGAACCTTATTCAATTGAGGTCTTACCTAATGGAGAGTTACTTATTCTTGATTCTGAGAATAGTAACATTTACAAGATTTCATCTTCTCTTTCACTATGTAAGTTAAAGTTGTTCAACTGATTTCAATCTTGAAGAGATTTGAGATTCTATATGATTTTGATGATGTTGAAACCATGCTTGTTCTTTGTCTTCATATAAAACTGAATGCACATGGGGACTGTACAAGATGCTGCATATGGAAAATTTATGGAATTTTTTTGGTACTCATAAATTGAAAATTCCAGTCTGAGCTATATTACTATTTTATGGAGTTTTTTTGCTGTATCTTTGTCGTTTTTAGAACAAGTTTGTCGGGGATGATATCAGTATTATACTACTTTTTTTTTTGCCCTGTTTGCTGAATCTGACTTTTTCAAATATGAGATCTAAAACAAATGTGTTTCTATCAAATTGTCAAAACTAGGATCAAAGTTTTTTACTTGCAGCTTTGTATATTGTTTAAAGTGAATTGTGAAATCATTAAGTCACTAAAAGTGTGAAAATATAAACTTAGTTTCTTTGTGCATTTAAGTAGTTGGATTCTTGGTTTGAAATGTTCTGTCTGACTTGAATTAATATGGAAACACTTGCAGATAGTAGGCCTAGATTGGTTACTGGCTCTCCTGAAGGATATTCGGGTCATGTGGACGGGAGATTACGTGATGCAAGGCTGAACCATCCTAAAGGGATTACGGTTGATGACAGAGGAAATATCTATGTGGCGGATACTGTGAATAATGCTATCCGGAAGATTAGTGAAGGAGGTAATGGTTTGTTTTATCTTTGAGATTTGATCTATGGAATGTTTTAAGGGAGTTTGGTTGTAAACTCATTTTGTTTCTTGTTATTGAGTTTAAACGCCTACATTGTGTAGGAGTTACAACAATTGCTGGGGGTAAAACTATTCGAAATGGAGGGCATGTGGATGGACCGAGCGAAGATGCAAAGTTTTCCAATGATTTTGATGTTGTTTATGTTGGAAGCAGTTGTTCTTTACTTGTTATTGACCGAGGAAACAAAGCCATTAGAGAGATTCAACTCCATTTTGACGACTGTGCTTATCAGTATGGAAGCGGGTTTCCTCTTGGTAAACTTGCAAAAATACCAAACTCTTCTTCTGTTTATCGTCTTTTCATTCTTTGTATAACCGTCTCTGGATTCAATGTGTTGCAGGGATTGCGGTTCTCGTAGCTGCAGGTTTCTTTGGTTATATGCTGGCTCTGTTGCAACGAAGAGTCGGTTCTATCGTCTCTTCTAATAGCGTGAGTGTTTTTGGAATCTTGACTAAAACAAACTCAAGCATTGTCCTGTCTTATCCTTCTGCTAAAGCTGTTGAAACATTTCTTACACAGGATCATGAAATGTTTGAAGCGGATCCTGATCAAAAGCCTATGAAACCATCCAGGCCATCTCTGATTCCAACCGGAGACGAGCAGCTAGAGAAACAAGAGGAAAGCTTCGTGGTATCAGTGGGGAAACTTGTTTCAAATGCTTGGGATTCGGTTATGGAAATCCTCAGAAAAAAACAGACAGGCACCAGCTATCAGCAGTACAATGGGACAACAAAGCAGTCAGCTGCATTTAGCACAACAACTCCATGGCCGATTCAAGAAAGCTTTGTGATTCAAGACGAAGATGAACCTCCTCCAGTTGAGCCTAGGAACCCAACTCCAAGAAAAACTTATGCTTTTATGTCCAAAGATCCAGAGAAAATGCAGCAGCTGCGTCAGAACCGTGCATTCTACAGTAGCTGGGATGCTGAATTCCTAAATCAGCAGCAGCAGAACCAGAAGCATCAGCATCAGCATCAGCAACAGCAACAGCATAGAAGACATTACTCGTCGATCCCACATACTTATTATGAGAAAGACAGTGAGAAAACTAATGAGATCGCCTTTGGGGCGGTCCAAGAACAGAGCAGCAAGCGCGTGGCTAAACCTAAGCCTATAGAGTCTGAAGATCAGATGAATAATACTACTCAACAGAATCTTCATTACAGAGCTCATTCTGTTAGTTATCCATATGGATATTATCCATACACATGAAGTGTCTCCGGTTTTGTGAGTTTCTGGGATTATTCAGTCTTCCTTAATAAATATCATGAAGGGGATTAGAAATTTTGGGTATAGGTGGGATTTATTGCGAGAGAATTGGGAGCACTTTGATGCTCTTGTCTTGTAAGAAAAGTTTCATACTTTGATTGTATTGGGATACTATTTACATATAAAATGATATGATGATTTTTTAAGAAAAGTGATTCTCTCTGGAACAAGTTTATTTGTTAAACAAACGTCCAACATAAGACTTCACATATATACAAGACTAATACTTGCAACATCTTCAGTTCAAACCTTGTCTAGTTCATTAGATTCATCAGGTGTCTTCATCCAAGGCTTGGTGTGTTTCGAACGGATTTCTTGGTTTAGAATCTTAAAGTTTAGTTGAACATAAGTTACAAATGAACGCAAGTTGCAACCATTATTGACCATATCACTTTAGAGATATCTTAAGCAAGTTATAAAAACAAGGATCTTTATTTTCAGGTTTTTACTGATGTTTGTTAAATTAAAAGCTACGTATATGACATTAGCACAAACCATTAAGAAGGAGGGTTTTCTAAGAAATTCAATTCACCATGAGAGAACAAAACATATCTTCACAAATATTTAGAATGTGGGCAACCTTTAAGGTGTGCATTGGAGACCTTCAGGGTCTAAGGGGCATGAAGTGATCACAGTTAAAGTATGACTCCTCGTAAAATGTTGGTCTGAGAAAATCCATGGGTGTCCCAAAGACTCTCTATGAGCTAGAAGGTTTCTATTAAGGAAGTTTAAGTCGAAGACTATGCTAGGCACGTGAGAGCCGTTACTTTTGATTGTGGTATTAAAACTAATGAATGAGCGCATTTTAGTCTTTGTTTTTCGCTTAACCTTAATTTGTATATTCTTCTTCATGCATAAGACAAGTCTGTTTTTAGTAAAATAGAGAGTCAAATATTGTAGAGAGAAGTTTTGTCTCTAAACACATTTCTTGTAGAGAGAAATCACATTGTATTCCGAAATCGTAGTTAATGTATCTTTACATTATCTGACTCAAACACTTAATTCCATCGGTACAACTCGGAATCCACAAGTGTAGCAAGCTTGAATGATAAGCCTCCCCCACAAAGAATGATGATTAGATGAATGAAATATTAAGTTATTCAAAGAGGATCCTCCTTTATCCTAGGGGAGAATGTTTTTCTTCTCTCCTGGAAACCAATAGAGATATTTTTAAGTTCCATAAACTTCACTGAACACTGTGTGTGTATATATTATATATATATATATATATCATATAGACTGTATCAAAAGTTTACAGTATATAATTTAAGTGTTAGTGTACAAAGGCTTTGAAATAGATAAAACCAATATGTTCACAAAGTATATATATATTATAGAATTTCAAATTAGTCAATTTAATTTCTAACCAACTGTCGGATCTGATTCATATATATATATATAAATATAAAGCAAACTCCAGATGATAATCCTTGTATGGAAAAAAATAAATTTCGACACCATAGACCATAGTCCATACAGCTAAATAGTGTGGAAGTGCCAACTAGACACCATGCACGTGTTTCGACAGCTTGGCTTTTGCAAGCTCTCATTTGTAGTCATCACTACTCGACATTGACGCGATCACTCATTCCTCTTTGTCTCTTCTCTTATTAATGTTTATAGATTTTTTGGTCAAATCTGTTTCATTAATGTGTTTGAATTAATCCACTTAATACGTTTAATTAGTTATGAATATTCATAATAATAAGATCAAAATTAACGTGAAAAGTCGATTACTATTATTGACTACTGCATTTATAAATATCTACGATTTTTTCATCTTCCTACAATCGGATATTTGTTATCTCGGTTTTGTTAAAAAAGACATTAATTAAAGGAACTGATGAATCGCAAATTCTATATTACAGTCGAGTAAGTGACACAGTTATTTCACGAAATGGACCAGTACTCTACAAATCACATGCAGTTGCATGTGCATATGTAAATTGATCGATATGTGATAATCATAACTGATGATTGACGAGGGATGAACTCAAGTGGGCTTTAGATTTGAGTATAGGGTTTTGACAGGCTGACGAAGATAGATACGTGTGTGGCTGTCTGGATGATGGGTCACGTGGGCCCTATCCTGAGACCATTATTTATCAGTTATCACCGTCCGATCATTGCCCATACCGGTTCCACTACAACTGCATGGTTCTCACTTTTTTTATTAAAAGATGAACAAGGATTGTTCATGGAAGTGGAGGTGCACTGTAGTCTACGGAAACAGCTCCCTACTAGGCTACTATTGTATGTTTCCCTGTTTTGGGGGTTTTTCTTGGGTTAATTTGGAAGGGTCCTGGAACAATTATTGGAAATGCATTTTTTTCTAGAACTGAACTGAAGTTTTTTTTTCACACACTTGTGACTTTGTGAATTGTGACATTTTTCATTAAACATAATGATTAGAAACTAATGTTATTAAAACATTCACATAAAACTAGTCCACTACAATTAAGTTTTTTTAATATAAAACTGATACACTAAATATTCGTGACATTGTTGTTTTGGTTTAAATGATTTAATATCGATAAATATTTTTCTTACTTTAATGTTCATAATTTTTTATCCATAATTTTTTTTTTTAATGTTATACTTAAACTAGATTTCCCACGAAACTTTTTGTATTGTTTCAGTAAACACAAATGTGACGATTGAAATATCATGAGTTAATATTACGTTGTAATCTGAACGACGACAAGTTTTTTATTTGAAACACAAAAAAATACATAAGAATTAAGAACCCTAAATTTAGACACGTACTTATTTCCTTACCAACAAAAAAAAAAGACACGTACCTTTTGTATTGGAGTCTACCTATGTTACTCTACATTAATCCAATAAATCAATTTATATATAAAATAAATCATCTCCAGGCGACTACTGGAACCCGAGGCGGATGTAGGTGTATATTGGGAAGGGCAGTTTGGCCCATAATTTTTTTAATTAGCTTAATTGTTAAATGATTTACAATAATGCCTCCTATTAATTGTATTACTTTATTTTCTATTTTGATTTTGGCCTCGAATAAAAATAGTTTCTAGGTCCATGATTGGAACGGCTTAGTGGTTCTGCGAGCAGCTCAGTATTTCCAGCGATCCATCTACAGATATCGTTGATATACTTCTGTACATTTAGCAATTATTTTGGGATAATCTAAATACAGTGTTTATAATTTTGATAAAACTGTAATCTAAATACACTTGATACAGAAATAAACGAAACATTATCTTTTATCAATTTGCATTTTACATATGGGTATGTGGCGCACTTTCCAATAAATAGGGTTTTAAGATGTAAAATATCTATTAATATATAAATAATGGGAAAATAATCGTGAAGCACATGATCATGTGTTTACTCCCTGAATCTGAATAGCAAAGTGTATAATCGCAACTCTTATTTCTTGATACATATATATATTAAATACATTGCATGAAACCTATGGGTTCTGGGCTCAGACCATTTTCTTAAATCGTACATGTGATTTGCATAAACGTTAACATGATATCTCACAAAAATATTGTTCTTCCCTCAATTCATTTTTGCCAGCTTCAATTTCCCATTTAGTCCATATTAGTATATGGTGAATAAACGACACGCATGTGTTTGTTGCAAATGTTTTGATTGGTAGGTTACATCAACCAAAATTAACTCAATATATATACATATATGATATATGCATGCAACCCATACTGTCATGTTTTTCGCCAACTCAGCAACCATGATTTTTCAAAAATATGAGTGTACGTATGTTGGGGTGGTTGATTGTTTTAAAACTATCTAGTCGCTAGCCGGTGAGGGTGGGTTTAGCACCTAGGGATTAATTAGAGAATAAACGGGGATTAATCGGGGATTAGTTTTAGGTTATTTTAATATTTTAAAAATATATTTATTAATTATATTAAATTTTTAAATAATATTATTTTTAAAATTATATTAAATATATGAAAATATAGTATTAGTAATTTGTTTTATGATTTTTATTTATAATTTTAATATAATTTATTATAAAACATCACAAACTCTCAATATAAATGTCTGAATAACAAAAACAAAAAAAATTATACTTAAAATTTTAAAAATAATTAGATTATAGATGATTATGCGGAAAATAATCAGATTAAACGGGGATTAATCGGATTAGGCGGAGAGTAATTGGTTGACTGACTTTTTCGAGGGATTAATCATTAATCGAGGTGACGAGGCTGGGTCTAGCGACTAGACGAGATGAAATCGGAGCTAAGCGAAACTTTTAGAACATGCCGTGGTTCCAATCCCAAAATATGCAACTTTTAATATGCTTGGGGTCACTGAATTGCATATTTGGCCCATTTCTTGATACCCACGTTAATAGATGCAAGTATGCAACTTATATTCAGTAGCCCATTTGCGTTATAAAAAGGTTTCTGTGATTTGTCGAATCATACCTTGAATTTTTATATATATATTTGGTAGATACAAAACAAGGGAAATGCATGTTTTTTTTTTGTCCATTTCGATTCGTTCTATGAGCTATTCTGCTGCGTGTTTTGTTGGAAAATATACTCAGTTTATGCAGTAAAACTTCATACTGACCGTGTCCTTTATGTCTTCATTCTACTCGGTTTTACTAAAAATCATAAATCTTTATTTTTTTTAGTGGACCAAATAATTTTCTTCTTGATGTTATTTCTCTTTTTTTATACAGATAATTTAGCTTCAACTTTTCTAAAAATCAAACATTTCCAAGACAGAACATTTAAATCAAAAGCTTAGCGGTAACACTTACTCCTACTTAAAAGCAGTTTAATTGGACATCTCAAGAGGATGTCTTTAAACTTAAAAATTAAAAAATATATATAACACTGTCTTTAAACTTAATAAAGAATCTGTACACAAACTCTAAAAATATGGTCTAAGATGGTCAGAGCTGAGAAATTGCCGTTGTTCTGATATTTGAGAAAATATTGGGCCTACGTAGTACGTACACAGCCAACAAAGCAAGCAGCATACTTGTAGCATTGTAGTTAACTAGTTATATTCAAATAAGAATAATAAATTGAACCAAAAATACTAGTTCTTTACTAAATTCGGGTACATATTTGTTTTTTTCTTGTATTTGAAGCCTAATTCAAACCTAACAAGGTGAAAATTCTTATAATTTGGTCCTCATACCACAATGAAGAGTCGCATTTAATTTTTAGTACTATAAACAGATATTTAAAAAAAAAACTTGATGAACCAAAAACATATCAAATACCAATAGTCAATAATTAAAATGTATGTTCTGTTCATAAATTAATTGTTTTTGCTCTTTGCGTGGCCTAACAAATTATGTAATTTTTAATCGAAAGAAAATATATATAAAAATTGCTTTCATCATTCAAGATGTGGTCACTCAATTTGACCAGTTTGAAAATTCAGTTCATATTTAAGATTTAGGTATTAATTGGAAATATTACAGCATTCGATGAACTTCTCAAAAAGGAATAGCATCAATGTATCTTATTCGAATTCGAATGATTTTTCTTTCTGGGTCAGGTAACGTAATTCTTTCTGTGTAAGAATTTGAATGATTTAAATCAATAAACTACATTGTTGTTGTTTCATTCATTATGAATGGGTATAGTCTAAATAAGCATCATCAGAAAACTCACCGGCCTAGCGTCAGACCAAATATTTAGGAATTAGGGGAGAAATTTATATAACATAGAGACATCATAACCTAACAATTTTGTTTGGATGAATCTGAATCCACTAACCATGACAGTATCAAATACTTGGAGTCTAACGCAAGGTTGACAAGAAATGACACCTTTCTTCAATTCTTTTTACAAAAATATCAAGTCATCAATTTTATCATTATTCAATTTGGACCCAGTATCTTTATTTTGCTTTCATGTGGGTCCTTAATTAACCGCAGCCAAGAGTAACAAGTAACCTGGCCCACTGTATAATATAAACTAATGTGCTGATCGTAGTTATAGGATTTCACGTTGCTTATGTCAGCGAAATGCCTTGTCGTTTCTTTTTGGTTTTTTTGCGCTTAAAATATTAGTTCACCTTCGATTTATCTTTTGAACAAGGAAGAAATATCTGCGCTTCTTTCTACGTTTTAAATTGGTCAGTAGAAGTTAAGGTAGTATAGTATCCCACGATAAGTTTACCATTAATTATAACATGTTACCAAAAACAATGTAGATGACCAATGAGATGTTATCAATCCAGTGAGAAGCTTGGAATGGATCATTCTTAACAGTAGGATATGACTCATTAGAATATTGAGGATAAAACTACTATCATTAAATGATTTACGTTGTGTCAATTACTCATGCTATTTTATCGGACTATTGAGTTTTTCATGTCAATTATTCTCTTGTTGATATTTCATCTGTCGTTCAAAATCTCTAAGAATAGATCAATATGTCGTAAGAACTAAAAGATGAATAGATCTTCATTAATCATGTAGCAATATATCTGAGAATTTTCGAATTAGTAGTCTATATTTATGGCATTAACCGATCCAGGTCATAGAAAATTACACTATTATCCAAAACTTTTGGATATTTTTGGAACAAATAAGAAGTTGGTGCCCCATATAATCGCTGATCAGTTGGCGTACGAGTATAGCTAAGTCTGACGATATATTAGGAGAATCCACGTACGTTCCAAATCACGCTCTCTTAAAACTTTATAAGACAAAACGCGACATAACTACATAAATAAACGGGAATGATCTTTAAACAGCATCACACTATTTGGATTTTTTTTTTTTTTTTGATTAGAACACTATTTGGATTTATGTTAAAGTGTAAACACATGCCAATAGATTAAAAAAAAAAATTATTATGACGTATGCATCTTCACCCTTAGTGGAAAGGTGGAGTCACTCGTGTAGCTTCATCACGCTTGTAAAGTAGCTACAACTCTTCGTGAAAGGTTATATGTAAATAAAATAGATAATGATAAATATGAAAGAATTGTACGACAATTCTTCCTTCTATATATGATAAGAGAAATTAAACCATTAATTTCGTATCTTCTCCAATATTATTGAAGAATCTCTAAAAAAAAAGAAAAAGAAAAAGAAAAAGAAAAAATTGAAGATCTCTTCACCTCTCTCTTTCTCTATCTACTTGTCTCTGTATTTCCTTGGAGCTAGGAAACATCGTGCCGTTTTTTGTTTGAAAGTCGAGTGGGAGAGAAATGGAGGTGAAGGTTAGAAGAGATGAGTTGGTGCCGTTTGTAGCAATGGCGATAATGGAGGCATGCACGATTGCTCTAACGATAATGGCTAAAACTGCGTTAACGGGAGGGATTAGTCCTTTTGTGTTCGTAGTTTACACAAACGCTTTAGGATCTATTCTTCTTCTACCTTTTTCTTTCTTCTTTCACAAAAATGAGAGGTCGGTCTACGTTCCATACTTATAACATAGTATAATATATCATCACTAATCAATCTTGGTTCGTTTCTGATTGTTGTTTATATGATGTTATTATATTTGCAGAACAGAACAATCGATCTTCTCTTGGCCACTCCTGGTTCGTGTTTTCTTTCTAGGTTTCACAGGGTACGTACGTCATCTCTCTTTATTAATTAATGTTTTCTTATAAATCTATATTATAATTTATGATTCTAGACCAGATTCTTACCATTATTTTTTTGCAATAACAATAGCTAGGTGGTCCTAAAACAAAAAATAATAATAATATGAGGTGCATGTTGCGAAAACAAATCTACGTCTACATGTATCAACCACAAATTGGTTGATGGATATTTAATGACATGAAATTACCACATCATCTATCGAAAGAAACAAAACAGCGTGCCGTTTACTCGATAATAATATAAACAACTAGGCCTAATATCTTCTAGAATTTTCCACAGCACGTTTCTTTGTGAGCGGCACCATGTTTTCTTTGTTGTAGTTATTAAAATATCAAAATTAAAAAAAACTTGCATGCATTTTCAACGTACTTGACATATTCTTCATGCATACACATGCACTGATTATATAGAAACATTTTAAATATGTGAAGGATATTTATGTTCCAAAACTTGGCATTTGTGGGACTAAGCTTCAGCTCACCCATAGTGGTTTGTGCAATGGGATTGCTCATCCCTTCCTTCTCCTTCCTGCTCTCTATTATTCTCGGGTAAGCCATATATTATTCCCATTTCACAATCTCCATATAAATTAAATGTATGTTTTCAAATATATATAAATAACGATTTATGCATATATTAGAAGGAGCAAGTTGGATTGGAGAAACACGAGCACGAGGGCTAAAATGGTGGGAACGATAATCTCAATAAGCGGAGCATTTGTTGAAGAATTATACAAAGGTCCCTTCATTAGACCAGCTTCGTCTTCTTCCCCAAATCTTCTTCTTAAATCAATCCCTAAACTTTTGGTCTTCTACAACCTTCCCGACAATTGGTTTCTCGGCTGTGTCTTTTTGGCAGCTGCTTTTTTTTCTGTCTCTCTCTTCAATGTTATTCAGGTATTCAGTATAAACCATTTAAGAAACCATTGTTTTATAAAAAAAGAAACCATTGTTATACATATACATTTTAAAAAATTTTAAATGGGTCTTTTGCAGACAGGAACGGTCAAACAATATCCATACGTGATGAAAGTGGCTTCGTTTTACAGCATAGTTGGGACGATCCAATGCCTTATCTTCTCGTTGTTTATGGAAAGAGACCTAAGTGCATGGAAGATCCAAGCTAACTTCGATTTTTTCCTCATTATTGCCACGGTAATAAAATCAATTCATTTTAAGAAAATAAATCTATATACAAAAAAAAAGAATTCACGAGTCGAATTTAAGTGACCATCATGATGTGTTATAAAAAACAGGGAATATTCGGAAGTTTAATACGAACAAGTGTACACGTCAAGTGCACCCAAATGAAAGGACCTTATTACGTGCCATTATTTAAACCCTTTGGTATCTTTTGGGCAACACTCTTTGGCACCAGCTTCTTTGTCAACAGTCTTCACTACGGCAGGTCTGCCTATTTAGTCAATATATAGATTCAATAATCATGGTTATTATTGCATGCATGGATATTGATTGAGTATTTTTTGGTGCAGTGTGTTAGGAGCAGCAATAGGTGGTGTTGGATATTATACAGTATCTTGGGGACAATTAAAGGAATCCGAAGAAAAACAAAATCCAAAGGAAGAAAGAAAACACATCAAAACTATTCATCATCACGGAGAAGATGATTACAAAGTTCCATTGCTTATTAATGATGAAGAAAGTCTTGTGTGAGTTTCGTATTATATATTCTTTTTATAAGAAAATGAGGGTCGTTCAATTATATTTTTTTGGCCCTTTTCTTTTTATGGTGTCAATAAGAATAAATATGTGTTGGAGTGTGTTAAGTGGTCAAGGTCATATGAGAGTTTGCTGAAGTAGGGTTTTTGGTCCGAAAAGCAAATTACTCACCCAATGTATATACATATCTACCTGTAGATATCTATAGAGCTCTCTATGTAATGAATAATCTTCCAGTCATGGACTATTGTATCTATTAAATCGAATGTGTATATATACATATATACGATGTTGATGTTATTCGATGTGATAAAGAGAGTTTCATTTAACTACAAATGATAAAATTTCATAGATTTCAAATTCAAAAGAATCAAAACGAAACAATAACGGAGCCGGCAGAAGAAAAAAAATATGAAACAAAAATGAATTAATTATCTCACGTCTTTAATTTATAGCTTTATGTCATATCTTATATTAGAAATAAGATTTAAAATTTGATCCATATCACATGGAATTCCATTTTGATACTATCTAATTTGGGTCAACCTCAGAACTTGAGTTTCCCACGAAGCCCAATTACTTTTACAAATTCCATTTTTGTTCATCAGCTTCAATTTCCCAAAATTCCAATACCCATGAGAAGCCCACCATCGTCTTTTAAAAGACGTATAGACTTCCACATGTATGTACAATACTATTTGGGGAAGCCCATAAGAATGTGTGCAATACTCTTACAGCAATGTTGAACAAAATAAAAGAGTCACAAAAACCAAGCAGTTTTGCATCAGGCTAATGGCTACAAATGTGAAATTAATTGAAAAAAGATTTCAAATTGGGTAGTAATTTACGTAACCAAACATTATCAAAAAGTTAAAATCGTTAAAACTCAGAAAGATTTATTTGAGACGGTAAAACTATATGAAGATTCTCTTTTTCATAGAAAAAAAAACAAAATTTTGTATGTCTCTTGAAAGGCAAGTAACATAATGGGGAAATAAAAGAGAAAATCACATCTCTTAATCTTTTAGCAAAAATACAAAACCCGAAAAATTCCTGCAAAATTGCATAAAACATCACAAATCTTCTCTAATTCACGGTTTCCATCCTTTTCTTGACAGTTGTCACTTGTTTCCACAGAGTCCTCTTATAAATTAGTCACATCCAATACACCAATTAATAGGTTAAATCCTATTAATTTTTTTTGTTTGAACAATGCTCACTTCGGTGACACCATTACTATAAGTCTATTACTTTCACTATTTTTTTCTTGACGAAGTCCATCACACAACTGGAATTCTAATCATTATCACAGCTATCCACGAGCCAATTTAATAGAAGGGGGCTTGCTAGTGGTTGTTATTATACATGATGGACAGTTTAAGGCACAATAATTGATAGATTACAAAAGAAAAGAGAGATCTACATGACATATAACTACTTGATTTAGTATGTTGCAAACAAACAAAAATTGTGATTAGTGATGAAAACTAAATCCCATATATTTTTCTTGTATTCATCGTTTAAAGAACGGTAGTAACTAAGAAATAAAAAAGAATCATCGATGTGTGTTTTTTTTGGTATCTAATCGAAGTAATGAAACTACCTAGCTACTTTTTTTTTTTTTAATCCAAAAAATGATTACACCTTTCTTCATCTGAATAGTGAACATGATCATAGAATCAATTCCACAATCGTAGTTCATAATTTAAACCCTCCATCGCCGCAACACTTGGATCATAATCTCGTTCCACGTATCAACTGGACCAGGAAGGCACCAATGTAAACAATCATTATGAACTCTCTCCGGCACACCGTTCTTGAAAGGGAACGCGTACATGTAAGGACCAGGATGTCCGTCTGGTCTCAGCACCGACATCGCCGTCACGTCCAACGCCTCCAACCTCACATCTCCCGCCGCCGCTTTGGCTGCCTTAAACTCCTCCATCTCTATCTTCCGCATCTCCAAATCCAATCCTTCTAACACCTTCCCTTCGTAGGGCTCCGTCATGTTACACGCGCCGAGGCTATCCCAAGGCCGGCCTTCAAAATGTGACGGTGAAAACGTTGTCAAGATAACCTCACGGCGGCTTCCAGCGACTGCCTTCAACGTTGTTCTTATCGCTTTCCTAAACACGTCATAAAACCCTATCTCTGTACAGTTGCTTGCTTCACAAGAATGACATCCCAGAACCGAACCGGACTCGTAATAAACCGCCGGATGCAAAAACCAATGTCCTACTGAGACAACGACTGAATCGATACTTTCTAAATCATTGCCCCATTTCTCATCCACGCGGTCTAGTTGCAATACATTGTGGTCCAAGTTTCCAGACTTCTCTTCACCGGCCACTAAAAACGGGGACCAGTAAACCGAGACCGTAACGTTATGTGACTCAAAACGCCATTTTCTGAATTTATTATCTTCTCCATTTCTATAGATGAGCTCAGGGCTAGAGACGGTAGAGAGCAAGCAAACAAGAGACTCAAGCTGGTTTCTAGCCATAGAGTCACCGACAAAAGCTAAATGCTTGTTTCTCATAAGATCAAGAAACCGGTTCGCGTCAAATCTTGGGATATCGCATTGGTTCGGTTTCCATTTCCAATAAAGATAACCAGAATCGGGTCTGCCATGGCGGAAACAGTTTTGACCATCCTTGATTGTTCCACAAGTTGAACCGTTGTAGAGAGGACCTATCTCATCCCTAACCCATTTACCTTCAGTATAATCGCATAAAGCTTCGTTCTTTATATGATCAAAACTCTCTTGAGCTTCTTCTTCTGAAGATTTAAACAGTAAATCAAAACCTTTGTGTTTACAAATATAGACAAGAAGATTGAATAGTTACAATTATTTACCTTCATGAGAAGAAGATGAAGAGAAATTGGTGATCACAACGTGAGCTGTAGAGTCTTGGAGAGTGGTGTCATCAATGGTGGAGAATGGATTATTGAAACAGAGTCGAAACAGAGCTATTGGTATAAACGCCAAGAGCATAAAAACAACGATCTTCCTCTGACTCAAACAGTTTTGTTGCTCTTTCAATCCCATTTCTGGAATTTAGAACAAACCTTTCTTCTTCCTTTTTTTGTGGGTCTTGTTCTTTTGATTATTAATATGGTGTTGTTTCTGAGAACATGTCACAGCGGGTTTTGGTTGGTGTTCTTGTTTTTTTTTTTTTTTTATGTGGAAGAGACGAGTGGTTCAATGGTTTTGGACCATGGAGGAATATATTACTCAAACTCTTACATTATTAAAAGTATATCCATGTCAATGCTGCTGCCAACTTAATTTTCAATATTTTCCACATGGATTATTTAAAAATTTTCATACAGTTGTAATTTAGGTTTCTCTTTTATCTTTGCGAAAAGAAAATTCTCAAACAATACTCCACTGCAAATGAATATATCAGGAATATTTATTTTCTTGAGCTAAGACTCCACTTACTTTGGTCATATAGTATTTGTAAAAATTAAAAAATTGAAGTATAATTAGATTATTACAAAATTTCGCTAGTTTATTTAGTGCTTTTGTTTTCAAAATCAGGTTAAATAATATATTAAATTATTAATACAATTTTGTGGTTTGTGGTGGAGCATCAAGTTGTCTTTGATCAGTGAGTGGCCAGTCGGACATTGGACAGACTCTGATGGCTTTACTCTGAAAATGGTGAATGACGTAATTACCCCTTAATGCGGTGCGAAGATTATATTCTTTGTAGCTTGCGCGTGTCAGGGTATAGTTGTCAGTGTCTACGGATATTGTTCTACTTTTAGTTCCCTAATAACTAATAAGGTAGTGACACGTAAGCCATGTAGATGAAAGACTCGAAATGTTTCCATCGTATTTTATTGAATTTTTAAGCGTTTCTTCGAATATTTCCCTCTTTTATGTTAGATTAAGATTAGTAAAGTTTGACACTTTACACAATTACAGTGACACTATTGTACGGTTTCCATGATTTCATGCAATAGTCAACGCAGATATGATTTTACCCACCAACATGCAATGATTTCCAATCGTTTTACTAGGCGGTAAATTTTTTGGTAATTGTGGTGTACCCTACTAATTTCTAAAATCTGAAAGTTATCTTTGTGTTTCTATCACAATGCATTTTGCACTAAATATTATACCTATTTGACAACATCAATTAAGAATGGGTAAATAACATACCTATATGCTACTTTGCAGTTTGCACGGATACCAAGTTAATATGGGAAAATAATAATTTCGTTTTGTAAATCAAAAGCGTACTTATAAGTAATAAAATCACCAGCTCTGATAGTTTATCTGTTTGAAATTTAAAAATCAGTAGATGAAAGACGTTATAAGAAGTAATAAGATTGTAATTGTCCACTACAATCATAATTAGTAGCTGTTAAATGATAGTATTAAATAGGGTGTAACTAACATTATGTGTAGAGGGCATGTGCAAGATAAGAATCAAGCAACATGTGATCAAAGATGTGTTCTAATTTTTCAATGAGTCATTAGTGGTTCGACTTGTTTGTCTTCATCCCCGTTAACTTCGGTCCATTCCATTTTTCCATGTGCCCTCTTCTTTCCGACTATTCAAATTATTAGCCAAACTAATCAATCACCTTAGACTGATAAATCATCAATTATAACCCCAAATAAATTACATATATTTTTTTCGTCCGTCACAAATCTGGGAATTAAAATTTTAAAATAGCCGAAGGATTTCAGAAAAAAATGAATATATTTTAGAAAGGTTACAACTGTTATAATATATGAAACAATTGTTAACCAAAGGAAAATAACAAGACGTTGTGGGTAGATAAATTCAAGTAAATTTTTTGATTAAAAAAAACAATCTAGTAAAGATTTAACCAGCATTCAAGACTGACATTCAGGATTTGAAATTTAAAAGTTGTGACAGAGAAGATAATGGTGATGTGGTAGCTCACCAGCTTCCCATTTCCCTTTTGACAAAATAAAATGATTAGTTTAATTATGCCAGTTGTTAGACCACTTCATTTTCCTGTTAATATTTTATTTAGCATAACATTTTATTAATTAAATAAAATTGGTACAATGGATAATATCTTGTGAAAAAAATACTATAGACGGATCATTCATGTTCTTCAGTCAATAATAAATAAAATAAAACTGCAACACTCGAGGGTAAAAAGTAAAATGGTCTAAAATTACATTAGCTTGACAAAAGTTTAATCCTGTAAGCACTCATAAACGAAATCAATTTGGGCCTATTGAATCTATTGATATAGAAAGTATTTATATGGGCCTATATAGATGTGAAGGGAGGCCCATTTATGGTTACTGTGTTATATTTTTCAACCGTCAGTCATTAAAACCCGCGAATTTTGAAGACGATGAAGGAGAGGGGGAGAAGCTGGTGAGCTACCTGGAGATTTGAAGAACTTAAGTGGAGCAATGGCAAATGAATGCTTAATTAATTTGCAAATGAATGTTTTATTTTTAAACAAAACAGAAGTGAAGCAAGGGCAAGCAAAAGGAGAAGGTGAACAACATAGTGTTGTTTGATCAAAGCCACTTATGATAAGCTTCTTACTGAAGCTCCCAAGTTCAATCTCATTACTCCATTGATTCTTTCTGACCGTATGAGGGTAATATGTCTCATTGCTTATTCAAAGAAAACAAAAATAGAATCGAAAGTGAAGCTTACCGCAATGGTGATAGAATTAAGGAGTGGTTATTCAAAAACAGAAGAGTTCTTTCCAAATGATTTTACTCTAAATGAACCGAAAGTGAAGCTTGCTGCAATGTGTTTTGATGGACATGCTGCTTCTTGTCATCAATCAAAGCTTAAGCCAATGACTGATTGGCTAGCGTACAAAGTTTTGCCTAAGGAAAGGTTTGAAGTATTTTGAGCTGAGCAAAACTAGAGTGAATCTCTAGGAAGAGTATTTGGTCGATGTCTATTTGGATGGGTTGAGAATGAATTTGCTTTCTCTTATTATTGTAATATTATGTGTTGTAACCAAAACTTTTTTTTTTTTGTATAGTTGCATATACTTAAACACTTAGCTATAACGAGCACTAATAGATGGGTTGGCTTGAACTTGTTAAGACATTGATCCGCAAAATTTAGAAGTCCGTGGACTTTACAAATAAGTCTTAGCTATTTTCGCCCAATTAAAACAGAGCCCATATTGAATCCGATTTAGCATTGTGATTAGAGGAATGAATCATTTATTTATTTATGATGTGGATTCGATGTACTGATATATGGCTCCTACAACAAGGTCACGTTGGCAAACTGCTTTAATGTCAAATCTAAAAGAGTTGTAACATCTCTTTTTGTCTTTCTTTAACTAAAACCAGCTTTCACTTCTCTAATCCGCTTTTGCTTTCGCTCCACATAAAAAAAAAATGCCTTTTGCTTTCTATTTTCTACTTTTACATCCCTTTGCTGAAATGAAATCTCTGTAAAAATTTCAATCTGAAAAAAAAAAAACTTACAATCTTCCTTTATTGCTTTCAGTCACTGTGCGCAGTACTTTTCTTTTATGCTCATCTACTTTCTCTCATGTAGTCATGTTCATCCTCTTTTTCCCTTACACTATTTATATGAATAGAAAATGATCAAAACACTATGTTTTAGCTAACTTCGTTTGATTTTAAGATGGTATCTAGTTCAAGCTTTTGTCACACGTGTGTGTGTGCGAGTGTGAGAGTGTCCTTGTGACAACATGAATAGGTGGGAGTAGGAAAAGAGCGATTGATGATGAAACGAAAGGACTTGGTGAGGAGGAAATGTCGTTGTCCACTTGAGAATATATAAGGTAGTGGTGAAATGAAAGTGCAAAGAATAAATAGTGACTAAATCTTGGTTTGTGACCATAAACAACAAAAAGCAAACCCACGAAAATTTCTAAAGTAAACCACAA
Organism: Nasturtium officinale; assembly: GCA_963854855.1. Classification (NCBI taxonomy): domain Eukaryota; kingdom Viridiplantae; phylum Streptophyta; class Magnoliopsida; order Brassicales; family Brassicaceae; genus Nasturtium; species Nasturtium officinale. The sequence continues at coordinate 7,239,972 of OY978514.1, read as the reverse complement.
ACAAATGAGAGACGCTCCCTCGAGAAACTAAGTTCACTCACTCTCTCACGCCCTACGGCCTACGGGTCGGGGCCATGCCACCATTGTATTCTTCTCTCTTTCTTTTTTAATGATTCCTTCTCTAAATTTCATCACTTTATAATATTTCTTCCTACTTTACAAGCATCCAAAGTTTGATTATTTTAATGAATAATATTGCATCTTCTTCTCTAAAGATTAAAGGCAAACAAAGAATCCAAGTGCAAACTTCGTTACTATATGTTCTAGGATATATTCCCTCGATTTTTTTTTTCGCTTTAAGAATATATGTTAAAATTTGCTTTCATATATGCTTTAAGTCCATTACGTACTTGATTAGTACTCGGAGATTTTCTGATTTTATTCCTACTCACATCCACATAATCTACGTGCGCTTATGTAACTATAAACACTTAGCTACAATACATGAATAACACAATGTATCAGTGTATGTAATGTAATACTATTTAAAACTGTCCATTATCTATAAATTTGAATGAATGCAAATCCTGACAATATATAATTTCATTTTCATGTCTCAATCCCATTTCAATCAAAGGTCGTTGTCCATTTTCTATAAGAAAGTTAATGTATATTATGATTGATTAATTAGGTGCTCGTGAAGTGTATAGGAAAATGGTTTAAATATTTGTGTGACGATTAAAAGGGATGCAATTAATGGTGAACGCGTGTACCAAACTTACAAGACAGCATTAGTTAATATTGTAATTAAAAGATGATTGTCTTTATACGCTATACAAGCTTTGGAACCTTTGTGTCCCCGTGTGTCCTAATCAAAACCCGAAAGAGGATTGAAAGAGATTAGACTAAACAAAATTTAATAAACCATGATGGAGGTGATCCCGATACTTGATATTTTCAAATGGGTGCGCTCTCATTATTTATTTATAATTAGTAGTTGCTAATCACCTTATGATCACCATAGTAATCTCTTTATTTTTTGCTTTCATGCTGAGAAACAGTAGTGGGTGAAGCTTCTATTCTTCCTAGTATAGAGCTATTTTGTATTATTCTTGTAATCAATATCTTGTACGTATTTACTTATAAGTCAATTCTAGTTCATATCCGCAGCAACTTGTCATGTCATATTGATGCTGTTACAACATGCCATTTATATTCATTTATCATGAATTTTACAATTGCAACTTTTTTTAAAAAAGAAAGAAAAGGTTAAAAAAATACTGACTAGTACGGGAGTAAAAAGTAGTAACACAAATCGTTACGTACATATTGAGCGGAATAATCTCAAAATCCAATAACAGTGCATGTTCAATAATTAGATATAATTATGTCAACATCAGTATATGGTTGAAATATGGGAAAAGTGATGTAAACCAAAATAATAAATAAATAGAAGAGGAGCGTCATGAACATATGAAAAGTAGATTATGTTGTAACATCCGATAGAGAAGTGAGGAAGTGACGAGATTAGTGTAAAGCATACGAGACGGGTAATTAATTCATTGGATGACAAAAAATAATGTCGAAATAAATCAAATTGTAGATATTAAACTCTAACTAATTAGAATTAAGCGGACAGAGACATTTTCTCGACGTGGGGTTCTCCTCTGTCGGCACAAACTCAAACTAACTTTAGTCAAAAGATTAAAACACGCTTTTCTAATGTTTTTTTTTTCAGTAAATTGTTTTTTTTCACCTTTTCTTATTTCCTATTACATGTAAAATCGTGCATCCATATTTGTATATATAGACAGAGGCACAAAGATGGTATTTGTGTGGCTAATCTTTCGAGGGGTTCGAGAGAGAAAACGGTGTTGCTACGTAGCTTCATGGTGAGACCACTTTCTCTGACATGAAGACAGATCAAAATCACATGTATGCTTCTGCTACTATTAATTGTTCCTCTATACTAAATTCAAGATAGATATTAACCATAGTTTTTTTACCTCTTCTGTTTACGGCTATTAGAATCGGTAAATAAAACATTAGCTGTATAATCATGTGTTCGAGAGAGAAGTGAACCCTTATTTAAAAAAGAACACTAAATTTAGGGATAAAGCTTTATGCAGGGGCAATAATGAGGAAGCTCAATTAATTTTTAACAGTAAACACACACTTTTATCTTTTGGTCTAAAACTCAAATACAATTTTTGTTTTTATACGTTCGTCGTTCAATTCTCAAATCATAGAGTCACATGCATTGTGCTCCCACAGACCACACCATTATCCAATCTCACTACTCGTATCATCTCTCTCACGTCCTCCTCCACACCATTAAACCATGTCTTGTCTCCAACCATTATTTTAGTTCCATATCCATTTTTTCGTCATAGTTAAAACTCTATATAATTGAAACATTTTTTTTAACAAACCTTTCATAAAAAGAGGAAAAATTATATATATACACACGTGACACCTTACACGCATGCATATAATATGTAAAACGCACCGTGACAAAACTCATTCGGAGTCCACGTATACGTATAAAATAAAAAAAAACACAAAAAATATTCCCGCCAAAAATAAAAGATTTGAAGAGAAATAGAAAAAAAAAAGAAAACAAACACGTGCGACACACGTCTCCGGCACGTGAAGTCACACAAAGGAATCAATTCAAAACCCAAATTCCAATAACAAAAATAATATATACTCCCAACTTGATTATTTTATGATGAATGGCCACCCAATGGAGTTGAAGGACCCCACAAACTGCTGCGATCCATTAAGACAAAGAGCTCTGAAAAATGCCACTCAAAATCTTTGCATACGCTCCTCGTCTTATCATCAGTGTACCTGTGAACTGTAGCAATCACAATGCCAAGCTCATCTCTCTCACACGCGCACACACACACACTCACATGATCTTTTTCTTCTTCTTCTCACTCACACGTGTGGTCTACTACACTCACTCACTTACTCACTCATTTTGCTTTTCTTGGGAATCTGCAAAGTCATGAATGATGAGCTTGTCTCTCCCAACTAACCCAATTTACCACTTTCTTCCCTCAAAAGTTGTAAACAAAACTATTTCATTAATTCTCTTATTCCTTCCCCTTGGATGGAAACACTCTAATCTAATTAAGCCACCCATATAAAAATTTAATTTCCCCCCAACTTCTTAGAATCTTCACTCCCTTATTTTATTATTATGTACTTTCATTATCTTAAATTCACTCTAACTAATCTATTCTCACTCCACAGATTTTAGTCAGAGCTTGAATTTTCATCACCTACCCATGAATAGTCACTTAGTTTTCTCCTTTTAGATGGAGATGATGATGAGAAAGAGGATGATTCACTTGGCGTCATCAACGTTGATGCTGCTCTTACGCTTACTCGAAGCTTTGCTATCACTTTTGGTGAATTTCTCATGTTATTCTCTATCGCCATTGCTTTCATTAGCCTATAGCATCTCACTATCTTCTCCTGAAAGTAAAACATAATCAAAAGACATTAGCCTTGTTCCATCCAAAGAAAATAAGTCTAGTAAGATATAACAGTTCCTACTTTACTCAATCCATCACACCAAGTCTCAGGGCTCTCGTGTGGATTTACAGCAGAAGATATACAAGGAAGCTCATTGGCTACGCAGAGAATCGCAGCCGCAGCTATACTTGATGGCCAGTACTCAAGAAAGCTCGCTTCTGTACTAATGATCGTTTGTAAGAACCAACCAAATGAGAATGATCATGTGACATTATGGATCATACAACGTAACATTACGTACCTTTAATGTTGGAGAGTATAATATCAGTGGCATGGGAAATAAAGAACCCGAGAAAGGTTCCTAAAGGATCGATCTTGTAAGCAAAGAAGCTAAGGAAGTCGAATGGTGTAACAGATCGTAGTCTCCAATCTAACACACTTAGAACAAGAAGTTCCATTCTTTTTATTGTTTTTGCTTCAAACATATACTTCACTCCTTCGACCTACATTGCATATACAGAGATATTAATTAAATATATTTTAAAATAGAGTTAATTGAAAATTTAATAGAAAAAAATACCTGAAAATCAAAAAGAGAAGGAACGAGAATTTCCTCCATCTTGGCAGCTAAAGACAAGCATGCCACAGCTAAAAGTTGCATTGGCCAACCACTCGTTTCCTATTTACAGATTTAAAGCTGATTAATATTATCATTGATTACAAGAATAGCTCAAATATTTTAGTAGAGGAGCGTTTTAACACTATGATGATAAAGTTTTCAATAAAGCGAATATATGGAGTGGGAAAAGTTTATTGCAAAAGTATAGTATTATTATTATGTATAACGTCAATGTAAAATTTTTAGAATATAATTAAATATATTAATAATTTAATTTAAAATAAAAATCCCCCATCCCGCTCCTGTTCTATCACTTACTATGCACATTCCAAATATCTTTATTAATTTCTACTTAATTAATATAGTCTAATCAGTGTCCTAATCTCCAAATCCGTACTAATTAAAAAAAAACTCCCACATTAAATTTCCATCTCCCATTCGTTTTCATTTTTCATTTTTTTCCTGAAGAAAAGTCAATAAATCAAATCGAACCATAAAAAAAAAGTGAAAACCAAGACTTTTTATGGGTTGTTATTTGTCATATCAATATTATAAAAAAACAGAGGATATTAACGTTGACGTTATAAAACTTACCGGTAAACGGCGAGCGTAAAGAAACCGGTCCATATAGTTAACGGCAAGGTACGCCGTTAATGGCTGAAAGTTGTAATACGCTTGTACCTGTAACCAAACAATAGCAAACACTATTGTCAAATGAAAATATTACCATCTCATGTATTCTCTGCATGTAATGATTTTGATCAGCGTATTTTAGCATCACTACACTCTCCGGCGTTATTAAACATAAGTTTTTTTTCCTTAATGAAACAAGTTGAGATAGAGAGAAAAGAAAAGTGAATGGCTCACTTTGAGAATCCATTCGACGGACTCTTCTCTAACGGAAGCGTCGAGAGATCGAGATTGAAATCTTGAGAGATAGTCAAGTCCGGGAACAAAGTGTTGTTCGTCTTCGATAAAACTAGCGATTGAATCATACGGCCAAGAATCAACTTCCGATGACGAGAAAGAAGCCGTTGATTCACAGGAAAACACGCCGGAGTCTTCTCCACAGTACAAATCCATATCGTCGTATAACAAAACAGATATAGTAGATTCTTGACGGTTGCTCCTCATTCTCTATTCATATTAGCTCAATGTTATGAACACAAACCGGTGAAAGATCGCCGAGATCTAAAATGGGGAAGAAGAAGAAGAAGAAGAGAGAGGTGGAAGTGAAATGGATTTTTGATAAGTGTGGAGAGAAGAGTGAAGGTTTAACACATTCATTTGTTTTGATATATAAACACGAAAGCAGAGTCTTTGTTTATTTTTGTTTTTTTTTTTTTTTTTTTTTTGCAAGTGTTGTTGTATTATATGAAACAGAGACCGTTACCGTTTCCGTTTTGCCCGGGAAAACGGAACTGTTCCAAGAGTCGAGACGGGGAGGTTTTATTGGGGTTTGAGTTTACATTAGTTTTTAATGTTAGTTTATGTTTTTGTTGTTGTGTCTATGTGACTAACATGCGCTTAAGTAAAATGCGCAGATTAACAGAGTTAGGTAATGTATACGTGGCATATTACACGTTGCATGAGTGCAGAGTGTACAGGTAATGTACGTTTTTGTTTGCACATTACTCGTGAAGAGAGAAGGCCGTATTTTAAATAAAAACTGTGACGTGTAATTTCTTAATTGGTGATTAGCTTAATAGGCTTGGTTTTGCATGGGATAATGAACTATTTTTCTGTTTATTAGCGAGCAGTATTTGTAGGTCGGTTATGGGAGAAACATTTAACTCATTGCAGATAAATGCATCGAAGGATAAATCAATATATATGGAATTATAACCAAGATAACAGTGATCGATGAATTCGATTAGTTTTTTTAATTTATGTTTAGCGGTCCTTGGAATGAGGTCAATTTTAAAATATCAAATGCATGAAAGAATAGTCGAACAGCTACTGTGTAATTAAATCTCCACAAGAAGTTAAATATTTGTTTTATATAATTATCTTGATTTCCGAATTAGGAGTTTTATTAGGTTTGGTTAATCAGAGGAAAGGAAGATGTGGAGCGTGGGGGAAACAAGTTAGTGGAAATTCTTTTCCGCAGAACGGAGATTTTCCTCGAATTCCTTTTTGTATTAATACTTTATAATTCATATTTGGCCCCTTAATGTTTTAGTTGTGCGATAAAAATGTTAAATCCATCGGCCAAACTTTAATTATTCTGGCAGTTACTATCTTACACGTGTATCTACACAATATTTGATTTGTGCATATTGATTACTTTCTCATTCGATTTATATTATAGACTTTACTTCAATTATATAATTAGGATAAGATCTCGATATGTCTTCGTAATGATTGTATATCATGTTGAAAACCCTTTCATTTTGTAGAAAAGTTGATAGTTGCACAAAACCAAAATAAAGAAAAGGAGATTTGTAATATATATATATATATATATATTCATTTTCACATAATCTTACAAGAGTTTCTTTTTTTAAATATTAGAAGTATTAACAAAAAATGTCTTTAACGTGCGATATTGTGCATTTTCTACATAAGTTTGTCCCTCTTTATTGGAATCAGTATTTGACGATCCCTTCACACGTTTTTTTGTATTCATAATTGGCTATAGAAGAAGAATCATTCACATACGTATGTGGAAACAAATGCGGTAATTTGAAATTGAAGATGCAAATTTATAATATACTTCGATGGAAAACCATCTTCATTTATTATTTATAATGGCTCGGTTGGTATACTAATTCAATTCTCTATTTAGGTAGACAATATTTTCAACATATAGCTTACATTCAGATTTACATTCACTTTTACATTGATGTAAGTGTATATTTATATTAACACTAATGAAGCAAAACTTTTAAAAATTGGAAGGAGGGAAAATATGCATCTCCCAACCTACAACAATTTATCAGACTGACACTGAATTCTCGTGGTAGGGTTCGTATTTTTTGCTAATGTCTTATTTTCTTAAAGAAAATCAATAAGGTTCTAGGAGCTCTTGCCTTATAGTCCAAGGTCGTTGTTGAATGGTTTTTTTCATACTTAATTAATTATATGGTACATGCATGAAATCACTAGACATGATCTTATACTCTCATCATTACATTGACTGATACTTGTTACGAAATGATTTTTTTTTCCTCTGTAGCGTGGTCAACTTGATCGGGACTGTTTTGATATATTTCGTGTATATGTAATCATAATAATGCAGGTATATATGTTTTTTTGTCATATACGTACAGTGATGACCATGAGTAGATGTAGAGTTGCTAAAAATATACATATAATGAATAGTTAACAAGTGGCTCGAGTTATTTTCAACTATATGTGTTTGATTTTTGATGCTGTTTAATTCTGTAGCTACGTTGAATTAATTTTGAGAAACATTTACTCCATATATTTTTTATATCCCTTTTAACCGAGAACATGTAAATGAATCATCAAAAGATCATATTAAAAAAGGTTTATCAAAAAAAAAAAGATTGAAAATCTTGTTAACTCAGATCACTGAGCCTGATTTAAGCGGATCGATAATGATGCCTATATAATATTCATTGATCGATTTTTTTACTCGAGTTCCAGAGTCCGATTTATTACATGTATATAGTAAGTTTTAACTTTTATTTTTATGTCTTAAAAATATCAACAAGCACTCGCAAGATGAGTGATGTATAGTGATAACTTTCATAACCACTGTACACACAGTAACAAAATGTTATTTTTATAAATTCAATATATTTTCCGTGCCATTTTGGTTTTCGTTAAAGTTTTTATTTATTTTGAAATGAAATATTTTGCATCAACAATATTTCTGAAACTTTTTTTGTAGTTAAATTTAGTTTTTATTCTATTGAAAAATAAATTAAGATTCTTTTTGATAAAAAAATAAAAAATTAAGAGTTACATGTACGAAATGCGATAACAATGAATTCTAGTTCTGTTGATTGGCTTTTCTTATTTTTAAATTCAACAATTCTTTTGATCGCTAAAGATATGTTATTCCCATGACATTGAGAATGTAAAATATATAACCATAGCAAAATCAGTAGCTACCAGCCTTCCGAGTTCCAATAAACAAATGTATAGATTTGAGTCTGTTACCTTTTTCTAAATAGCACTATCAGAGCTCAGTTTTTCACAATTGGAATTGTCTCAAACTTATATGATTAGAGTATATAATATAGTAAAGTCCCCACAAAAAAAAATCTCGAAATTATATAATACACTAAGTTAACTGAAAAACGACTACAATCTGGTACGAGTTGCCATCGAGATTTGTACACAAGAAATTAAATGTTCAAAGGACCCTTTAATTTTCATCTTTTATCTATCTTTTTGGACTTTGGTCGGCGTTAGCCGATTATGACTCGCTATACCACGATTTATGTCCCTCCTTATACTTGTTATATGCCAACTTTTTTTGGTTTTAACTTTTAATACAACCATAATTTTATACATTTTATCAGTCTTTTTCTTCTTTTGTTTAACTAACCTCTCTATCTCTCTTCTTTAGTGGCGTATAGGCTCCGATATAATTCAATCACATGTCATCAATTTTTAAAATATGTTTCCACGTCGTCAATTAATTTTTTGTCATCTACTAGACCACTACTCACATTTTAATATTTCTAAGTCTGAGTTGCAACACAGCGTCGACATTAATGATATTATTTATAAAGTTTATATACATATATAAATGCAAAAAAAAAAAATCAATCATAGCTTGAATTATATACATATAGTTTGGAAGTTCCGGTTTAAACCTTAATTTCTATGAATAAGGAATCATCATTTAGTTTATTTCCCTTTACAAAATATAACCAAATCCAAATGTTAAACTATTAGCTCACCATACCCATAGCAGCTTGTGATTTTTTTGTTAAATAAGGGTTTGAAAATTAGCCTGTACTTATAACACATAATAGTGGGACATGCATTATGAAAGGATGAAACGGAAATATATTACTTCTAACACTTTAGTTGAAACCGATTATAGTATACTTTAAAATTTTTTTTTACATAGTTCTGTTCAATTATATATCATGTGTGCACTAAATATATAGAATATGAAGATGTATTTTATTTGCAGATATGCCCAAGACTTGCAAACATGTTAAATTACATTTTAGAAATGTAATAATGAAAATTTGGCATAATATTCATATTCTATTATAATATATTAAGTAATGATAATGACCGGGTAGATCTCACACACGTTCAACTAATAAAATTAGATTAATTTCAATAATTTAGGGAAATCGAGGCTTTTAGATATATATATATACACTTATGTACACTAAAAAGTTTCCTGTAGTAGATGTTATAATTGTTATAGTGCCTAAGTTGCTACTTATCTAACTACCCACTAAGCTTTTAAGTTTGGTGTATCTTAGAGCTCCATGAATCTTTATCGAAACCAATTAATTACTATGGCGCCTTGAGAGATTTGAGGCTATTCTTTAATGAAAATCTTTAAAACCCGTTTTCTAAGTTTTTTTTTCTAATTAGCTAGTATATAGATTACTATCGTGGTTTTAAACTTTCAATCTACAATGTAAGTGACATTATATAAACACATTTATATCCTTAAAAAGTTATAACGTTTTACTAAACTTCCTAAAGATGAGAGAAATAGCGACCATAAAAACATATTTTATTGTCTAGTGACTGACTTTTGAATTCAACAGTGTAGGCCAAATCAACATAATATTTATGAAGACTGAATTTAAAAATGATAGGCCGATGCGATATTAAATGAAAAGTCTTGTGCAGGGTTTGACCATATAATAACATATAGTTCTGATATTTTGCATTTATTTCTATTATATGAATATTGATATCTCCTTATACTACTAAAGTAGTAGTTTGATAATTAGTTGGTGATATTAATTATTATCTAAGACCACAAAACATATATTCAACCCAAAAAATGTAAAGTCATATGTACCACAAAATTAGTTGGGTGCAATATGAAACTATATATATGTTAGTAGTTTAATGGAGTTAGTGTACATACATAAAACCGTATATACTTATGAGTATAAAATACGTATAGAACCACACACATGTGGAACGGACCAACATGTATGAGGGAATGGTCCCATTGAATGAGATCTCATGACTTCAAATGAAATCAGAATTGGTCCATTCACAAAATGGACACGTAAGTATATACAAAGCTTAATCTCCATCCCTCGAATGGGGTCTACACAGCCTAGCATTTTTGTATTTTCTGCACTGGTTTTATTTCTTATTTCTTTTTTTTATAACTTTAATATTTACTTTTAATTCTTATTAATTTCCAGCTTTTTTTTTCATTGTCCTGAGAAATCCTCACTTCTTGCATCCCTGAATCGACCTGGGTCCTTTGATTTGTCATGGCTAATCAAATCAGCATTAGCAAAAGAGGGTGAGAAATAGAAAAGGATAATATAATATAATACTTTATTCATGGTATTTATCAACGTCCCCTTGAAGTTCATTAAACCTGGGGCCTTTGAAAGATGTTGTCTCACATATTCATACATCTTTCAATAAATTCCATTATATATGATTCCACTTAAATTATTGGTCAGGCATGCTAAATGTAAGCAAGCAAAATTTATGGTGTTACATCAAGTCACGACAGAATATGATTGAAAGGTCGGAAACCAGATATCAACATATGGGCTTAATGGATCGTAGTCCACAGTAATGGGCTTTATTAAGGCCCATCAGTGAGCTTTTCTTGAAAGACGCTTCGTTTGCGATTGCAGTGTGAAGGAAGAAGATAACGAAACACACAAAACATGAACGGAGCTTCGCTCTGTAATTCCGTCATGCTCCATTCTCATTCTATTTCTCGTGTTCAGTTTCAGTCATCGTGCTCCTTCGCTTCTTTGTCTATTTATCTGATTTCTCCATGCTTTACAACGTCTTCGGATGTCTCAATTTCTCATCGAATTCGACAGAGCTTTCGATCAGTAATCGACAAAAGGAGCAATGGGTTTTGTTCATTTGCTGTAAACAAGCGTAGAAGTGACAATTCTAAGCTTATAGAGTCGGAAAACAGTATCGACGATGAAGAAGAAGATGATGATGATGAAGATTGGGATGAATTTGATGAAGAAGGTGAAGGAGATGAAGATGAAGATGTAGGAGAGTTTTTACCAATGGATAAGATGAAGAAATGGTTAGAGAAAAGGCCTCGTGGATTTGGAGTTGGTAAAAAGTATGAAACTTTAATTGAAGATAAGTTGCTTGAAGAAATTGAGCAAAGTTGGAAAGCTCAAGCTGCTAATCTCAATAAGCTTAAGAATGATCCTCTCAAGTCACAACAGCTTAAGCGCGACGATAATCTTATTAAAGGTTTTGACTTTTCTTTCTTTATTTGAAATTTGATTGAGTGTTATAGTTTACAATCTCATTCTAGCTGTTGTGATTGAAAGGAGCTGGAGAAATTCAAATTGGGTTTCGTGTTCGTGTGACTAATCTTCCTAAGAAGAAGAATGTTCATAGAGATCTTAAGGCTGCGTTTAAAGAAGTAAATGGTGTTTTGAACATAACACCAGCTGTGTCTGGGAATAAGAAGACTAAAGATCCTGTTTGTAAAGGATTTGCTCTTGTTGATTTCAAAAGTGAGATTGATGCAAAGAGGTGTGACTATGAGAATGTGATGTTTTGTGAATTAGCATATATTGATCTTTGGCGATAAGGCAAAGTTTTTTTTTTATTAGGTTTGTGGAGCAGTTCAATGGACAGAGAATAGGATTTGGGAAGGTTTTAAAGCAAATCAAATGTCAGATTGTGGAGTTTTCTTCAAGTGAATCAGAATCGAAGGAATTGTACATAGATAATGGCTTCCAGGTGCAGAAGCTTCCGTATTCTGGTTTAGAAGAAGTTTCTAATGCTGATTTTGTTGAAGAAGATGCTCTCTTGGATTCATGGGAAGAACCGGATGATTCAGGTAGTGAGGTAGATGAAACGGAAGTGGAAGTAGACGAACAAAATCCTATCTCTAGTAGTAGCTTAGAACCTCCCATAGAACTGAAAGGTGATTTGAAATCTGGCTTAAGATCTCAGAAACAAGTAGTGAAGAGAGAGACTAAGGAACCAGAGGAATTAGAAACCCCTTTAGTTTCATTCCAGGCAAATAAATCCGAGGAAGCTGTAGCAGAAACACACTTGGATGAACAACAGGATAGGGCTGATGTAGAAGAAGTTGCTGGAGAGACTCTTGAACCTCTAAACAGTTCAGTATCACCTTCTGAAGAAAAACGGATCAATAGAATCCGTAGGCTGGAGCAAAAGCTTCTTGGTAAAGAAAAACTCTTGAGTGGAGGAGCTGGCTCTGATCAACCAGAAGGAAAATCCGCTAGAGTCGAAGAGAAGAAGAAGGAGAAAAAGAAGAAGAAGATTCTTGTGAAAGGTCAAGCTAAAAAGGGCTCAAAGATAGAAATTCCTGGATCTTCAAAGAGGTAAAAAAGCATGCATCAATCTTTGCTAAAAATTAGTTACCAATGTAGATTTTTTTTTTTTTTTAAAACTTTTTACTGACTTCGAAAATTATGATTCACAGGTTAAAGGTGAAGGAGAAGGCTCTCTTAACCGGCGTCTTAGTCAAGTATGCAGCAAACGCTGTTTCAACCTCAAATGATGAATGAATATCGTTAAAAATCTTAAGTCTGATCAGTTTTAGTTTTGAGATCATCTTTTATCAGTTGCTAGTAGTGAGAACCATCTTCCTTCTTTTTCTTGTAAAAGTCTTAGGAGACGTGAAGATATGTTATTTTGTTCTCTTCATCTTCTGCAATTCATGGTCACAACAACTTTCATAAATTTCATTTTAAGACCAAAAAGTTGTAATCCGGAATTTTCATATATTATTAATAAGCTCTCTTAACCGAATCAGTTCAATTTCATGTTAATATGTTATGTGGTTCGGTCGAACCGGTTCCATGGGGCCGACCAAAATTTGTTTCTTTTTTTCATGTTTCATATTAGCGCAGAAGGAAGAGCTCAGTATCGTCGAGAAATTTGAGGTTTCGTAGAACTTCTTGGTAAAGATCTTCGGTAAGTTTCTGTGGCTTTGTTCTAGTCGGTTGGTTACCTCTTTTGCTTTGTTCAATTTCATAAGGGGTTATAGTTGTGCCAGAAATGCTGGCTTTTACATTGTTATGTGATCCTCTGGTTTAATATTTACCAATGTTTAAGAAATTGTTAGTTGCTAGTCGGGCGATGACCCTTCGCCTAGCGCTTAGAACGCCTAGTCGGAGTCTAGGCGGTTTAAGTAATTTTATAATAAATATATATATATTTAAACGCATATATATTAACATAATATAATATAATATAATCAAATTATAAAATTGAATAATTTAAATTTCTTAAATTATAAAAAGGTGAAGAATATCAATGTTTTGTAATTTTAAATTTTTTTAAATAACATTTTTTATTTTTATAAAAACATAAATATTAAATAATTTATTAAATCCGTATATCTCACATAATTCATAACTTATATAATTAGCGTTTAATTTATTTAATTATCGCATATTTTGCTAAATCTAACTATCCGTATAATATAAACTAATATTTTAAACATTTAAGCGGTTTAGGCGTTAATCGGGCAGCTTAAAGAGGTTTAGCGCCTAGGTGCCGCCTAAACCGCTTTTTAGAACACTGATATTTACAATGGAAACTCGTTTTCAGTTGTGAACAAAGTAACTACAGGGATAACTAAACTAAGCTTTATGCTTTATATGCAGATGATCAAGTAAAGCAACAGACCGGTATAAGAGAACTATAGAGATTCGGGTTTGTTCTTTATCACATAGATAACTTAAAAACATTTTTGATCCTTTTTATGTATAAATTAATTTCTTTTGCAGTGATCCTGATACCAACAAAATTGATTTGATGAGCCAAGGCAATAAGCTTTGCTTAGAACTGAACAAAATAAGAAGTCTGAATGAAGAAGATCAAAGCCCATAACAACACTAAAAGAAAAGTCTACACTTTTTCAACATGTGTTATTTTGTGATACATGAAGTAGCAAAAGATTCATTCATCTCTAAAAAAAATGAGAAAAAGAGCAAATATAATCTATGATCATCTAATCAAGATCCAAAGTTATCATTCCAAAACAGCTTTAGCACCAAGTGCATTCAATTTCTCAAGAATCTTCTCACCTTCTTCTTTAGACAATCCAGCTTTCAAAACAACAGGACTCTTCTCAACCAATTCTTTAGCTTCTTTCAAACCCAAATCAGTAAAACTCCTTAACTCTTTAATAACCTTGATTTTAGCAGATGCTTCAAAAGATTCCAACTTTATTTCAAACACTGTCTTCTCCACTTTAGCTTCTTCATTCCCACCACCACCACCACTACTTTGACTCACCATTCCACCACTTACAGCTCCAGGTTTCATAACGGCGACGGTTGGTAGCTCCGTCATACCTTTCTTCTTCATTATAATCGAACTAAGTTCGGAGATTTCTGATAACGTTAGAGATGAGATCTCATCTACGAGTTTGAATACACCTTCTGTTGGTGGACTACGATGCTCTGTTGGATCAAATGTCGCTGGATCGTAGTCCGTTGGAAGCTTCCTTTGATCTATTTCTTCTTCTTCTTCTTCTTCTTCTTCTTCTTCAACCTTCGCTGGTTGTGCGTAACTCCGGTAACTGCCGATTCGAGAAATGAGTGATGATCTTAAGGAGGTTTGAGATAAATGTTGCCTGAATCTGAGAATTAAGCTCATCGTTAAGCACTTTCAAAATCAAGCTTTACCGATTTGAGAAACAGAGCAATGGCTAACCAAATGGATTTTTGCTTCATCTGAGAAACATATGCCCTAAACTGTTTCCGGCAGTTTCAGATTAGATAAAAAAAAGAGAGTTATAAAGCCCACAAAAATAGGCTAAGCCCAATATGTACATTTTGGACCTAGTTTAACAAAATTAATAATTGTATGCAAATTTTGTAATTTTAGAATTATGCAGATTAAAATTACCTAAAATGATGTGAGATTTATGTAATTTGTTTTTTTAGATTATTAAAAGATAATATGATGATTCAATTCTGTCTATAATTTTAAACGTGATTTTTTTTCACAAAATGTATGGAAATTTTGGTTATTATAAAAAAACAACTCAAAAGTAATCAAAAGAAAAGGAAAGAGAGATGCATGCTTACAAAATGCAACTACTGTGAGGGTTGCAAAGAAGACAAGCTTGGGAGTCATTTTCTCCTATCGCCAATTTGTAGCCTCAAAATCTAGTTTTTGTTTCCCATCTTTACAAATGATTTTAGATTGTAAAGTGATGATGAGAGTGCACGTATTCTTCTCTTTACATAAGGGAAATACCTACATTGTTACGTTGAGTATGATAATACTTATCTTTGAATGAAAATTTCTTAGCATTTTTTTGGTCAAGAAAAAATCATCATTTAGTTGACAAATAAAGCAACTTTATCATCAACTTTTACAATTAATTTTCTTCAAACAAGACTTCCATTTTAAGTGTGATTACAAATTGATTTATTTTCAGTGGGATTTCCTCATCTACATCAGATAAGACCTTAAATAATGTAATAAACAGTACATATAAAACTAAGAGTACACATAAGATTAGACGTTAAATTATAAAATAAAGAGAACATGGAATAATTTAAAAAGATATTACGTACACTTAGTTCGTCTCTCTTAAAGGCAAAGGAGTAATTTCCAAGTCCAAGTGAATTTTGAAACTATCAACTGTTAAAGGAAGGAATAAAAGTTCCAAATATCTGAAACATGAAAACGCGTTATGAGTCTAAGACACTTGACTTAGGGGCATTAGAAATTGACTCTTGGGGAGCACCTGACAACTACTGATTTCTAGTTTAGACCAGACATAATCTTCAACTAATTATTGTTGGGCCCACTCGAAAGCGGGACCCTCCAAAAATAGGCGTATGCCACTTAGCGTGGAGAGCACACGGTATTCTTTAGTAAAAGGCGAAAGAATAGTTCGCTTTGTACTCACCACATGGCTGCGTGACTAACTTCTTTGCCCAAGGCCTTATTTTATATGTATCTCTCACTGTCAACTAACTCTCAGCTTCTCGATGTGGGACTTCGCTCAAAACTACTTATCTCTGTTTCTTGTTTTATGAAATTGAACAATAATTTATTCTTAGTACCAATTCGTCCACATGCTTTCACCAAACTGTAACAATCTCAAACCTGCATTGTTCGTTTCCTCCATCAAAGAATTTAAATTCACATCTTCACTACTCAGCTGATGAAATCTCAAGAACAGTCCGAAATCGAACATTTTCTTTGTTCCAGTTCCTTCTCTATTTGTTCATCTGCTCTCTTGTGGCCATCTCCACTTGTTGTCATAGTAGTCGTGTTTTTTTTATGAGTAAACATAGAAAACAGAGCTCAGATAACAAATTAATCATCTAAACAGATTCATTAGTAAATTCATACAATTTAATGTGATAAGATTGTATCTGTATGCACTTTGAAACGCCAATATGAAAAGCACACAAGCCGAAACTTTAGGATAAGGAAAAAATGGTAGAACTTACTTCCTCTCTCTTAAAGACAAGGTAGTAATTTCTAAGTCCAAGTGAATTTAAAAAGCTATCCTCTGTTAGAGGCTCTTCCACCTGTTGTGGTACCAAGCAGATATACTGACATATTATAAATGCATAATATTGCATTATGGGTCTAAGAATGACACGTGATTTGGGAGCATAATGGACTCATCCTAGTAAACCTCATGCTATTGTAAAAGAAGAGGAGGATCTGATTAGAGTAGACTTAGAGAATACTCCAAAGATGCCAACTAACTGATGGGATAAACTAGTAAAGCTTAAAATATATTTATAAGTAGGATTCGTAAAGACATCATCAATGTAGAAAACCTAATAAACTGGACTATCGGAATACAATACCAAAAACCGATTAAACTTTGACCAGATAAATTCTTCAACTAATCATTGTTGGGCCCACTCAAAAGCGGGACCCTCCAAAAATAGGCGTATGCCACTTGGCGTGGAGAGCACACGGTATTCTTTAGTAAAAGGCGAAAGAATAGTTCGCTTTGTGCTCACCACATGGCTGCGTGATTTGACATGCTAGACAAGTCTCATTTTTATATGCACTCTTCACTATTAATAAACTCTCAGCTTCCCGATGTGGGACTCCTCGTTTATGCTTTTCGTTACTTGGCAAATTATTATTTTTATTCCACAACAGGTATGATCCATTTCACTTCACTACAAATCTTTTTCATTTCAGTTTTTTTTTTCTGGGTTTAAAAGTTAAATATTGAGTCTTCCATATTTCACCAATAAAACTGATAATTGATCTTCGGGAAATTAATGAAGCTGAACAACCATTATTTTTTCCTTATTAATTTAATTTGTTCATTTTCTTTCACCCAAACTGAAACGATTTCAAAACATGCATTGTTCTTTTACTCCCATCAAAGCCGTCAAAGTCTCATCTTCCCTGCTTAGCTGCTGAAATCTCAAGAACAATCCAAATCATCTATTTTCTTTTTGTCTTATTTCCTTCTCAATGTGTTCTTGCTCGATGTTAGCTGGAGAAGCTGTCTCAGGGGTTAACAAGAAAAAGCATATGACCACGAGTTTCTTCAAATTGTACTAGTGATTTACCAAAATATTAGGAAACCTAATACTATGACAATACACTTGTAGGGAATAAATGGTTAACATAAAAGACGATAATTAACCTATCACTTTCACGTTTGGATTACACCAACAAAAAGAGCATTTGGGTTACACCAAAAACGCTATAGCATTTCACAATTAGGCTGCTTGAGTTAAGAAATTGTGCATAGCAAAAAATGAAAAATCCATAACAGAGACAAATTACAAAAGAAAGTTCTGCCTACAATCATCCGGAGAGAAAAGTCTCGGGTTGGATCTTAAAACGCTATCACAGTTTCGAACCGCATAGAGGCTAGCAAGACCAAAAAAGAGAGAAGCAGAGAGATGCCAAACCCGTTTTGTCATAGCTACTATTTTGGAAGGGACGCTATCGCCTGAAGAATCTTCTTCCTTGGACCCTGCATTGAATCAATAGAATGTACCAAGTTCATGAAATCGGCTAAAAAACAGATCAACTCCCAATTGTTTTAGATAGCTAGGAACCTAAAGGAAATTACCATTGGTATGATGAGATCTTTTAGATCACTTTCTTTCATCTGCTTTATTGTGTTCATATCCACCTGTTTGTTATACATATTAGTCAAGTTTGTTATTGATGAACTCTGAAGAAACAGAGCTCAGACAACAAGTTAATCATCTAAGCAGATTAATTAGTAATTTCATACAATCTTTGTGTGGTTGTAACCACTAAACTAGCACAAAATCCAAAATGGCAAATCTAACTAAGATAAGGAAAAACTAACACACTTACTTCCTCTCTCTTAAAGGCAAGGGAGTATTTTCCAAGTCCAATCGAGTTTAGAAAGCCATCAACTGTTTGAGGTTCTTCCACCTATTGTAGCACCAAGTAGATATACATGTAATACTACATAATATGTATATGAACAAGGCATAAAAGTTTCAACTATCTGATAACAAAGATTGCATTGCGGCTCTAAAAGTGACACGAGGTGAGTATGAAAGACTCACCCAGAGTTTCTAAAGAGCAAGAAGAAAAAAAATTCATCCACAAATGGAGAAGAAGATAAAAGATCTTACAGAGAAGGGATTGTTCTGCATCATCCTTCCAAGTGGAGGAAGCTGGCTCAAAGGAGGCAATGGATGTGGGTTTGGGACTGGAGGAGGTAACATTGGCCTGGCGAAAGGAGCACCATTTGCTGGCACTTGACCATTTAGAACACCTCTAACAGTATATGGTGAGGCTCTCACATCATCAAGCATCCTGCTGCGTCCATGAAAATTTTCCATATTACTTTGTGGAGGAGAACCTCTGGAAGAACCCATGTAGCTTCCAGGATTTCTAGGAGGGGAAAACCCTCCAGAAGAACCCATGTAGCTTCCCACATTTCTAGCTGGGGACAGAGCCCTAGAGCTACTACTGAAGCTTCTGGTGCTCCTTGGCAGTGATAGATCCCTTGGATTGCTGATTACCCTTCCAGCATTTCTTGGTGGTGATATATCCCTTAGATTGCCGATTATTCTTCCAGAATTTCTTGGTGGTGATAGATCCCTTGGACTGCCGATTATCCTTCCATAATTTCTTGGTGGTGATAGATCCCTTGGATTGCCGATTATCCTTCCAGAATTTCTTGGCGGTGATAGATCCCTTGGATTGCCGATTACCCTTCCATTATTTCTTGGCGGTGATAGATCCCTTGGAGTGCCGATTATCCTTCCAGTATTTCTTGGCGGTGATAAAGCCCTTGGAATTCCAATGCTACGTCCAACATTTCTTGGCGGAGACAGACCCCTGGAAGTATCCACATATCTTTCTGTAGACCTTCGTCGTATATCTTCCAGGGCCCATGGAGAATACGAACTACTTGATGAAATCAGCTGGGAAGAACCACGAGCAGTTCTTGATGAAAGTAAAGGAACATCCCTTGGCTCAGCCATACGAGGTCGAGTATCTAGGCTACGAGGACGCTGCTCACTCTTGGAGAGCTTTTCGCGAAGATCCACAGTACCGCCTCCATCGCTCTGAGCTTCTCTCCGGGGATTTTTTTGCATCAGTTTGAATCGGAGATCATTTTTACTGATCTGCAAATCTTTGTAACAAAGAGTGATGGGTCAGAAGAAATCAGCAAACATGATAGTGTGTGACCAGTTATTTACATCTATACCATTGTCACTGAAATCTGTGTCCCCTCTATGCCTGCACGATCAAAGAAGAGCAAAAAACTTAAATATAGTGAAAATGCCTTGGTGGAATTCAAAATATCAAAACACAATACACAAAGCATAACCATTACTTCGTCCAAAGTAGTCACTATTCTCAACCCCATAAACAAATAAAAAGGTCCTAGATTTCATGACAACAAGAGCAACATCACAGACTAAAAAGCTCCTGAAGGAAATGCACATAAGAGGGAAGCTGGAAACACCTTTTACTGATCACTTCTTCGCTTCCGTAAAAAGAACAATCTAACGGATTTCCTAATCTTTCTTTGACAGACCGCTTGGTCCCAACTCTAGGAAACTCACCTAATTCACTTCCATCTCGATTAACCACCTGCAAAACGAATAGCCACAAATGAGCAATTCTCTACAAGTCAACTCATTAATCTTACACCAACACATTTGTATATACATTTCATTCCTATAACCATCTATATAACATTTCTATAGATTTCACTTCCAGGATTCCTAAATCAATCTCACAAACCAGACACAATCACAAAATCACCAAATCAAACTTCTCTACAAGCTCTTCCTCTTAAAGATTACATGAATGAGAGTTTTAACAAATTGGCAACACAGAAACTATGAGACGGAAAATGCACCTGGCCGCTACGCCCAAGAGTGATAGTGACCCTACTCCGCCGAGAACCTTCAGACATTTGTGGAACTCAAGGAAGAAACCCTAGCAAATCAACTGGAGCCAATTTCTTGCTCAGAGAGTGAAATACAACCAAATCATCACAACCAACTCCTTCAAACCCTAACCATATAGAGCCGAATCTACTCAAAATCACAGAGAGAGAGAGAGAGAGGAGAAGCTAAAAGGTTCCTGTAAAAATATATTATCGGAAGATGCGGTTATAGAGGGGTATACCAAAAGATTCCGGGAAATTTTTCCGACGAGATAAACAAAAAACAAGAATCGGAAAGCTTAAGAATCGCCGAGGATGAAGATGGTCGTGACGAACTCGCTTTCAAAGACCTGTGAAGTGCCCGAATCAAAGAGACCTGATTCATTTAGTGGCTTCACATGCTCATTAACAACAAGGAAAAATTTACGAGATGTCCTTGAATTTGTACAGTATATTTACATTTGACCCCGTATTTTCATTTACGGTCTATCATGTCATATTTTATAAGGGTAATATACAATAGCTTGTTGCAAAAAAAACAAATCCAAGTATACGTCGTATCATATTCTTAAGGTTAATTATACATAATTTTTCTTTCTCTGAATTGAGATGGATTTGCCTTCGTAAGAAATAGAAGAAGTCCATTGATGTTAAATAGTTTCGTTCCACTATTGATTGTCGAACAAATTTCATGTCTTAATAATAAAACCGGAAACTGTGAATTGATGGACGACGTAAAGACGTAAATTATGATTTAAAAACAGAAAATGTCTCGTTTTAGATAAATTATGGGATCCTTTTTTGTTGTTGTCTGTGGAATTAATAAGGTCGTGATCCATCATTTCCATGTCTTAGCGAACCCATAACATAACATGAAAGGGTACTTGGTTTTGGACAAGCCTACAAGTCTAGAAACCCACTGAATTCAACGTGTTTCTATAATCACCAAAGTCAATAAATAACACAAGAAAAATAATTGTATAACACGAAATCAACATTGGTAGATAAAAAGTATCATCCGAAGCAATATTATATACAGTGAAAAGAAAAACTGTATGAAGGAAAAAACGAATAAGAAAATATCCAATGTCTGAATACGTGTACTGTATACATATCATCATCCTTTTATAAAAAAAGAATTAAGATATGAGTTAAAAATCAAACTAAATAAAAGAAAAAAAAAATCTTATCTACGGCAACCACAAGACCAATCCGACGGTTGACAACAAGAGACTAAAAACTGTCGATCTCAATGAACCGTCGATTCTCCAGGCAGCACCGAAGACACTACTAGTGTCTCGTTGCGGAGTGTTGTTAGTGGTCGACGACGAAGGAGATGTGCCATTGTAATTAGGGTTCGCACCATATAAATACTGTATTCCTTCCACGTCATCATTGGTCAAATCAACCTTACGTCTTCCCGTCGTGATCGTTGGGTACATGATAGATTCCTCAACCGATGAATGTCCTAAACCAAGAAGATGACCAATCTCATGAACCGCCACAGATTCAAGATCAACCGCCGCCGTAACGGATAAGAAACTGTTTAGGTCTCCGGAGACCACCCAATTCTCCTCTGCGTCGAGGTGGAACTTCCCGCTCGGAGGAGAGAAAGCATGAGCCAAAGTTCCTAATACACCGTCAAAAGGCTCGCCGTCTCCGTGATCACCGGTGTAGAATCCGATCGTGATATCAGACGTCGTGAAAGACTCAGAGCGCGTGAAGTTTAACTCCGTTACTTCCGACCAACGAGAAAACGCGCGTGCAAACACGCTCATAACCTCTTCGGTTAAAGGATTACTAGGATCAAACGCGTAGGTCAAGTGACGGCGGTTCTTAGGCCAGCGTGGCTCACCTGGAAACAACGTGTATCTTTGAACCGTATGTAAATGTTTGCGGGAGAAGTTGACTTCAAACGTTTTTCTTCTCCCGCTGTGCATCAACGATGTACCGTTGACCACGTCAGGATTGCCACAACGTGGGATCACGATGTGTTTAATGGTGAGAGCATCAAGTTCTCCGGTGACGTTAAGCTTGAAGTTCTTTTGGTATAACTCAACGGCGGATTTAAGAATATCATCAAAATCATCGGTGAAATTTCCTGAAAACGTTTCAGGGATGTAACCAAAACGTTGGAAGTATTTTTTGAGACGGTAGAGACCATCAACGTTTTGGCCGTGATGACAACCTGTGAAATTGGAGAAAGCGTCCCAGAAAACGCGAGTTGTGTTACGTAGAGACGGTGGAATCGCGGTGGAGTTGGGGAAGAACCAGGCGGAGGAAGGAGAAATGATTAAGAAAAACGATAAAAACCCGAAAACGCAAAACCTCATGGTGGTTTTCGGATTTTAGGTTATAGCCACCCAAAAGAATAAAAGAAAAAGAAATGGAGAGGTAATATTTAGGATTTTAGGAGAGAAAATGATGAAGCTAAAAACAGGTAAAGCCGTTTAAAGCTGGTTTAAAATATATAAGATAAAAATGAGGTCATCTACTGCGTTTGCGTTCTGTGTTGGCGGGTGAGGGGTCGTTGGGAATCGTTTGCGTGTTTGCTAATATTTTATATACTACAGTACTTTTTATTTTATTTTGGTCAACTTATTTTATATGGTGACTATGGTCTTAGCCACGTTCAAACTTTACGGAGGTCATCAAGAGAGGACTCTTGTAATTTTGTGCCACACAAAGATTTCGGTCCGGTTGGTAGGATTTAATCCGGTTCAGTAGGTTAACCTATGCTAGAAATCGGTTTGAGAGAAAGTCAAACAAAAGGGGTTGAACTAGATTTTTTTAATGTTTGTTTTTGTTTTGTTTCAAGTGGGAGTTTGTTTGGTCGGAAAACCCATCAGCGAATGTTCCACTCACACGTTTCTAACGACGTCACATGTTGATACCTTCCTAGTGTCCTTCACCTTAATCTGCTTTTGCAATATGATTTTTCGACAATGTAACTACATTATTCATAATCATTTTGTTAATTTGTGTTACAAGATTTTGTCAACAAGGCACAGATGAAGCAGGGTTCTAGGCACTAAGAAGACAATATTGGATTTTGATAAAACATCATATCATATATTCACACAAAGATTATACTTAAACGTGTTTTTTTCTTCCCCTCTAGCTAAAAGGGTAAAAGCTTAAAACAATAAAACAAAATCAGACAAGGACAAAACAAACAGAGAGAGAGAGAGACAAACATGTTAATTAATTTTGCTAACACTTAGAAGGTCTCTCATAATCAGGAGGCAAAGAAGGACAATTCTGGTTCATGTTTGGATATGGATCAATTGTGTTATAACCAGGTAATTCCATTCTGTATTCACCCAGAATCTGACAGAACTCAAGCTTTCCTTCCTCTGTGTTGCACCAACTCGGTAACCGTGTCTGATTTTCTTCGAATAACCTGAGAGTGTACGCATCTTTGATCTGGTAATAAGACAGAAACAAACATGCTTCAGAGTAATGTAAATTAGAAGAAAGGTGAAGACTTGATAGATATTCAAAGAAGAAGAAAAAACTCACAGTGAATTCAGTGACTTGAATGTGATCAGCAATAGGCCCGAATACACCAGCGGCTTTGTACATTGCGAGGATGAAAGCAACACATGTTGTTGATTTACCGTCGCTATAAACCCACTCATCCTGTTCAGGGATGGTGAGTAACTCATCAAATGACATTCCACGCCTCGCTGTTTCTTCAAGAATCCCATACAAATCCAGATCCTGTAAAACAGAGATTTATTAGTTAGCCTGTTTGTCTTCTCCAGAAGAGCAGGAGAAACGGTTTTGTTTACGAAGAACGAACATATATACCTCAGTACCGAGTCGTTTATTGAGTGCCTCGTTCCACATATTTGCAGCATATGCAGGTTGAACACGAGTCCACATAGACATGACAGAAATAACCTGACCGAGTGACCGTTTAATGTCAGTTATTTACTGCCATGATGATGGATCTTTAAGGAAATCAAAGATTAAGAAGTACCAAGTGAGCATCAAGGGGAGGTGGGTAGTTATCAGCAAGAGTATCGATCCAGCTGAATATCATATTGTGATATCCATACGGTTTGCCTAACATGCTCCGGGCATATTCCCACGCAGCAGTATTGTTGAACTTTGCTCGGATATTGGAATGTAGAGGAAGCAAAGCTACTTGAGGATTTGAATTATCCTTCAAAGTCAGATCCCACCATTCATCCCAAGGAATCACAACAATGATTTCTTCACCCTGTGAGAAGAAGAGAGAGTAAGTATCTCTCTCACTCGATCGGAAAACCTCAAGACGTTAAGAACTTTTCTCCAAAATTACATGTCTACCTTTTCGTTCTCATGTCCCGATTCACCAACCCAAAGATTCCCCAAATCATCCTTCAAACAAACAGCAGTATGACCAGCAAAAGCCCCAGTAACCCATTTCTCTAAAGTCTCAAAACCACCCCATCTACCTCGAATCTTTGACACCGCCAAGAAATCGCCAGAATTCACATCTTCTGGATTGATTGTTGACCGCCAAGGTTGAGGCCGTTTCTCAAACGTAGCACCCATATGTTTTTTCAAGAAAGCCAAATTCGCATTCTGTCCCCAAGCAGTATTGGAGAAAAGAGGTAACACATCAATCAAAGAAAGCAACGTCCCAAGCATTCCCGAGGGCATTAGAAACACTGAAACTCCATGCTCCTTCACCTACTCACCAAAGTTCCCATAATAAATAAATCATCACGAAAACAAACACCACAGACACGATCTCTTAAACAACTATAAGAAGAAAAACTAATCAAAAGACATACATATTCCAACTCAGCTGTCTCTTCCCAAGAATCAAAGTTCAAAGTGTGATCTCTAGCAGAGAAATAGTAGTCCCAAGTGATCCTATATGGAGTTGCAAAGACATAAAGGTCCATACAAGTCAAACTATGTGCCTTCGATGTCTGCAAAAAAGTTCCCAAGACGTCGTCAGGAATCCACATAAATTATTACCAAAAAAAGGAATCCACATAAATTTTGAAAATTTAGCAGCAACTATACAACGTTTTGTTAACATAAAAAGCCAAAGTTTGTGAAATCGAAGAAGACCATTTCAACAACAATCAACATAAATTTTGAAACTTTAGCAGCAACTACAAAACGTTTTGTTAGCATAAAAAAAAAAAAACTTTTTCGAGACTGAAGATCATTCCGACCAGAATCAAACATCATTTTTTAAAACTTTACCAGCAGCTACACAACATTATGTTGATTTTGAATTTCATTTGGTCGTTGTTACCAATAAAAATCAAAACTTTGCGAAACTAAACAAACCTTGAGATGGATGACGCCACCGCCAAGCCCAGGGACCTTACGATCGCTACCGGTGATCTCAAGGTTAGCCTCGTTACCATTAAAGCAAGCACCTTTCCACTCAAGAGACGCATTATTAGGAGTAACAGACCCAATAAAAACAGGCAACAAATCCACAGCGTTGTGGAAACTGTTCAAAACGGGCCATGAGACTTGACGAGGCAACATCGGAAGAACATCGTTAACGCTGAAGGGAACCTTCAGAGCTTGACTCAGGTCAACAAAAAAACCTAACCCTAAAAGAAGACATAATAGCGAGAAGAGCATATGAGTCAGATTTGAAGGGTTCTGAGACATTCGATTTGGATTAACTCCGATTCTGAATACCAATAAAGTGAATTTGAGACTTTGTTCCAAAGATTTTTGAGGATTTTAAGGGAAGAAGGATTTGTTGCTGTCAAGGTTGACGATGATCATCTTCTCTCTCTTTGGATTTTAGGAAATTGGACTTTGGGGAGATAAAATATTAAGTTAGTTTTGGATGTGGAAGAAATAGACTTTAACTGGCGAGACTTTTCTTAGAAACGTTTTTGACGATTCGTTGCTTTCATCTTTGGACACGACTTCGTACGTTAATTCTCCATAACCGGATTCGGTTTAGCTCGTTTTTTTGTGAGCTTTTGGTTGTCTAATCCAAAAATTGCATCTAGTTCCTATTCGCTAAGTCATTTTGGTTGTCTAATGATTTATCATTTTGATTAATGATTAATCTTTAGAAAAAGTCAATCAACCGATTATTTTTCTATGATTAATTTGTACCTAATTATCTATAATTCAATTATTTTTATATTTCAAGTATGAATTTTTTTTGTTTTTGTTGTTCAGATATTTATATCAAGAGTTTGTGATATTTTATAATAAATTATGTTAAGATTATAAATAAAAATCATAAATTAAATTATTAATACTATATTTCATATATTATTATAAATTTTTTTAAAAATATTATTTAAAAGTTTAATATAATGGATAAATATATTTTTAAAATATTAAAATAATCTAAAACTAATCATTGTTTACTTCCTCATTAATCAACTAGGCGCTAAACTCACCGTAACCCACCCAACTAACTCCTAAAGAATTTTTAAGATGGGATCTACATGATGGAAAATTTTAATTAGAAATTCAGAAAATTAAAAGACGACAATGATTGTATGCACTTGATGGCCCTATCCACATAAATAACTACAACAACCAAAATCAAATGATGTGATAACTTTCTATATTTAATAGTATAGATAACAACGAGCTAATATTTAAGTGTAGACCACAAAAACCGAATCAATAATTTGGAGAGTTTACATAGCGAAGATGGAGCAGTTTGAATAGCAAGGGATAAACAGAGGACCTTCCTCCACCATCATTGGCTGTCTAAATGGATTCAACACAATCTGCATTTCAAGGATATATCATTATGTACATATCAATATGGTTCTGAATATATTTCTTGAAATGTGTATATATAAATGTGTAAAAATATCATCATCCAACAAAGGCTGATTGGAGAAATGGACATTAGTAGTGTGTGTGGCCCCAAAGTGATTGATTTGTAAAGGTAATGTAAAAATAAATGTTTTTGTCGTCCTTTAACTTCATTAGATTATGTGGTATTTGCGTCGAGTTCTCTATTCTGTTTCTATAGTTTTGATGAGACATATGCAGGAAGAACCTGTATAAGCTACACGGATCTCACAGACACTTCATTTCTACTGTTGTGACATCAACCCCACACAACAATAAACTTAGATTTGAAAAAGCTAAAACAGAATAACAAAGCTATATACTAGACTTACAGGTAATGATAGTGGTTGTCCTGTGATGGTTTTAATACAACAAGCCGCCAAATGACAAGCTTCTTCACAGTAATCAGAGAATACAGCTGGGACTTTTATCTTCTTTATCAGTTCCTGCAATTATTCACACCAACACATGATTGAATAACAAACATATGCTCTATGTATATATATATATATACACATAAATGATGTTATTGGGAAATGTTGAATAAAACGTACAATAGTTGGCAACCAGCTCGGATATGCAGCGATGCCGGCGTTTGGAGCAATCACTATGTGCGGAGGAGGTGAATTCTGCCCAGACAAGATGTTAATCAGGAAAACTAAAACATTTTTATGAATCAAATGATTCAAGCTCCAAGAAAATGGGTATGACATTTGAGAACAGTTTTGTAGATGGTTTTTTTGTCCTTACACGAGTAAAAAATGGTTGGTACCTTCGTTATGTCACTCTAACGATCATGGTAAAACCCTCTATGGAGCTGTAACGACACTGCTGAAGGCAAGGCAGATTCGTTACTTGGATTAGGAATTTCGCTTGAACATTTACATTCACATTCTTCTTCCATGCAAGGGGAATATCTGGAAAGGGAGATCATCTCTCCATCCCTATTCACCAAGAGAGCAAATAGAGACTATGCATCAGATTGATGTCAAAACATACAAAAAAATATTAGCTAAAATATTGCTGCTGTACAGCTTACATATATCTTGTTATGTAATTTTTCTTTGCCAACCTAAAATATGGTGGGTGTTATACAAAATAATCAAAGATATTAGGGAGATTTTCAATGTCTGACTCACATATGTTGTGGAACGTCAGGTCCTACCAGTTCTACACGAATGCGCAGACCAGGGAAGAGTGCCTGCAGCTCAGCAAATACACCAAGGTGGCTAAGCTCTTTTTGAGGCCCTTCAGAAGCTCAAACTATCAGCAAATTAGAAATCAGGATTTACACCACAGTGGTTATGATGATTCTATTTTAAATTTTTCTAGAAATGATCAACAAAAACTGCCTAACAGACCAACGAGACACAAGATCGAA
This sequence comes from Nasturtium officinale, assembly GCA_963854855.1. Lineage (NCBI taxonomy): Eukaryota > Viridiplantae > Streptophyta > Magnoliopsida > Brassicales > Brassicaceae > Nasturtium > Nasturtium officinale. The sequence continues at coordinate 7,211,235 of OY978514.1, read as the reverse complement.
ACCTCAAAGAGCATACAGTTACTAAAAAGTAGAAGAGTTACAGAATGATACATACCAAGATAATGTATACGAAGTTGATTACTTATCTGGGGAGTCAAATTTGCCATCCCAAGGGCTTGAATTGCATGATATATCGTAAGCGGCTGAAACAACAGGAAGCTATACGAGTCAATGAAATAGAAAACCAAGCATTCTACTAATAGCCTTATACTATTAATCACGATAACCATCAAAAGAAATGTTACCCAGTGGAGAAGTAGAGCTACAGAGGAATCTAAAGGTATCTTTCTCCACTCGAAATAATCGCCACAACTACATAGCTGTTTTGTTAATGGAGATAAAGGGCCTGCGTGATCTCAAAATCAGAATTCTATAGAAACAAACTCCTTCACTAAAAACATAATCAGAGAAGTAAAAATGAAACATACCACGACATGGACAAGAAGAACTCGGCAAATGCCAACCTTCATTTCTAGAATTGTAAGAAAAAGGTTACTAATTAGCTCAATTTACAATTGCTTCAAAACCAAAACGTATTTCTCATTAGATCAAGAGAAAAAAAGATAAGCAAAGAAACCTATCATAATCCAAAAATCGAGCAGAGGATCCACAGTTACACTCATACATCCACATTCCAACATGATGTAATTCCCTTTTGCTAAGGAACGAGCACCTACTCTCCTGTTTTTGAATAACCTGAAGAACGAATAATCGAAAAAAAATAAAAACTGAGCTGAATTTGTATAAAGTATCTTATCAAACAAAGTTAATGTAAACCTGAACTGTAGCTTCTTCTGCAAATGTAAATGGAAAATCATTTAACATATCAACACGACGCATTTGATCTTCTAGTCTCTCACATTCTTCCTTGTGATAGCTCCAATGCAAATTCTACAAACAAATCATAAGCCACACATAATTTAACAATTTGCTACACAATCATAATAACAACAGCATTTTGATCAGAAGATTGATTGTAATATCATAATTTGCTAATCTTAACTGTTGATTTATCTAAATTAGTTACAACAAGTTATCAAATCGCCAATTGTTTTGCAGATAAACAGATTAGGTTCGATGAAGAAGAAAACCTGATGAGAGACAGAGCAATACGACACAGCACCACACTGGCCACATCTACGAGTCGGTGGCCCAACGCACCGCGTTCCAAATCCACGCGCAGCACACTCCATTCGCCGGCGACGACCAAGACAACCGCCGTTCTTTCCCGGGACGGGAAGTATTAAACAATCTCGAGACTATTGTATTAACTTAAGGCCCATTTTTTCTAATGGTATGGCCCATTAATATTTTGGGCCTTAATTATTCAACAATATTTTCCAAAACACATTTACGAAAAACCAGTAAACGACAGAACATAAAAAGCTATTTAATAAACTTTGAAAAAACATATTATTCAAAGTTTTATTATATGCGAAATCCGACATTGGAGAGGATAGAGAATTAAAGACTCTAACATTGACTTTTAACATTAAAGAATACCCACTATTAATGCAGGTACATAAGCATTAACACAAAGGGATGTAGATGTATAATCAACGAGAATTAATACTTTAACTTCTTTTGAAGATTACTTAAAAAAAAATAAAAAATTCTGATCCATACATTTTAACTTCATATTTTCTGATTGATACGCTTTCTGTTTATGATTAGCATTACCTTAATGTTACCTTTATTTTACCATTTTTAACACGTTCATATTTTCTGAGATTGGGTTTGAATGAAATCAATGATATTTAGTATATTAAATATTATCCAAAGAAGATTCTATGTACTACTTGTATAATTAAGGATACATGAACATTTACTCAGAAAAATAGAAGATGATAAATAAGGCATTTGAGAACTTCTTTGGTTTTCCGTATTTCTTAGTTCAAGAAAATAAGAAGTTGAGTTTAAACCAATAATTTCCCGATTATGCAACTGCATTACATGAAAAGATGTTAATTCATATACAAAAGATTTTTATGTTCCCGAGCTCCAATCTTGTAAGCCAACTTTTCGACATAAAATGTGAATCAATTTAACTGCCAATTTGCCACAGATAAAAAAAATAGATTTGCTCTTTTATCTTGGTTAATAATAATTGAAAATCGAATCTAAATGGTGAATGTTTCAGGCATTTAGTTTAGATTTCCCAGGCGTCAAAAATAAAAATAAAAATAAAAAGAAAAAGAAACAATACTACTCCATTTTCGAGAAAGTCAACTATAACTCAACCACACCAGCTCCATAAGTCAATTTCACGAAACAAGTTTTTAATTGACGAAAACACCCTTATCTTTACACATCACTTAATAGCACCATAAATGGCATTTTCGTCACGTCAATAAATTTTAAAGGGACCCGGGAAGATGAAGTTTGAAGAACAGATAAACTAATCTCTGCTTCAAGTCCCCCTCATTACACCAAAACCCCCTAAATTCCCATTTAAATTTAAATACCTACCAAAAACGAAATATTTACTCTTTCTTCCGTTAAACTTTTTTTTTTTTTTTTAAGTTTTTCTTCTTTTCTTATTAATCTCTCCTCTGTAAATGAGCTAATCGTTAATGGCTACCATGTTACACAAGCCATGGCCATTTCCTCTAAAACTTACCCTGATTTTCTTCTTCCACGTCGTCGTTTTACCTTTTCATTCCTTTTCTCAATCCGATTCTCCACAAAATATCGAAACTTTCTTCCCATTAGATGCACTCTCCCCTGTTCCTTCGCCACGTGTCTCACCGTCAACAAATCCATCTCCGCCGTTAAATAATTCATCTTCCGATAAAAGCACGATCACAAAAGCTATCCTCATAACAGCTGCATGCACTATAGTTGTTGCACTAGCCTTTTTCTTCTTCCTTAATAAATGCGTCATCGCACGACGAAGACAAAGAAACAGAGTCGGAGTCGAAAACACTTTACCTCCGATTACTCCTCCTTCTACGATGTCGGCTGCCGTGGCGACAAAGACTTTGGCTAGAGAAGGTTTCACGAGGTTTGGTGGAGTGAAAGGGCTAATACTTGACGAGGATGGTCTTGATGTGTTGTATTGGAGAAAGCTACAGAGTCAAAGAGAGAAAAATGGAAGTTTTAAGAAAGAGATCACCACCGGAGAAGATGAAAAAGAAGTTATTTATTACAAAAGAAAGAAGAGATCTGAGCCGGTAACAGAGATTCCTCTTCTTAGAGGAAGATCATCAACTTCTCATAGTGTAATTCACAACCTTGAATCCAATCGGAATCCGATTAAGCCTCCTCCTGAAAAACTCGACTCTTTTGAGTTTGATACTCCACCGCCATCACCTCCACCACCATCACCACCATCACCTCCACCACCACCACTGCTAATTCCGGTGAAGCAGAGTGTACCTGTACCTCCTCCTCCTCCTCCTAAAAAGGGTCCTTCAACATCGCCACCACCACCACCGCCTGCGCCGCCTAGAGGATTTAGTGGAGCAGAGAGTTTTAGAAATAATGGTCAGGTAAAGCTAAAGCCTTTACATTGGGATAAAGTAAATCCTGATTCTGATCATTCAATGGTTTGGGACAAAATCGATCGTGGCTCATTCAGGTATAAGTACTTACACAAATCAATTTCGAAATTTTGAAGTCAATCAATCAAGAAAAAAAAATCCTTTTTTTTCGTTCTCAGCTTCGACGGCAATTTAATGGAAGCTCTATTCGGAGTCGTAGCTTTGGGAAAGAAATCACCAGAACACGGCGATGATAACAAAAACCTTAAATCAACTTCGACGCAAATCTTCATTCTTGATCCAAGAAAATCTCAAAACACAGCGATTGTGCTCAAATCCTTAGGTATTACACATGAAGAGCTTGTGGATGCTCTCATGGAAGGAAACGATTTTGTACCAGACACACTTGAGAGGTTAGCTAGAATAGCTCCGACGAAAGTAGAACAATCAGCGATTCTTGAATTCGACGGTGACATCACAAAACTCGCCGATGCAGAGTCGTTTCTGTTTCATCTTCTTAAATCTGTGCCAACTGCGTTTACAAGACTAAACGCGTTTCTATTCAGAGCTAATTATTATCCTGAGATGGCTCTTCATAGCAAATGTTTACAAACGTTTGATTCAGCTTGTAAAGAACTTAGATCACGTGGCTTGTTCATTAAGCTATTGGAGGCTATACTTGAAGCTGGTAATAGAATGAACACAGGAACCGCGAGAGGAAACGCGCAAGCGTTTAATCTAAACGCGCTTTTGAAACTTTCGGATGTTAAAAGCATTGATGGGAAGACAACTCTGCTTAACTTTGTAGTGGAGGAAGTTGTTAGATCAGAAGGAAAACCTTGTGTTATGAATAGAAGAAATCATAGCATGACACGAAGCAGCAGTAGCAACAACTATAATGACAGTGACAGTAACAGTAACACTCCTCAGGTTATGTCTAAAGAAGAGCAAGAGAAAGAGTATATGAAACTTGGTTTACCAATTGTTGGAGGATTAAGCTCTGAGTTTTCAAATGTAAAGAAAGCTGCTTGTGTTGACTATGACACTGTTGCTTCGACTTGTTCTGTTCTTGCGGTTAGAGCGAAAGACGCAAGAACAGTGATAGAAGAATGTGAAGATGGAGAAGGAAGGAGGTTTGTTAAGAAGATGATGACCTTTCTTGATTCAGTAGAGAAAGAAGTGAAAATGGCGAAAGAAGAAGAGAGTAAAGTAATGGAGCTTGTGAAGCGTACAACGGATTATTATCAAGCAGGAGCTATTACAAAGGGGAAGAACCATCCTCTTCATTTGTTTGTTATTGCTAGAGATTTTCTTGTCATGGTTGATAAAGTATGCTTAGAGATTACGAGAAATCTACAGAGGAGGAAGATCGTGAAGACATACAAAGTTATTAGTAAGAGATTCAGGAATCCTTATCAGTAAATCCCAATTTGCACTGAGATGAGTTTGTGTAATTTTTTGCACCGTGAAATCCATAGAAGCTATTTCTACATTCGGGGCGCGATATGATTCTTTCACTGCAAGAACAATAAGCCAAGTCATGAGTAAGATGAAAGAAACCCAAAAAAAACGTACACCACAAGTAAACATTATAATTCTCTGAAGTTTTTCTTTTGTGCCCCATGGCCCCCATTAGGTAACCGATTGAATGAAGGGAAAGGAATGAGATTGGAAAGTTTGATATGTATATATTTATAGTAGTTTAGAGAATATATACACACGAGCTTTTATACAATTCTAAATTTTGAGTTGTTAGGATAAGTTGGTGAATATTTTAGAATATACTTTTTGTATCTATCTTTCTTCAAAATAATAGAATTTTATTGTAAATTAACGAACAGAAAAGTAACTATCAGTTTTCACAAACGGAAATCAAAGATATTTAGAAGGGAAAAAAACGGAAATTGAACTAAGAATTCTAAGAAAATAAAAATAAAAAACACGTTTTGAGGGTTTTGACTTTTGAAAGACGACTCTAACCCAAGACTCACTGTAGTTATTCCTAGATTTTTAGACTTAGAGCAACTTCACCCCTAAAATATATATGGGTATCTAAAAAATTAAATATTAGTATTTATAATATAATTAAATTATTTAATTAAATTTTTAAAAAGTTGTCCAATCATAATTGCACACCTAATGTGTAGGAGTTCTAAATATTTTAGAAACAAGCTCTAAAGGTTCTAAATTTAGAACTCATTTCTAACCTTCTTCATCTTTCTATATTTTTTTATTTTTTTTAATACTTAGATACCCTCCTTTAAGTAGGGATGGAACTGCTCTTAGAATTAGAAATCAAACAGACCCATGTCATCCATCTTATTAAAAAGCATGCACGTCTCTTCCAATCAAAGTTCGAACTATAGATCCATAGTTCAACTTTTTTTTAGATGATCATGAAACACCACCCGATTATTCTACAAAACATAAATTTGAATCTTGAAGAGTAGAAAATGGAATTAAGCACTCCTTATCAGTGTTGCTGGCTCAATGATATTATATTTGGAATTTTCCTGATTGTCCACATCCGGAGTGGCGTACTTTATACTTCATATTGAAAAAAGTGGTTCAATGGAAAATTGAATTGATAAGGAAGTATTGACCTTGACCTTGAAAGAGTGAAACATATCATTAAATCATGATAGTGCTGGTTCAATGATATTTAGCATTCAAAAGGATTTGATCATTCCTTGTATCTCTCTTGAACTCTTCATTATTGATCCATTCTATGTGTTGACTGCTCCTAGAGTTTCTTTTCTCTTGGCATGAACATTTGGTTGGATAAACAAAATCAATCAATCAATCATGTTTCAGATAATTATGATGTTGTTGTTGCTGCTGTTCTTCCCCAAGAACATAGTATGTCAGGGTTCAGACCCAACTGGAGGAGAGATCAACTTCAATGGGTTTCCATATGCTGTTGCCGCTGGATCAGCCAATCTAAACAGCAATGGCCTGTTCAGACTTACAAATTATACGACACTATCAGCTGGTCAAATTTTCTACAATTCCCCATTTCGATTCAAGAACTCTGTAAATGGTACTGTCCATTCTTTCTCCACCACTTTTGTCTTTGCCATAGTCCCACGTTATGGAACTTTTAAAGGCCATGGACAGGTCTTTGTCCTTTCTCCTACCAGAGATTTTTCCAACGCTAATCCCGCCCAATATCTAGGACTCTTCAACAGAAGCACCCTGGGAGATCCTAAAAATCATATACTTGGTGTTGAACTCGATACCTTCCCAAACCAAGAGTTCGATGACATGGATGATAATCATGTTGGTATCGACATAAATAGCTTACATTCAGAAATAGCTGCTTCAGCAGGTTATTTCAAAGATGATGGTACTTTCAGAAACCTATCTCTTGCCAGTGGAGATCCTATGCAACTGTGGGTTGAGTATGACAGCAAACAGAAACAGCTTAATGTCACACTTCATCCTATTCGTGTCCCTAAGCCAAAGATTCCGCTTCTTTCTCTGCAAAAGGACATTTCTCCATATTTGCTTGAAGATATGTATGTTGGGTTCACCTCATCCACGGGCATGCTAACTGCATCTCACTATATATTGGGTTGGACATTCAAAATGAATGGGGCAGCTCCAAATATAGACTTTTCTCGCCTTCCAAAGGTTCCTCGTTATAAGGAGCCAAAGAGTCTAAAGCGGGTTTTGACGATCACTTTGACTATATCAAGCGTCACCATACTCATAGTCTTCACTCTGGGCTTATGGATTTTCTTGAAGAGGAAGAAGCTCCTGGAAGTTCTTGAGGACTGGGAGGTTCAGTTTGGTCCTCACAGGTTTGCTTACAAAGATCTGCACACTGCCACAAAGGGTTTCAGGGATACCGAGATTCTTGGTAGAGGAGGGTTTGGGAAAGTCTATAAGGGTGCATTACCAGTGTCCAACGTAGAGATCGCAGTAAAGAGAGTTTCTCACGATTCAAGGCAGGGGATGAGAGAGTTCATTGCCGAGATCGCAACCATTGGCCGACTCAGACACCCCAACTTAGTTCGGCTTCAAGGCTACTGCAGACATAAAGGTGAACTCTACTTGGTGTATGATTGTATGCCAAAAGGCAGCCTTGATAAGTTCCTCTACCACCAACCTATGGAGAGTCTTGATTGGTCACAAAGATTCAAGATCATCAAAGACGTAGCTTCTGGACTCTGCTATTTACACCAACAATGGGTGCAGGTGATTATCCACAGGGATATTAAACCAGCCAACATCCTTCTTGAAGCTGATATGAATGCTAAACTTGGTGACTTTGGTCTTGCGAAGCTTTGCGATCATGGGATTGATCCTCAGACCTCTCATGTGGCAGGTACCCTTTTTGTACTTTGCTTATTTCTTTTGGAGACTTAGTTTCAATAAATATCTTTCATTCACAATGTTGTTACTTCGAAGGTACAATTGGGTATATCTCACCAGAGCTCTCAAGAACAGGAAAAGCTAGTACTAGGTCAGATGTCCTTGCTCTCGGAGTAGTGATGCTAGAGATTGCTTGTGGGCGAAAACCTATATTGCCAAGAGCATCACAAAGCGAGATGGTACTTACTGATTGGGTGCTAGAGTGTTGGGAGAACGGAAATATAATGCAGGTTCTTGATGATAAGATTGGGCAGCAGTATAACGAGGAGCAAGTGGCACTTGTTTTGAAACTCGGTTTACTCTGTTCTCATCCGGTAGCAGCCATCAGACCAAACATGTCCAGCGTCATTCAATTCTTGGACAGTGTGGCTCAGCTTCCTCACAACTTACTTGACATTATGAAAGCTCGAGAAGTTCATCAAGGTGAAGCAGTTGATTCTCCTGATTCTAGTTCCATCGCTACCTTGACCTTCACCGAATCCTTCGTCTCTCATGGACGCTGAAAGATTAACACCGCATATGGTCTCGTAGTTTCTTTATTTTCTATTGAAAATGTAATTCTTGGCTGATTGTAATAAGTTTGCAAATATATAATAAGGATATATACCGAAAACAACAAAAACAGCACTTCAAGGAGATATAATAAAATTATCAAGTCTGTTGTCCTTGTTGAAAAAATACCATCATTCTTACCTTTATAGTCTATACACATAAGTTGAACAGAAGACTATATAATACTTTTCTGAGTTTTCTCACATGACTAGCTTCTATATAACAAACATCATGACTCTTTACTTCTTGAACGCTGCCTGAAAGTTTGGAGATATTTGATCTATTTTTCTTTTCTGAAAACGTTGGTGGAAAACTTTGCCTTGCACTTCTCAGTTCCAGGGTGCCCTCAAGGAGATCAAATAAAAAATGCTCATCTGTTACAGAATAAGGTTCTTGATATGAGGACCGCCACATGACATCATACTACTTTGTGTGAAGAGCCTTTTGGGAGAGGGGCTTGCATGGATTTACCTTCTGGATTTAGACTTTGCCTCCGAGTTTTGGCATTGGTTTCTACTGCCTGATATTATACAGCAATCCTCAGAGATCATATATATGGTCTATCAGCAGTAATGAATAGCATTGAAACTAGAAACTTCCTTATGATAGAGTAATACCTTTGGTTTCGCGGGTAATCGTATCTTCTCTACAGCTCTTACGCCAAGCTGAATTTGAAGAAGAAATATCAGCTACTAATGGTATTGTTAAACTATCACGTTGATATTTCAGAGTAACAAGGTGGAAACACAGTCTGGTTTTGCGCTATCAAATAAATGTGTTACCTTATTCTGTTTCTCGGCTGTCCCGTTACTCTTCGGTACAAAAGATGAAGAGCGCTGAGAGTTGGCATCTTTTGTCTCCTTGTCATCTGATTTTGCAAGCCTGTTTAAGAACAAGAACACAGCTTTAGGACTCAAACAAGACATTATGAGCAATTCTAAATGGTGACATACGAGCAATAACGAGTTTCATTGTACGAAAAATGAGATATAAAAACAGAAAGAGAGCATAAATCTCAGTTATACCTGCCATTAGTAGCTAACCTCGAAACACTAGTTGCCTTTGCAGGGACCTGGAGTAAAATATTGGCAGCATTTTATCAATGTTTAATTACTAAAACCAGCAGAATTTCTAACACTTTGTATATTACTAAAACACTGTACCTGCTTTGGAGCTGTATCTTTACCATCACCAGTAGATTCCATTTGGTCATAGCTTTTTTGAAAAGTCTTGAATGCGCGTCTAACCATGTCTTTATCACCCATTCGTTCCATGATCAAGGATTTTCTTATTGTTGGAACAGCACTAGGATCAGAGTCCGACTGATCCAGATTGAGAGAAATGGGCAATGACTTTTGAGTGGTTTGTTTCTTTCTCGGTAAAGTCGACACAGTTTCCTTCTTTACTGAAGAACGAGAAGTAGACATTGAACTACCGATTGTTGAAGTTGTCTTGGACACTCTTGGAGTTGAAAACCCCGGTGCTTTTGAGACAGGTGATGCTGCTTTATTTGATATTTTTGTGACACTTTTCTCCTTACTTGGTTGAGTTTTCCTACCAGATGCAATCTTGCTCGCTACCGGTTTCTTGGTCACCTGATTACGCTGAAAGACAAGCACATATTCATTTTGAAGGAAGTATGAGACATTACATAATAAGGAAGCTTATTGTATTTATAATACCTTGGGAGAGCCTCTTGTATGGTTTGTTAGGACATTTTTATTTGTCTTCTTGATTAGATTATGATCTTTCTCTTTCTTTATCTCCTTCGTTGGCATTTCCTTCATTTCACCTGTAACCTTTGATGAATTATATTCTTTCATTTCTTCTTTTATTTCCTCCTCTAAACAAACAACCTCTTCTGGTTTCTCATTATCCTCCATTTGGACAATCAATTCTGGTTTTTCGTCTGCGTGGACAATCTCTTCATGTTTCTCCATCTTCAAGGCATTCGGATTGTCCTCAGCATCAACTGAACTTTGAAATTCCTTGACGACATCCATAAGTCCTTTCATAGTATCAGGGTGACATGTCTCATTCACTTCAGTGGCAATGCCGGTCTCAAGATTATCTTCTTCTACAGTACTTTCACCATTAGAACCATCACAGCCACTAGACTCGATCACCATTGACCCGTAATTTTCACTGTTTGTATCTCCACGGTACTGAACACTAGACCAGAAAGACGCATTCCTCTCCAATAGTTTATCCTGCTCCATGATGATATCAGCTCTCCTCTCAGTGACCTTTTTGTAATGTGATTCAAAATAAGCCTTCTTCTGAGCTACTGATCCAGGAGTTGCACACTTCTCTACTTCTTCCAAGTACGTGTTGGGAGAAAAAGATGAAAACTTCTCCCATGAAAGTGAATCATTCTCAAACTTACCAAACGAAACAGACACTTCCAGCTCTTGATTTGATGAAGTCGCAGTCATTATCTATTTATCCACAAAACCACACAGATACATAACGGGTCATAGGACATTGACAATAATGCCAATAAGCCTTTCAAATTAAGTTAAGAGTAGACATAATGGGTATTACCTTATCTTCACGATTGGCAACACCAACTTCCATATCCACCATTAATGCTCACCAGAAAGATTCCTAAACAACAAAAACCCCAAGAAACTTGAACAAGCTAAGAACAAACCAGAACCAACTTGGATTTGGGATAAAACAATACCAATTTTAAGATCCAATAATTAGCAGAGAAAGAGAAAAGGCATAAAATTTTGTTTTATAGTTTCGTAGCTACTTTTACAATTTCAGCTTTTCTTTTTAATCTTATTAGAGATATAAAAATAAAAACTTTCTTGGTGAGCAAACTGAGACTCTTCTGAAAATGACTAAATGAGTAAACTTTCAAATTTCAATAATTGAAGAAACAGAGCCGCACCCTCATCAATGATTGACACTAATAAATAATCAATTCAAATCCAAAAAGAAAAAAAAAATGAGAGAGAATCTAGTTGGCAATCTTTATAAGCTTACCTGAAAAGTGAAGATAGCCCACAAAAATGTGTTGGTTTCGAAATGATGGTGGAAACAAAAAGTTATACGACTTGCAAAAGTAAAAAGATTCACCAATTTTTATCAAAGTTGGAAACTATGAAATGAAAAAAAAAAACACAAGAAGAATATATAAGAAAATTATAGTGAATTGTTGATTTTTGGTCCAAAAGTTCCCAATGCGGGGTTGAGAGAGAAGAAGCGAGATGAGAGAAAGAAAAAGAACACGAAAGAGTTCAGATTCAGACAGAAGGATGAGCAGTGAAGACAAGAGTCCGTGGGACCTTTATCGGAGGATAGTTAAAGTAACAAGTCTTTAGAAATGACAACTTATGGCCGACTCAAAAGGGACTGAAGAAAGAGATAACTTACTAATCTCAATAGTTAAGATTTAAGAATTGTTGGTAATAATGAAAGTCAAAGTTACTAGTACACATTCTTTAACTATGTCATAACTGATAACTGATAACTGATAACTGAGTTACATTTTAATCAACTTTTAACAGCAACTTTTAAAAGGTATATGACTCGGTCGACGCAGTGATCAAGAATGTCTCCGAGATAGTTCCGAGCGTAATTAAATGGATTCTCAAGGGCTTGACGGATTGATGAAGATATGAGGTTGATGACGGTATCTTCTCGGAAAATGTAGACTTTGAAGTTCAGCGACGGAAATGTAGATCGGACGAGTTGACTCAAAACGCGTGGACTCGCCGGGTCGAACTCGGCAGCGATGAAATGGAAAAAACGTTTTCTGGACATGACGCGTGGCGGAGCATTGAATGAACGGCTGCGATTGAGCCACGTAAGTACTCTGAGTCAAGCGTCATCGCTACATGAACTAACGAAGGATCACAGGACGACACGAAGTTCTCTCTGTTTAACGACTGTGAAACGCACTCCTTGCCGTTTCTGTACTCCGAAGCTTCTATAAACTTCCGAAGATCAAAGCCATTGCGGACGGTGGCGGAAACGGCGGCATTCTCCCTGTAATCATCCGTATTCCGACGGCGAACTGTTAAATGAACACCAGAAAGACGAGAAACGCTAAAACTGTTGATTTCATCGGGAAACGCAACCGCATTTTCAGAAAACGCGTTTTATTAATGCGTTGTCGTGGGAAAATGAGAGTAGCTCTTTTAATGAAGTTTCGACGGAGCGTGAAGGTGCTTCACATAGATGGGAAGTGAATGGGACTGAGGTTTCAACTGTTAATGGTGTGGTGTCTGTGGAGATTTGGCGACGAAGTGCGGCGGTGGCGAACGGTTGTAGTAGACAGTTGGATGGAGAAGAGAGTCGTGAAAGAGTCATCTCCCCCATGTACGTACCAGCACTGCGAACTAAAACTTATAAATAGTAAAAAAAATGCTATTATCCATTCAAAGTCTTATGAAAGGACATGACTAATAAATATTTGAAAAATTCTTTTCTTCACGGCACAGTATATCTAATTCACTTCTTTTTCATCAACCAATTTAATACTATTAAATAAAATAAAATTATTTAAATTATTTAAATAAAATAATTAAATTACTAGTGAAACTATTAATTATCTTTTATATGTATTTCTTTAATTTTATTTTAATATAATATTTCATAAAATAAATAAATTAAAAATATATAATAATTTAATAGTATTAAGATATCATACATTTTTCTATTTATTTTCCTTCGGTTCGTTGAATTATATCATTTAGAGAATATATTTTATATTTCATCAAACCATATTGTTATTTTCTTTGGATTGATAAGTTGTATCCTTAAAATATTATTTTATATTTTGATAATTCATTTTGTTATTACCGTTGGTTTCATAAGTTATATCCTTAGGGTATATATTTTATATTTTGACTATACATTTTGTTATTTTTCTTGGGTTTGTTTGGTTGTGTATTTTAAGGTATATTTTGTAATTAATTTTTCGTAATTGTTTTTTTTTTGCGTTTTTATTGTAATTAATTAATTTTATTTTATTTTCGTAATTATTTTTGAGTTTTTATTGATTTATTTAATTATTTTATTTAAAAATATTAATTTTTATTTTATTTGATAATATTAAATAGTAAATTTCTATTAGTTAAATTGAAAGGGGTGAATAAAAGATATTTATCCCGGTGGTGAACCAAAAATTGTTCTAAATATTTCTACTTTTTTTTGTATCACACAATGTTTCAAAATTTGGTAAATTAGTTTTTGAAAAGGATTAGCACTTAATCAATTAACTGAAAACTAATTGAGAATTCAATTTCTGTATTAATATGAAAATTTAAATATAATGTTGAGAATATGTGTTTTCTTTTTCATTTTTAGTAGTGTTTACTAATACAAAAAATGTCAACAAATATATAAATCTGTTTTTTAGGGCGATTAATCAACACTTAAAGTTAAAACCAAAAAACGCTAATTAATGTTTTGGTGCTTATTATTATTTTTTATTTTTACTGATTTGACCAAAATCAAGAGACCTATCTATCGCGATCTATTTTTCTAGCCACGACAAAAGACAAATGCTATTTTGTTTCTGCTATAAATTATAACACAGTATTATGAAAATATCAAAACCGGAAAATAATAATCAAATAATTGGTGTAATATACTAATATCCAAAAGGCTAAAAAAAAAAAAAACTCAAAAGCGTTGAACATGAATACTCTTCCCGTCGTCTCTCTCACAGCTTCTTCCTTCAAATTCTTCCATTTTCCTTCTCTCTCTCATTCTCCAAACTTCTGCTACACCAAATCCCTAATCTTCAAGAGACAGCTTTCCTTCAAATCTTTGAATTCTCTTACACCATCGCAGTCTCAGCTCTCTGAGGAGTACGAGGAAGAAGAGGACGAGGAAGAAGAAGAAGAAGAAGAGGATGAAGAAGACGAAGACGACGAAGCTGCAGATGAATATGACAATATCTCCGATGAAATTCGTAATACCGATGATGACGATGAAACCGAGTTCTCTGTTGATTTGCAAACGGAACCAGCTCGGCAACGAGTGGAGTATAGATGGCAGAGAGTTGAAAAGCTTCGTAGTCTTGTTAGAGATTTTGGAGTTGAGATGATTGATATTGATGAACTCGTTTCCATCTATGATTTTCGTATTGACAAGTTTCAGGTTTTTGCTTAATTTTCTAATAAAGTTTCGTTTTTTAAACATCATTCTTTCAAATCGCAAGTCTAAAGTTTGAAACTTTAATTATGTTTTTGTGGGAGGGCAGAGATTGGCTATTGAAGCTTTTCTTAGAGGTTCTTCTGTGGTGGTTTCTGCTCCAACTAGTAGTGGGAAGACTTTGATTGCTGAAGCAGCTGCTGTTGCTACAGTAGCTAGAGGTCGACGCTTGTTCTACACTACACCGCTTAAAGCACTCTCTAATCAGAAGTTTCGTGAGTTTAGGGAGACGTTTGGAGATGATAACGTTGGTCTACTCACTGGTGACTCTGCCATTAATAAGGATGCTCAGATTGTTATCATGACTACTGAGATTCTTCGTAACATGTTGTATCAAAGGTATTTTCAACTAAATGTCTATATTTGTACCTATCTGACTTCTTCAGGAGCTTCTTTAATAATCTCTATTTTTTGGTTCGAAATCTTTAGTGTTGGAATGGCTTCTTCAGGAACTGGACTTTTTCATGTTGATGCGATTGTTTTGGATGAGGTTCATTATTTAAGTGACATATCTAGAGGAACTGTGTGGGAAGAGATAGTGAGTGTCTTCTTCCACTGTTTCTATTGTTTCCTTCAATGGCTTATCAGTTTAGTCTAAGTCTGTTTCTGTTTATATTACGGTCAGGTCATTTATTGCCCTAAGAAGGTTCAGCTTATTTGCTTATCAGCTACAGTTGCAAACCCAGATGAATTAGCTGGTTGGATTGGTGAGGTGAGTTTGTTGACGTTTTCCTTACGGGAATGCATTGCAGCTTTCCAATATCAATGTTCCTAGCATAAGGAGTTATAACAATGTACCTAATGCCATGTTCATTGTTTGTTTGTTTGTTTATAAATTTTGTTTTTGCTGATGAAGTACCTCAATTTCTCGTAAACTACTACTGTTATAACAGCAACAATCCTTAGATTTTTTAGCCATTGGTTATCTAAGATATACTACTGCTGCTGTGTTTTTTCCTCAGATACATGGTAAAACTGAGTTGGTAACATCGACAAGACGCCCAGTTCCATTAACTTGGTTCTTTTCAACAAAACATTCTTTATTACCTCTGCTTGATGAGAAAGGGACAAACGTTAATAGGTAACAAGTTCAGCCCCATGATTTATCATCAAACATGTAGTGTAGGATATTTCTCTCTGACAGTAATTGGAATCTTCTTTGGAGCAGGAAGCTGTCTCTAAATTATTTGCAACTGTCTGCCTCAGAAGCAAGATTCCGTGATGATGATGACGCATATAGGAAAAGGAGGTCAAGAAAACGAGGAGGTGATACGAGCTATAACAGTCTTGTGAAGATTACTGATTATCCTCTGTCAAAGAATGAGATAAACAAGATTCGCCGTTCACAGGTCTTACATTATGCTTCCTAACCAACTAGGCATTTGTTGTTTCCTTATATATTCAAATGTGATTTTTAACTTCTCATGATAAGTTAATAACTGATCTGAGTCGTGACTTTTAGGTACCTCAAATTAGCGACACATTATGGCATCTCCAGGGAAAAGATATGTTGCCAGCAATATGGTTTATATTTAACCGTAGAGGATGTGATGCAGCTGTACAGTATGTTGAAAATTTCCAGCTTTTAGATGATTGCGAGAAGGGTGAGGTTGAGCTAGCCTTGAGGAAGTTTCGCATTCTTTATCCAGATGCAGTG